>FR990080.1:3662500-4010000 GCA_905404285.2 Erannis defoliaria | reverse complement strand
TTTTTTAATTTAAAAAAAATACAACCGACTTCAACTTCGAATACCTGGAATGCATCTTCATATTTTCTAGTAATTTATTTGATTATATAGAGAGAGCTAGTTCCTCCGAGAGTAATTTTGATTTAAACCAAACTACTGAACCGATTTCGATAAAATGTATATGGGGTGGTCCCATGGCTCTGGCTATGGCTCTGAAGTCATCAAAATCAATTCATAATTGGCGGAGTGATCGCATAACATACATAAAAAAACACATACAGTCGAACTGAGAACCTCTTTTTTTGAAGTCGGTTGAAAATAAATCATTATGGAAGCACAAGCATCCGTTTGGCTGCAATACACCCGCTTAACTTATAACATCACCTCTATCTGCGTTGGAGGTTAACAAACCGTTCCTTTTATTCTGTCTGTCTGTCGTCATATAAAAATACCATCCAAAATACCCAAACGGCCTAAAAATCTGCCAAATTATTATAGCATCGATCAGCAATCTTTCAGAAATTCTCATCGCAAACTTTATTACTTTTGGCATGAATACCAGTGATCATGCGGTCATAACCGAGATATCGAAACCACTCTTCCAAGATATTTGCTCCTGTCATAACTATCCAGTTATGTGAAGCTCATTTAATAGTAATATGCTATGCAAGGCTGCGAAGATGTTTTTTGGCGCGAGTACTTGTATTGAAACCTGAGCAAGCGAAGGATTCTAGGATTGAGCTACGAGCGAAGCGAGATCCAAATATAGAATCCTGAACGTAGCGACGGTTTCAAAGGTACGAGACGCAGAATAACTTTGCTCCGAGCGAACACACAACTTTTCACCTCACTACAGAGTGGAAAATGCAAGAGCTTTTTTTTTCATGCAGTGTTCGTGCTGGCCAGTGCGATTATTCTATAAATGATGTTGGCGCACTGGTATGAAATAAGTATTATTTATGCATTTTCAGTAGACTGACGGTATATAAATTTTTTGAATAGAAAGGTTCGAATTTCAAAACCCGTTCCACGCTAGCAGACAAAATGCACTTATGCACTCAGATTCGAATGACAAACAGAATATTTTCGAGCTTGTGAGGTGAAAAGATTGTATGAAGGATTGTATAGGCTCTATCTGTATTTATAAAAGAGAAGCGCACCTTTCGGACTAGAAATCTCAAAAACTACCAAAGCTACAACTCTGAAATTTAGCATGTGGTCTGTTGTTAGGACATAGATGCTCACTAAAGGATTTTACGAAATTCCACACCTAAGGGGGTAAAATGGAGGGTGCAAGTTTGTATGAAAAATAAAAAGTTTTTCATGTTAGTGCGATAATATTTCGTACCTACACATATTATGGAAGGGGAAAAATTTAGGTTTAATTGTTCATGTGTTTTCAATATCAACCCGTAGAAGCGATTTATGGGGTGCAAAGTTATCTATCTATACAAAATCTCAGAAACTGACAAAACTACGACTCGGTTATTTTGCACGTGGTTCGTTTTTATATTGTAGGTATTTTTCAAGAGGGAATTATGTAAAATTCCATCCCTTGAAACGCAAATTGGTATGATGGGATTTAATGTATTAAGTTAAAAATTAAACAGCAACCGACATCAATGCAGTGCAGCAGATTTTACGTTATATTTCTCTCACATCTTGGAAGGTTTAACTAAATGTCTATTTAACTAAGTCTGCAATACCCTTTCAAGTAATCTTAATTTTTATAAAAGAGAAGCGAAAACGTTACATACAAGCAGTGGACGTCTCTTGGGTGATGATGATGATAACGGCGGTGAGCATTCTGCGATCCCCAAGCCGCCTGCCAAGCGTGGAGATTATGGCAACACCCCTCTATTAAGGGGAAGGCCCTCTTCCAGCAGTGGACATCCTGTGGCTGTTGGTGTGACCCAACAGACATTGCCCTGTCTAAATTTTAGTAAAAATTTGCTTTTCATTGTTTTCCCTGAACACCTAGCTAACTTCCTTTGATAAATAATATGTCTAGATAGAGTCTCGTACTGTTTATGAACGAAAAATGACAGGCCAACATTATTATACTAGTGTGCGTGACAGCCATGTCTTACACTCGCGTTGCACCATTGTCGTTGTTATAGTGTGCGTGCATAAGAGACTAACATTTAACCGCAATTTTTTTCGACGCGTTTAGGATCCATCAGTCTATCTAGACATATAATTTATCAAAGGTAACTTCATCATCATCCCCCGCTTGGCAGGCGGCTCTGGGATCGCAGAATGAATGGTGAATGGGGTTCAGCAGTGGACGTTTTATGGCTGATGACTTAACATCTATTCCAAAAAATGTATAGTTTCTATTGTATTATCCACACGAATGAATCCGTAGAGCACAGCTGCTTGCTAGTAGAATGATAAAACATCCATCTCGTAGACAAGCATTGAACCTCTGACAGATAAAAATGATCGAATCAAACGGATGCTCCTCATAAACGGATTGATCACATACGAACCGGGGCAACGATGCATAAAACTGTAGATTGTAGTATACTTACTATACTTATTAAGAAGATAACAAAAAGTATATATATACAAATGAAAATGTCTGTTTGTTCAAAATGTAAAATACCCGAAAACTTTCTAATCTAAACCGATTGCTTTAAAGTTTTGAGCCAACGTTGGTCGCCATTAGTAGAAAGGATTTTTGAATAAGTGAACAATGATTCACAAGAACTCGCATTGCTACACATGTTGGATTTTCTCTCGATTCAATTTTTTTTATTCTCACAGCAAGGTTGTGGGTCGTGAAACTCTCTGCCAGAGTCTATGTTTCCCGTGTAAAGTACAAAAATGGGAGTTTACAAATCCAAAGTAATCAGGTTCCTTCTAAGTAAGCGTTCTCTGTCCTAGACCGCATCATTGCTTAACATCAGACAGGATGTGGTCAACCACAAGCCTATTCTGAAAATAAAAAAACTAATCCAGGTCCCTCACCGCTGCTCTTGCAGTGATATGGCGGATAGGTTCGGCCACCACGCACTTTCTTGTGTAAAAAGTGCAGGGCGCATTCCGCGGCACGCCAGCTTGAATGATATCATCCGTCGGGCCTTTGTCAGTGCTGGCATCCCCTCGATTTTAGAACCCAACGGTCTGATGCGGGATGACGGCAAGAGACCCGACGGAATGACCCTTATCCCATCTTCCTAGGACTGATCATTTATCACGCTGGCGCTGCCGCCTCTAATGCTGAAAACCTCAAACGGCACAAATATGGGTATTTAGACAGATTGTACATGTTTGTGCCGTTTGGGGTAGAGACTTTGGGACCTTGGGGGCCGGCCGCACATGTCTTATATAGGGACCTGGCGAAACGTTTAGTCGAGGTGTCAGGTGACCGGAATGCTGGCGTATATTTTGGTCAAAAACTTAGCATTGCCATCCAACGTGGCAATGCCGCCAGCATTCTGGCCACCTTTCCATCATCTACGGGGCTTTTAGTTTAAATTTTAAGTTTTGTATTTTTATTATGTAGGGTTTGTTTTTACTAGGTAGGTTTTATTTAGTTGTTAGTTAGTTATAATTTAATTTTAGTGTATAATTGTATTTTATTTGTAAATAAACAACAAAAAACTAATTGGAATTATTATTTTCTAATGCGGTAGGTACCTACTTACTCTGAGTAATCATGTGCTTCCCGCCTGTGAAAGCATTCCATTTTGTAGTCGTTTTGATGCGTCAATGTTAAATCTATAGCATTAAACATCTTTGAGCGGCGATAAACTTTACGATAACATTTCGTAGTAAAAGAAATCCATAATACAAAATGGCGCATGCGATATGAACATTATTTCTCACAGCATGAAATTCATGAACCGGCAAAGTTTCTTATCTTAACACGTAGGGAATTTTATGGCGTCAGGATTGGTCTAGAAGGTATTAATAAAAAATTGAGGTCGGCTGACATCTATGGACATATTTTTCGGAGATAGCGTTAACTTTTTTCGACTGAAAACGTAGTTTGCTCAGCCGATTTAACCAGGTGATAATTACACGTAGGTTAGTGAATCTATAGCATTTTCCCGCTGCATGGTTTTATTAAGAACATAAAGAAAAATAAGAACCGGTCAAGTGCGCGTTAGCGTTCCGTACCACTGAAGAGAGTAGGGCCTTCGCTTTTCTGTGTTCCGTACTACCACAGAAAAGCGAAATCCCTTCTTCCTATGTAGAACGGCTGTCAAAACAATGTTCTAAAGCAATTGTAAAAGTGTGAAACAGTTTCACACTTTTTTTTTCTTCTTAGTTATTGGCATCACACGTTGTGCATTCTGCCAGTGTCAAGTTTATGAATTTTCAAGGTTTTTATTAATATCAAGTCTAATATATCATTAAATCACAGTCACACGAAATCAGTCATAGTCGAGCCCAAGTCAAAGTTGTGGCGACTTTACTATGAGCTTCTACGGAGTTTTGAAAACATCACGAAAACACATGTTCCACCACATTATATCACTTGCCTATACTCGTGCATGTAATTCAACACTCAATGAATAAAACGCCACCATTTTTAATCCTTATTTCGCGAAAAACACAAGTTTAAGAAAATAATAGAATGCAACGACATGATTTTTCCGTGTTCCCGCCAAAAAACCAGTTACACACTTATTTGTATAGAAACTACGACGAAAAAATGCCAATAATTGGTCGCGCATTTGTAGTCGTCGTCAGCCATAAAACGTCCACTGCTGGACGAAGGCCTCCCCTTTAATAGATGGGTGTTGCCATAATCCCCACGCTTGGCAGGCGGCTTGGGGATCGCAGAATGGTCACCACCGTTAACCAAGAAGACGCTGCTGGCCGTCCTCCGGTGGGTCTGGTTGCAGTTTAAGGACATACCCAGGTCTACATCACCCAGGTCCAGCAGGGCTAACATGCGCACCGCGAGAAAATTTTGTCGTGTCTTTATGTCGTGCGAAAACGAGACAAACTTATACAGATTCGTAGCCTTGTCCTGTTTTTAAGAATCGAGATAATTTTCTCGCGGTGCGCATGTTAGCCCTGCAGTGCGTACTACCACCAGATATAAGTATATTATATCGTGTCGAAACATTTAACTGGCAAGCTGTAACAAGGCAAAGGTTTGGAATTTGGTTACTAATCGATCTGTTTCACAAAGTACCTTGTAATAACAGATTTATAAATCTATTTCCTTGATTGAAGGATGTGTTAATAATTACATTGATTAAATAACTCATTAGTAACAACAACAATAAAACAAATAACAACAATAACAATAGCCGAGAACCTCTTCTCTCCTGTTGCTGGGCATTTTGTGCAGACGATGGTCAGAAAGGAGTCGCTGAAGTTTGACATCGTCTGCGCAAAATGTTTTAATTAAAACTAAATGTTTTAAAAACATTTTGATTTTTGATTTGATTAGTGGGAGAATTCAGCAATCAATCAATCAATCAAGCAATCATCTTCCTCAGATGTACTATATATAGTACATCTGAGCACACTAGCAAATCTATAGGGTTGCTAGTGTGCTCAGATTAGTGTTTAGAATTATTAGCGATTTTGGCGCTTCTATTAATTTCCACCCTGTTTTGCTAAGCTAAACTCACCTCTCATTCACTTCGAGAAATTTTAGTAGATTTCTTATTTCGTTTCATTACTATTGTGTAGGCTAGGCCGTCAGAAATTGAGTTACTGAAGTTCCATAAACTTTTGGCAAACTAGTGCGAAAACTTTTTTCGTCTGAAGCAAACGATGAAGTTATAGAACGACCCATTTATCAAAAGAAGTGTACAAAATGGCGGTACTACATTTTTCCACGATTATAAGTATTTTTTTGAAAAATACGATTGTGGCTCTCTCATGCAACTGTACAAATAAGTTGGTACTGTTGTGTCGAAAAATATACGAGTAAATAAAGGCTAGTAAAAAGTATTGGATGGCAATAAAGGGCTGGGTTTGTTTGGTTGTTATATATATAGTTATGGTATACTCCTATATTGGTCTCTGAAACCGGAAATAAAACTACAAAATAAAAGTCAACAAAACTTAAATCGCTTGAAAGCTATTGGCTTATTGCTAAGCGGCCAATTTATATATTGTTTTTAGGTATGGGGTCAAACTGACAGCTTCGAGTATAATTAGAGCCGTCGCGGAAATTTTGTGCCGCAGCTAGCCAATGGGGATCCACACTGCGTTATTTTTTCCGCTAGATGGCGCATCGTCGATGCGGCCATAGTCAACTGTCAATCTCATACATTTTGTTGTTTTTTTTCCACAATTTAATATATGGTTTTACTCTTATTAGACTTGGCTTACCAGAGAGAATCTGCATATACTGGTTTGTACAGCAATTCTCTGCCTTGCCAATTAAAGCTCTGTCCAACATAAAATTTACCTAAATAACTATCTAACCTACAAATCTATTTTCAGGCTGTCGACAGCTGCATAGAATCTTAAAACAAGGCAGAGGACCCAGTATTCTTGCTTGGACTAGATTATCGACAACGCCCTCTTCAAGAACAGATATGTAGATACAAGTAACTATTACCAAGAAAACTTGATTTTGCCACATCCGGTCCACTGCTGGCGCCATCTGCGAAATGTTTTGCCTGTGGAACTTTTTTGACTGTTTCCTTAAAATTATTCCTTAGATGTCGTATTGAAATAGTACATAATTTTAGCATACATTTTTTCAGGAATCTCATGAATGTGTTAACATTAATTTCATTAATTAGGAATCTTTAGAAAATCCTAAAAATTTGCAAAGATTTGTTTCTGCGCTTAATCAGAATTTGTTGGACTTGTTTGAAATGAGTTTGAACTTTTTTTTGTTTTATTTACCTTTGATTATTTATGTGACGTAAGTCCTTGAGGTATATTTTTTTCTTAATTATAAATTTTTCATCGCACTTTGTGCATTCTGCCAGTGTCAAGTAGCTATATTGAATTTTAAAGTTTATAGAGTACTTGGAGGATCTAGCTCTGGGTATAAGTATTATCAAAGATTCAGTCAAGATCAAGTCAAATATGTCATGAAATCACAGTTATTCACACGAAATTAGTCGCAGTCGAGTCCAAGTCATGCCCTAAAGTTATGGCGACTTTACTAAAAGCTTTTACGGAGTTTTGAACACAACACGACAAGACATGGGTTCATTCAGCACATTATATCACTTGCCCACACTCGTGCTTGTAGTAATTCAACACTCAATGAATGAAACACCGCCAATTTTTATCTTAGGTTTAAGAGAATAATAGCATGCTGCGACATGATTTTTCCCATATTTTTCCGTGTTCCCGCCAAACTCCGAGGTATTTAATTGCTTGCGACTATACAATGTGTAACAAAAAGGTTCAACATTACGGAAGGGTATCTATGTACTCATCACTATGAACAACTGTTACTATGGGGCCAACGATGAAATCGTGAAAAAAGCTTTTTATATGGAACAGCTGATTTTTTTGCGCGATTTCAGTGTTGGCCCTATAGTAAAAGTTGTTCATAATGATGAGTACATACATACGCTACAGTACTGTTGAACCTTTTTGTTACACGTTGTATAGTTTACGTATGAAAAGCTCAACTGTGACACCTAAGAGGCTTCACCGATTTTACATCTGTACTTTTGTAATCTGTGTTTACGGATAGTTATTTGTAGGTCCTAAAATTTTATAATATCAGTTGCAGCAAAGTAAAGTACGATTCACACCACACGAGCCCAAATTAAGCTCGAATATGATTTACGTATCTTTATACAGGATTACGCGTATCGGTATACAATGACTCATCACTATCAACTACTTTTAATATGGGCCAACACTGAAATCGTGAAAAAATCTGTTGTTTCTACATTTCGTCGTTGGTGATGTTTTTACTGATCTGATTTTGTTTAGCTATTTCAAAAATAAATAAAATAATAACAATAATAATCGTTTATTTCAGGCATCAGGAGTTACTTAAAAAACACGGGCCCATATAATAAAAAAAAAGTGGGCCATTATGATGAGTACAATAATGACCCAGTTTTAAACTATCACGGTTGTTTACTAAATTTCTATTATTATTAATGGGATATTTACCGTGATTATGTTGAGAAATGAGCTTCCGTTATTTCTTTTGACAACCACCCGCATTCTTCAGTCTACTCGTGAACATGGTGCATGCAACTGCGCCGAAATATCGGGAGCTCATTTCACAACATAATCACCCTAAATATCCCGTTAATAATAATAGAACTTTAATAATGACCCTCTTTCGGGTTAGTGTATCGTTCCGCGTAACCTTTTATATTCATAAGTTTACCTGAATTACGTGTGACGATATAGGATCAGAATCACATTCCAATGCCAGGTCTCGGACGTAAGTATAGCTTGTTGTAAGCGAATAAGCATTATAATTCTTTAAACGTTCCAATTTCCTAACGAGACACCCCATTAGAGTCATCCTAGCATTTTTATCAGGATTTACAAAAGGAAACTCCTAAGTACCTCTGATCCGCAACTTTCTTCCAAGCCTGAGGATTTCAGTTGTCATTACTCTGATCCCTTTTTATACCCCTCTTACCGCATTTACATGAGAATGTGGACTGGCCGTTTCTGGACTATTGAGTTTAGGAGAAAGTAGGATAAGTTAAGAAGATAGGAGATATAGGTACGTAACTAGGTAGGAAGATAGGTATCGGTTGTGGTTGTACAACCCGGTCAAATTATCTGTGCCACCTGGGATCTAACTAAACTTTTTTTTTGTATTTTTTTTTAATAAACTTTATATTTTTACCAGTATTTGCTAATATAATTTTTAATTTATTAAATAATGTATATATAATAATTGAATTATTTATTTATTGAGCAACAAGAACGGCTAGCGCCAGTTATAGTTTTCTTACTAATATTTCTAAACCCATTAAACTGTAGATAAAAAACAACAAAATGTATGAGATTGACAGTTGACAATGGCCGCATCGACGAAACGCCACCTATAGGAAAATAACGCAATGTGGATTGACTGAAGCAAAGCGAAGGGACAAGTCGCCGTTTGTAAGTATCTAGTAATAGCAAAACAGCAGCAAAGTAGCAGAAGTAGTAAATGGCGTTAGGGCATTATCTTTAAAAAAAAAACAAGTTACCATTTGGCTTCTTTTTTTAAAGTATAGCATGGCAACAACGGGTGGAAATTAATACAAGAGTGCCACTTCGCAAATAGCTCTAATACTAGCAATCCAATCTTCAGAAGATGATTGGATGAATTCACCAACTGACGTTATTATCCATACAGTATTTGTAGTGGTATAGGACTCTACTGCAGAGTCCGCCTGGGAAAGTACCACACCTATGCCAATTATTCAACCGCCAAACAGTAGTGTGCAATCATTACTGTGTTCCGGTTTGAAGGGCAATGTTACCAGAGAAATCATTGGGTATGAAGAGATCTCAGGGTGACGAGCGCAGTGCAGTGCGGCGCAGGATTGTGTTCGCAAGTTCACAATTCTAGCACTGCTACTGTTAGTGGCAGGCGTGACGCTTACCACCAGGCGAACGTCTTGCTCGTCTCGTCACTTGATTGTATAAAAAAAAGTATTGCCAGGAAAAAGTTTGCGTTTCATTACTGTTTTACCAAGTCTATTTTTTCATTATGTTACTTCCGTAACATTATGAAAATACCACCACCAGGCGAGCTTTTTACTTGAATGCCACTTTTTTTAAAGAAAATATATATTTAGCGTTACCCAAAAAGCAACGCATCCGATTTCAAACGCCTTATTTCGACGTACCCTTGTCGTTTATCTTCGACGGCGTCGGTAAGGCTTTTCATTCCATGGGCGGATTTTGATAAAATTTATGTGGCACCGCTTTTGAGATACTGGGAAAACGCACCCCAAGATGGTGCCATATAAAACAATACATCAAAATAACTTAAGGTTTGAGCACAGAAAAAATAAGTCTACGTATAGAAGATTCATTCCAATAAAAAACGTCTAAACGTAGATATACCTATATGTCATACCGTACCATAATCATGTCATACATTCAGTCAAGTAAAATTTTTCGAAAGAGATCTTCCAACGAGATCCAAGCCTTAAGTTATACGCATTTACAGTCTACCTTCAAAAAAAAGCTCAACCGTTAATCACTGCTTAAGATGCTCTGACGTGAAGTGTCACGTGCAAGAACAAGACAGAGAAGTTTAAGCAGTGACTACGTTTTGAGCGGCGTTTTTAAGTAAGGCCGTTAGAATTTAGTGGTGATAAGTACCTACTTTCACATACAGCAGGCTAATCATGTAAGTGTTTGGGATCGCGATTTGTCATAAATGTCACTTGTTACTGTCACAGCTTCACGGTATCACGGAGGGATTTCTCTCGCGATGGTTATCGAACGAATGCATTGATTTCCTAATTAAGATCAACGATCAAATCCGACGGTCTTTTGGCGTTTCGTCCTGCCCTGCAGGGTCAAAATGAGTTTAGGCGGGACAGTGACATGTGACATTGATGACAAATCGCGATTCCGAACAGTTACATGATTATCCTGCAGGTCAAAATGTCTTGTGCTCTTATTGTATCAAACCTACCAATAACAAAAATCAAATAGTACTTGTATATATCGGGCATGAGCATTTAAGGATCGACAAGTTGACGGCTCGAACTCATCGGTGGGCACGGCTAAAAAGCATGCTCTCTTCATCAAACAAACTGTGGGAAAGGGAGAAAGAAAGATAAATGAGCGCGCGAATTTTTTTTGTCGACCTTTGGCTGCAGTAATGTGGTTGAATAAAGTCTGAGTTAATTTATTCCAACTTAAGTTATTTGAAATGTTTATGGACTAAACTATGCCGCTTGAGAAATTATTTTAGAGTTTTCGTATTCCTTATGTTATTTATTTACGTCCAATGTGGCGTTACAATTGAGCTAAAATACAAGATGTATCCTGGCTCATACCTTTCATGTTTATTAACTTTTTACTTTCGTAATAATTTACAATCCTAGATAATAAAGAGATTAATCGATATAATACTTAGTCTTGGACCTACAAAATTACATAGTGGAGTAGTAATACTACCGCGTTTCTATGGAGAAGTGACCAACTTGTCTACTCTTAATGGATTGTTCTAAACTTTTAGAAGCTTGGAAAAAAGTTTCTATAGGTTAAGTAGATTAGGTAGTTATTTATTGCGCATATGCTAAATGTAAAAAAAAATACATAACCGTTAAAACATCCTCTGTAGAAAGCTATCAAAATAATGACTTCATCATAAGCGATTTATTATCTGAGAGGTTTTCGAAGAAATATGCTGTGCAGGTGGTACCCCGATTGAGCCTTTCATAAAATTGCTGTTATAGCCAGTAAGAAACTGCTGAACATTTAAGTATAATATTTTCAGGGTTCATGTGTAAACTTACCCCGCACCCCGATTATGTGATGTGTGTATGTGTGTGTAAACTGTTATTTAATTTTGCTTTGCTTTATTCAGTCGCCTAAGTTGGAAGTTTCATTACAATACAACACAAACACAATACAATACATCTTTATCGTACACCAGAAGTGCTTATTGAACTACCTTGTTTTTGTGTAGTAGACCGAGTTGTTTATGTAGTCTATGTAATTTGTTGTAGTGATTAAAGGCTTACGCCTAAAAATACTACATCATCATCATCTAGAAGACGTCCACTGCTGGACGAAGGCTTCCCCTTAATAAAAAGGGGGGATTGCCATAATATTGCCATAATTGGCGGCTTGGGGATCACAGAATGCCTGCCCGTCCTCCAGTGGCTTTGATGCAGGCCGGTGGTTCTGGACCCAACCAACCGACCCAGGTCCAAGGTCTTTCCAGGTTTTTTTTATTTTTTTTTTATTGAATAAATTTTTGAATTTTGTTTGTTGAATTAAATTAGGTATCATTTTATTTGGCATAATTATTTAAAAGGAGTAGGGATAATAATGATAATAATAGTTTTAACATAATATTGTAATTTATATATGTTTTAATTGTAATATGAACTTAAAATTTAATATGACTTGAAAAATTAGTCGAAATAAAAGGATTTGAATTTGAATTTGAATTAATCATTATATTATTTTACTTTGATTACTTTCTCATATTTTTAACGAGATCATTTCCATCTAACTTTACGCTACTTACACTTAACTACAAACTCGTGCTACGCTTTATCTAAAATTGTAATGGAACCTCTAGTTTCCAAATTAACGTTACCCAGCTTTGTTCTCTGACAATACATTTCACCTGCATACTAACCAGCTCCAACGTCGGGCGTGCGCTAACTGAATTCCGATTTGTGCGTGGTCATAGGTCGTACTGCATTCAAATTAGTTGTTTCCGAGTTAGTCAAAATCCGTTAGTTATACGGCTTGGAATTACGCCGCAGCGTGATGTAATAGTAGATTACACAACTAGGGAGCAAAAGTAAAGAATGTCTTAGATGCCATGTTTATTGATTCCCGAGGCCAAGCCAAGGGTGACAAACATGAGATCTGAGGCTTCTTTACTCGCTCCCGTGGTATGTATAAGATTTCACGTGCCGCTGCGGGGAGCGGCCTTCGCTCCGCGTAGCGGGCCGAAAGTACCCACTTTCGTACCGCGGGCATGTAAAGAAGGTTTACGCACCTATTATAACGATTTGTTGATTGATTTGTTCCTACGCTTCCCATTTAGAAATAACAAATACATAAATAATAAATGAGATTGGAGATAGAAAGATCCTTTTTTTATTTATTGTAGAGAAATTAAAGATTATAAAGAACAGTAATGGAGAGAGATAAGAATTCGGTGAGAGGGTTCTGAATTAAACCGGTGACCCGTGCTTAAATGGAAGAAACAGCTGATGTGTACGGTCTCATAATGATCATCATTAGGTGCCATCTTCATAATAACGTTTGGAAGTCAGTAGGCAAAACTTCTTGCGATCCTATGCCAAGGGCGGATCCAGGGGGGGGGGGGGGAATGGTGGTCATTACCCCCCCTGGGATGGTTGTAGGTTGACTACTGATAGCTTTTCTAGTTGTAATGGAATTGGAGCCCGACTGCTAACTAGATCTCGACTCGACTATATGACCCCCCCCTGACTTAAAAGCTGGATCCGCCCTTGTCCTATGCTGCGTCTTTTAGATTCTAGTATACTTAGTTTAGTCTGCTCAATCCAGTCCATTCCTTATTGTCTAGCAATTTCCATCTGAGATGCCCTGGACATCTCTTCCCCGGGACGTTGCCTACGAGATACAACCCTGGAATTTCATATAGGGATCCTCTTTGCATTTTTGCTGCATATAGGGATCCTCTTTGCATTTTTGCATATAGGGATCCTCTTTGCATGTCTGAAGAAGGTGGTTTTGCGTTACATGACTAAAGATATCAGCTCTATTTTGCGGCTGGCCTTCAATAATACCTTGGCATACGGTAGGACAGAGCAGGTAGGATTCGTACGCCCTTAACATCTCTTCCCCGGGACGCTGCCTTCGAGGTACACTTACCTTGGAATTTCATATAGGGATCCTCTTTGCATTTATGCATATAGGGATCCTCTTTGCATGTCTGAAGGTGGCTTTGCGTCTCATGACTATAAAGACATCAGCTCTCTTTTGCGGTTGGCCTTCTCTAGAACCTTGGCATACGGTACGGTAGTTACCTTGTATATACGGTGTGACCGTATTAAACAAACACTTAGAGAGTAAACAATAGAGGAAGAGAGATCATAAGTATTCTTCATTGAGAAACTATTTCGTCATACCATGCTTTATTTCATATTCCAATGCCCTTTTATCCCAGTTAACACAATTCGCACAGTGGAACTATGCAAGTATCTGCATAAATTCAATGCCGAGTGCATCGGTACAGAACATTCGCGATTTATGGCCCGCAGACGTGATTTGTAAATTGCGACCCGCGCTGGCGACACGTGAAAATGCTTTGTTCTGTACAAAGCGGTGAATGGAAGTTGTAAAATCTTAATAGGAAGGTACGTGAGAAATAGCTGTTATGAATGAAGTCTCTTGCCGAATACACTGGGTGTTTTTATTTATTAAAACACGAAAATTACAGCACTACAGATAGTCCTTGGCATAAGTATTTATTATTTATTTATTTTAGATTATTTTTTTGGCCTTGGGTTATTTTTTTGTTAAATCTATCTATTATATATATAAAAATGCTCTGTCCTGACTGTTTGACTGACAACGCACAGCCCAAACCGCTGGTCGTACATCAACAGCCGGAAGACGTCCACTGCTGGACGAAGGCCTCTCTCTTAAAGGGAGGTGTTGCCATAATCCCCACGCTTGGCAGGCGGCTTGGGGATCAACCGCTGGTCGTACAGACATGAAACTTGGAGGATATATTCGTCTCGATGCGGAGGGGTGTACTAAGAAAGGATTTTTTGAAATTCGACCCCTAAAAAGGAGAAAAAAAGGGAGAAACGTTTGTATGAAAGTCCTTTGTTTTTGGACTTTTTAGTCACGAAAATTTGGATTTGGATAGTTCATTCTAAATAATAAAAGGGTGGGGGGAGTTGGTAGAGTTGCTAGAGTTGGTAGAGTCGGTAGAGTCGGTAGAGTTGGGAGAGTTGGGGAAGCTGGGGTCGTAAAAAATTGCTCGGGATGATTTAAAGCGGTGAATTTTGGGAGCGGGAGAATTTCTTCCGTACGCGGACGAAGTCGCCGGCGACCTCTAGTGTTGTATAAGACGCCTATCCTCGCGGTGTTATCACACAGCGTCGCAGCGCGACATCAGACCTGAAAAATTTAGTCTTCCTACAGAAGTTTCACTTCGTTAGAAAACGCTTCTAAGCATAGATTTACCTTTAACTTAACTAAAATGGTGTCATATTCAGTGCAAGCTAATTTGTACTCTACCTTGTGGGTATTGGGTGTGTTGTTGAGGCGCGGGCGCAGCCCGCGAGTAGCAGCGTGACGTCACCGAACCAAACGCTACAGTGGAATATAGAAACTATGTCGTGTAGAAATAGAGTACAAAATAGCTTGCACTACATTTTACATGGTTATTAGGAAACCTACATAGGTTTCTTCATCCAAACAACAACCGACAATTAATGTTTTCCCGAGGTACTGTATGCACCATTGACTTGCGCCATCAATGGTGCAGATGCAACGAATTAGTTTTGTTTGGTGCATATTTTCGTTCACTGAAAATCCCGTGGTATGAAAATTCGTTCATAAACTCCAATCAGTTCATTAGATCGTGGGTTGAAATCCCAGACACGGGTCTGATCTCTCGATTTTAAGTCTAGTCATCTTACTATGCGTCTATCACGGCTACGGTAAACTTATCTCAATGCATTAACTTACATCAAACTCACTCCCATAACTACGTAATCAGCCGTTATCTGGATTCCTTAAACGGAAATTAACAGCACGACATTAGTGATTAAATTGGCCAGTGTTGAATTTGTATCGATTAAATCCTGCTTTTCAACTTTGTTGGACTTTAACAAATAAATCTTATGTGAAAGAAGTATTTCTAGAACCACCAGTACGCTATGCGTTGTCTATATGTCAGTGGTGAAATTATTAATTCGAATTACTTTCACGTTTATCAGAAATAATAACTCAGGGCACGTTTGGATTTTCAGAGGTACGTACTTGGAGTACTTTTTGATCGATACTTCGTGTGATCTGTTATAAATGTCTTATTGACTGTATGTTGACTGTCAGACATACACTTAAATTTAAATATTCTTTAGTACTAAATATAATTCCTAGAATTTGGGTAGCACTATTTAGAGCTCTCTTCCTTAGATTTTTTATACATTCAAGTGACGAGACGAACAAGACGTTCGCCTGGTGGTGAGTGTCACGCCTGCCACTAACAGTAGCAGTGCCAGAATTATGAACTTACGAACAGAATCCTGCGCCGCACTGCACTGCGCTCGTCACCCTGAGATATTAGATGTTATATCATTTACCCAGTAATTTCTCTGGTAACATTGCCCTTCAAACCGGAACACAGTAATGCTTGCACACTACTGCTTGGCGGTTGAATAACTGACAAAGGTCCCCAGTCGGACTCTGCAGTGGAGTCCTAACAAATTTGGTATAGAAATGGATGACACTTTGGAAATTTAATTAGGCTACTTTTGTCTTGTCATCATCATCATAATCATATTCTAATCTATCGTCTGCTATGTTAGGTACAATATCTCGTGTATTGTATGACATAGAAGAATGAACTAATTTATGAGTTTATTTCGAGTTTATTTTATTTTGTTAGTTAGGTTGACATCTCCTAGCGTTCCAATTATATAAGTCTGATAGTAACTTGTGAGTAGTGCTGTGGGTTGTATTATTATTAAGTTTAATTTATGGGTACCTAAATCCTCATTTATAATTTTATATACAACTGTTTGCTGTTCCTTACTATATATTTTTTTTAATATTATATAGGCTTGCGTTTGACTGCCATCTCGTCTGATGATAAACGAAGATGCAGTCTACGATGGAGCACGCTTGCCTAGAAGAAACCTATTCACTCGTGACTTGAAGACACCCAGATTATAATTATCGAGAAACACCCACTCGGGCATCGCATTCCACTGTATAGCAAAAAAAAAACTAAAAAAAACTTAATAAAAAAATAATATTACCATAATAATATAAATAATCGTCATCATCAATACAATTTTTCTTTGCTTGTGAAACCGCTAGGCAATGCTAGTAGAGTAGTACCTATTACTTGCTTTAATTTTTTGCGCACTTCAGTTAAAAATATCAACTCTCTAGCGGGTAAAAACTTCAATTTCTTAATTAACCAGCGACCTTACGTTATTGCCGCCTAGTAATTAGCGAGCAATATTTTAATTAGGTCCCCAGAGATTAGGGCGTCGTAGCCACGCAATTTGCTGTTTTTCCTGTTTCCCGGAGTATTTCGGAGAATTGCCCGATCAATTAGATTAGGGTGTCAAGTTATTTACTGTTGTAAGCTATTGGAGTTGTAATTCATTCGCTGTTGATTGAATTGTAAGCGTAAGACGATTTTAGCATGGAAACTGTTTCTGTGCCTTTTAAAGGGAGCGATTATCTCCTCTCGTCGTCAGCCACAAGACGTCCACTGCTGGACGAAGGCCTCCCAATAGAGGGGTGTTGCCATAATCCCCACGCTTGGCAGGCGGCTTGGGGATCGCAGAATGCTCACCACCGTTAACCAAGAGGACGCTGCTGCCCGTCCTCCGGTGGGTCTGGTTGCAGTTTAAGGACATACCCAGGTCCAGGTTATATCCTCTAGCCCGCTCTATATCATGCTCTAGATCATATTATCTATTATCTAATATTTTAGTAGTTCTGCAAACTGAGGCTTAATCCTTTCTCGGTTTTTTCCTCGGTTCCCACACAATCCTTTTAATCTTGTTTAAGTAGGCTAAGTAGTAGGTACCTAGTAGTCAATACAGTTTGCTGTAGTTTATATATATATATATTTATATGTTATACGCTTGCGTTTTACTGCCGTCTCGTCTGATGATAAACGAAGATGCAGTCTACGATGGAGCACGCTTGCTTGCTTGCTTGCTTCACTCGCGACTTGAAGACACCCAGATTATAATTATCGGGAAACACCCACTCGGGCAGCGCTACCCACTGTTTAGCAGTTCGAATAAAGAAAGTGGAATCAAACCGTTTCGTACGAGTTTTTGGTATATCAACCATAAAACGGATATAATATATATAATAATATAGGATACTTATAGTCCATTCTATGGTTTCATATAATCCGTGCCTACTCTTTCATCGAGTTAGAAGCCTTGTCCTATAATTTGATAAATAACATTGTCCACGTCCCTGTAATTTCGTTAAGCTCTTGATAATGTAAATGTCCGAGTAGTTCTGCTACGCATTATGTACATTAGGAAGGGATTAGTTCCCAACCAAAATTTATCCTGGGATAACCTCTAGGGCTAAAATGAGCTCTATATACATTATCATACAGCATAACTGCGCTATGGGCCGTAACTTGACTTGAAAGTGGGCACTTTCAAGTCAAGGGACAATCCAGGGACAATGGAACAGAGCTATTGTGTAGACGTTACAGTTTGTTGGAAATGTATAATACACATATTACGTTATGTATATGTTATATTAAACTAGTGGTGGGCCACCATAGTCGTCGTCTTCGTCTGCGTACGGACCCTTATTTGCACCACTTTTGGTCACCCAAAATATTATTAAAAAAATTATATAGTAAAAAGCCTATCCAAATACCAATTTCTGTTCAAAAATAGAGGGGACTTAAAGAGGGCGCCGATGTCTTAAATTACCGTTTTGTTTTTATCGTGGCCGGTCCAACTTCATACTTTACAAATTACAAATATACGAATCAAATTACAAATAAGTATCAAATAATTACACCTTCAGTTATATTATAAATTACAAATCTTAATGTTATAGTTCACTTTTTGGCCACTGAACAGACTCTATAACTTCAAAAACAAAAAACTTTCCATACATTATTTCATCCCCCATTTTACCCTCTTAAGACGGGCATGTCAAAAAAATATTAAAATACTATATTATAATTTAAATACCCATTTTCATCAGTATTACTTCAAAAACAAAACTTTTCATACAAATATTTTCATCCCTGATTTCACCACCTTAAATCATCTCAGTCAAAAAAATATTGAAAACAGCATTTATTATTTCAACAAATCAAACTTATACTTGTAAAAAGGTTTTGGTGAAATTTGCCTTAGTGGAGTACTACTCTGGAGTAGGACGTATACGCTAGATTTTATCGTCATCATCATCATCACACAATTACTCATCTAAATGTTACGTTGCTGGTAAAACAACAGGGCACCGCTAATAATCAACGATTAACGTTGGCAATGCTTCTGACGCCGCAGTTGTGTAAGACGGCGACTACCTCTTACCATCAGAACGACCGCTTGCCTGTTTCTTGAGATGTTATTAGTAAAAGTGGTTCATAATAACGCGTGCTGTTAAATTCAGTTTAGTATCACTGTTACTGAAAGTAGAAGAGTAATGTGTCAAATAGAGCATTCCAAAGAATTAGGGGAGTGGCATTAACTATATATGTAAAAAGAGCTTACTTATTTAAGACTATACCTCATTACAAAGACATTCCATACACACGCACATACACACACATGCACACACCCGCACTCATTTTATATTCGTATTTCACAATCATCCCACACATACCTTAAAAACAAGAGGTACTTGAGATTTTTGTACTTAACTATTTAGACACTTACTTAGATTTCTACTATTAACAACCCTAAAAAACTACTTTAAAATTAAAACTAAAATATAAAGCTTCTGATGTGATGTTTTATAGCTGTAAGAACATAAATCTACTGTGTAAAACGAAAAGGAAAAAAAAAAACAAAAAAAAAAACTGCTTATTACTTTAATTAAATGTAAATGGAAGGCACTGAGCCTCACGACACAGGACTCCCCTAGTGTGAGACTCAGGGTTCATTATGTAAAACGAAGTTATTTTATCTACCCACTAACATTAGTTTAAACTGTAAATCCTACCTACTAACTTCAAATGTCTATGTTTGTTTTGCTCAAATCAAGTTTATTATTATTATTATTATATACCTACAACGCAACGAAGCCTGACATAGGACTTTTGCGGCTAAAATATCCTAAAAACATGCCACTCAAGATACGATACAAAAATCTCAGCGACCTTTTTTGCCTTTTTTCTCCTCTATCCGATGAAGAGATATTCATTAAATTAAAACCTTTTTACATCCCTCCACTTTTCAGCAAGCAAATTACAAAGTTATTATGCAATATAATGATGTAATTATGATAATGGGTAGGGTAAAATTGCGTTTTACCACAATATGTAATATTCGCTGTAAATGTATACTGTTATGATAGCTAATTAGAATATTAATGGTGCCCCGAAAAGCCTAATTTGTGTGAAGGGTAGCTGTAGGTACTTATGGTAGTGTTGTAAAATCTATACTGGGCTATTTTCTTCTCAGTAGAATAAACGGACGGCATCAACATTAATTTCGAATACCTCACTCACCTTCGCTTTGCCGATGATATAGTCATCATGGCAGAGTCGTTGAAGGACCTCAGTACTATGCTCAGCCACCTCAGTAACGTTTCCCAACAGGTGGGTCTTAAAATGAACATGGACAAGACAAAGATCATGTCCAATGTCCATGTTGTGCCCGTACCGGTTGTTGTTGGGAACAATACTCTTGAAGTTATTGACCACTACAACTACCTTGGACATATTGTTCAGTTAGGTAGGTCCAACTTCGACAAAGAGGTCGCCCGAAGAATCCAACTCGGATGGGCAGCGTTCGGGAAATTGCGTAATATCATCTCGTCTCTTTCTCGTCTCCTCTCATGTAGTTTCCGCTTTGAATATTGTAAAACGCTGTGTTTTGCTGTGAAAAACAATCTGCTGTTCCACGGAAGATGTCCATTGCCTTCTGGCAAAATTGGTGGAACAGCTGTTTTTTCGTTATACTTAAAATACTAAGCACTTTCGGCTTTGTACACTGCCCAGTACTGCTTCAACCCAGTATAACATGGACTTTTGCTGGAATTAGACCTACCCTCGTAGGGAAATTGAGCCATGTTTACCACGCTAGCCCAGTTGCTGGTTGATATTTTTTTTTGCTGTTCTGTGATATTTTTTTTGCCTTTGAATAAGTGCAAAGCCAACAGCCTGAACAATAAAGCTAACTTTATCACACATTTACAATCATCCCTCTGAACGATCACAGCTCAGCTATACTTCAAACACCAAATAAACGACAAACACATGCAAAACATTCCGACTGCGTTATTTAATTTGCATCGAAAATCAATAAGTGAATTACGAGTAGAGCCGTTCGACGGCTTGAAATATTTAAGCCCCATTATTTAGGGGCGTACTTAATGGAAAACGATTGTTTACGTAGTTTATTGCTTTTAAACTGGTTTTTAAGTCTACAGCTTCCTGTAGATCAGTATTTTATTTTATAATAATATAGGGGCTGCAATTTATAGTTATCTATGTTCTAGACCAATTTAATGCATTTGGCTGCTTTTACTCTGGGGCTCGATGATACTGAGAAAAAAAGTTTGATCTCCAGAACACAGATTACAGACAGAGATCACGGAAGTACTCCATGAGGAGTGGGAGCAACCTTTTTTGGTCACCCCCTTCCTTTCTCCGGCCCCGGCGGCTTCTTCCGGTACTGCAGTTGTATAAGAAGAAACAGAGATGACTAGATCAATCAAAATATCAGTCAAATCTCTCAGTCTCTAGAGTTAAATATTAAATACTAATTCAAATACCGCATTTCATTGTAATTTATACGACGAAAGTGAAATCAAAGCGCTTCTTACGAGTTATTGTGACATCAACCATTATACGATGCCCCCTTTTCGTGCTTCTCTCTGACCTTCCAATAGTAGAATAGGCTAGATGACTGATGTTTATATTGTTGAAACCAATAGCTTTGATGAAGAATTTAAGTAAATATAATATGTTTACTGAAAAAATAATTTAAATCGGTTAATAATGTTCTGATATATGAGCGTTTAAAGTTTTTGTTAGAGACAACTCTGTCCCTTTCCCACAAAACAAAAAATTACGTCACGCCTTAGTTGTCAGAATAGAATTTATATGGCGTACTGAGAAGGGACGTCACGATTTGCTGTTTCTTCTCTCTGTCTAGCATGATATTAAAATGCTTATAAGTTGCTTATTTTTGATCAGATTTTCATTTTCTTTTCATTAACCAGCTATATTTATGGGCCACATTATAATAGGGCAATAAAAAAATACCAGTCATCTAGCCTATTGTCAAGGAGGAATAAGGCAATTAAATAAAAAAAAACTACGGGTTTGCTTACTAGAAAACTTACTGTTTTGTAAGTTTTTGCGGCCGTACAGCTACGCCGTAGCGTTTCAGCTACGAGTCTACGCACTTTTGCTACGAAATGCTCTTAAAGGGAAAACTTTCGTCCGACATCTGATTTTAAATGATTGATGATGATTTTAATTTTGAATGATGATTTTAACTGATCTTAATTTTAAATAAGATGGGTAGACTTCATTCTCGTATGTACCATCAGTCCCATTAATTTTGAATGATGATTTTAACTGATGTTGATTTTAAATAAGATGGGTAGACTTCATTCTCGGATCTACAATCTGTCCCATATCGTATTAAGCAGATTTAGAGCTCTGGTCAGGACAATATCTTATAGCATATTATCTTGACATACTCGTATCAGTCCGTTACCGTATATTGCCGTTACAGGATTTGCATTTAATAGCTCACTTAATGTAACGTATGGAGAGAGATCAAGATCTAACTAAGGGTCAACGCTAGCCAGTGAGGTTAAGACGCGGAATGACAATCTCAAAATGGTATACAAATGGGTTATTATATCTTTACAGGGTCTTTATTATAGCTTGAGGTGTACTAAGCCGAAGGGGGGTCATAGTTCTCATAATTATCCTGCAAAAAAAACTCTCATCAAAAATATGCAATGTAAAAATTGGCAACGCTCGCACGAAATCCTTCCACCCTAAAAAATTGTGAGATCTCATTTTAGCGAGTACTCTTGGTAACTACAAATTCAAGCTTCTAACTTTACCCACAAGGGCTTAAAAATACCGCTAGTTGCTTCGAGAAAAGGATGGTACGGCCGCTGCACTGTGACTCGCCTTGCGGGGGCCACTGCCGTGCCCCAAGATAATAATAGTTGCTCGCTGACAGTTCACACTGCTGGCGAATAATTTCGCTTCGCTAGCGCGACTAATCGTAAAGTGGCTACTTTACGATTAGCTGACTAGCAAGTGGGTCGTATAGTAACCGCACTCTCGCGCTTGCTCATAGGTTATAGCCCATCAACAAAATTATCAGTACTAAACACTCGCTGCTCGTTGCTCGCCGTCGTTTGTAGTTGCTAGCTCTAAGTCGTCGGCGGCCAGACAGGTGCCTGAAGTTCCATTTCAGCGTCATTTATAACATTAAATTCAAACGTCACTTCATCCATTTTGCAAGTATTTCACGTTTAGAAATTTCAATATTCTAATATCAATCCTTTCTTGAAACGTGCTCAAAATTCGTCTAAACTAAAATTGCTTTTCTTTGAAACACGTGAAAATGGAAGTCCTCGCTCAACATCTTTAGAATTCTCATTTTGCTCACCTCCTGACAAAAGTTTAAAATATCTGCAAAACGAAAATAAGATTCGCGAAAAGGAATCAACTGACCAGTATTTTTCCACCAAAGCCAAGTCTTAAAAAAAAACTAAAAAAAATGGTGAGTGTCTGGGGGACCGGTTTCAAGTCGTACGCATGTGTCTTCGCATACGAATGTAACCAACTTTCAGCCAATGTTAAAAATTGCAGAATATACACATCGACGCAACGACTGGTTTCAACCAAAGGTCCAAACAACTTTCTTGCAACGTGTATTACCTAAGTCAAAGGATGTTTTTCCAAAAACAGAAACCTTACACTTCCTTTAAGGAACCGTTTAAGGAAAGTTACCTTCCATTACTTCAATCTTAGACGATGAATCATTTTATTATCTATGACAAAAACGAAACAGGAAACTTTTAAATGAAGTTGCGTATTATGTTTTGCGAAAGCTATCATGTTTCGCAAGTTGTAATTCTAACATGCGAAAAATCAGGATAGCTCGTAATTCGATTTTAGATTGTGATTTGTTTTTAAACGCACATTTAAAATTTGGATGAGTGATTCTAAAAATAGACCGTCTTTGTGTTCTATCAGGCGAGGGATTGGTTCTTCACTTAGTTGGAAAGGTTGCAATCATTAAATATCCCTTTCAAAATTCTATAAACAATATTTTCTCCCGTGTGTTGTAAACCTCAATGTGGGCACATCGCACAAAGAACAGGCGATGTCGGTGCGGGGCCGCGCCTCTTCTAGCTTTTCTATACAATCGAATTGGTCAGCGCACACAGCAACGGCGCGGTCGGGGCGGCGGCAGCGCGGCGGCGCGGGCGTTTTTGCCTTGGCCACAGAATAAATAATAGTACTACGTACAGAAAGTTCACTCCGCAAAGGAATTGAAATAAATAAGGACTCTTATCTACTAGGCAATTAAGTAGCAATTCAACTCGCACAGCGCTGGATACCGCTCGCTATATTCACCTAGATATACCGCTCTCTTTCTTCACTTCTCTGTCTTCACGTATGCTTAGTTCCGTGCGACGTGCGGGCGGCCACTGACCTCAGCCTTGCATTGTCCCCTCGGAGCGGAGCGCCGCCGGCCGAACATACCTAAACTGAGGCTTACCTGCCTTGACTCTTTTACCACGCTACCGTCTCGACTCCGCCTTGACTCTGGCAATGTACTAAGCGCCTTACAACAGTATATGTCACCGCCTGTTAGAGAAACGCACTTACTTTCTGCTGACGTGGCTTAGTTAGACACAAGGTACTTGTCAGACCGTGATACACTTAGAGATCGGAAGTTTGGCCGACATTTAATAAAATTTGAAGTCAAATTGCGCGAATTGTTAGCTGTGCGAGTTGTTAGCTGAACCTTTAGCTGCGTATGAATATTGTTTAAAATAATAATCAAGCTTCACATAATTTTTATACGTACTCTTCTTACATAACAAACAAACTTTTTTTACCGATGTCATGTAAATATACCCTATGCGATATATTAAAGGTTCCTAGTTTACTTGCAAACGACTTATCAGGAATAAGGGCCAGTAGGCTAAAGTTGTCTTAAAGTTGTTGTTTTCTGTTGGTTTACAAAGCAATGCGATTCTAGTTTAGTCGACTACACTGCTCAACTGAACTAGTAAACAGACGTTGGCGTTCGCAGTGAGAGACGTGTATCGACCACCATGATCTATCTATGTTTCATGCATTTGCTGTCCACACAGTCCGGCCGTGTGTCTCCATTGTTTGCGTGGGTCAGGCGACACGAGAAGCACTCTCGGAAGCAAACAAAGAGCCACTTCGCTGTGCTGGTGAAATTTAGAC
Organism: Erannis defoliaria; assembly: GCA_905404285.2. NCBI lineage: Eukaryota > Metazoa > Arthropoda > Insecta > Lepidoptera > Geometridae > Erannis > Erannis defoliaria. Next base: position 3,985,042 of record FR990080.1, on the reverse strand, counting down.
GGCACATATTCCCAGGTCAGCTTGAACTAACTATATTTGGCCTTTGTTGATGGTGCCTGTTCAGCGGTAACTTTGCGTAGTCCTAAAATTAACTACGATTTAAAGAATTTATATCAAATTTTACCTATCTTTGTTCATGACCCATATTAGAGATTATTCGTTAGCGGCCTTACTTAAAACGTTACTTAACGTAGTGGCAGGCGTGACTGCCCTCGTACGGCGCCCATCTCGCTGGCATGGTCTCTGAGGTGGAGGATGCACGATGTGTCTGGTGTTCCGATACATCGTGCATCGGTGCGGGGGGAGCTCCGGCTCCCCGTGGTGGGCCCGAAAGGTCAGCGCCGTCGAGGTCGCGGATGAATGCGAGAGCGTACCAGTGACCTCGACAATAGGCGCAGTGTGGGAACACCGTTGGGTTCTTAGTCGGTAGGGTCTCACTCTGGCATCGAGTCCGACATAACCCTCCTGCGCCCTGGCGCCCTGCGTAAGTGCATTTACCAATGTAAAAAATATGGGTATGGGTCAGCTGTTTTTTTCGCGATTTCAGTGTAGAACTCATCGTGAAGAATATCTCTCTACCACATAGTAAAAAGTTGTTCATGATGGTGAGTAGGTACAATTACCTGCTTTCAGGGCTTTAATATTATCTTTAAATGTAGTGGTTTGTAGTGGTAGGACTCTACTGCAGAGTCCGCCTGGGGAAGTAGGCCCACACCTTTGCCAGTTATTCAAGCGCCAAGCAGTAGTGTGCAAGCATTACTGTGTTCCGGTTTGAAGGGCAATGTTACCAGAGAAATTACTAGGTATGAAGAGATTTAACATCTAATATCTCAGGGTGACGAGCGCAGTGCGGTGCGGCACAGGATTGTCTTTGCAAGTTCACAATTCTAGCACTGCTACTGTTAGTGGCAGGCGTGACGCTTACCACCAGGTGAATGTCTTGCTCGTCTCGTCACTTCATTGTATTAAAAAAAACGATGTGTGTATGTATGTTTGTTACCTCTTCAAGCCAAAACAGCTGAATGGATTTGGTATGGAGATAGCTTATTTCCCGGAATAACAAGTAGGCTACTTTTTATCGTCATCATCATCATCATGCGGGTGAAGCCGTGGGTCGTAGCTAGTCTTATATAAACAGTGCTAGCCAAAAATTCAGTATGTACAGTAATACAAGTAAAGAAGGGAAAACTCTACTTCACACACCCACACCCACACATGCACACACACACACACACGAACACACGCGCATACACACACACACCCGAACACACGCGCATACACACGCACGCGCGCGCACACACATACACACAAACACACTGTTTACAACCCTAGTGCTGTGAATTATGTAGACTAAAATTCTAACTATTATTATTTGTTCTTTCTTTTTATATAAAATTTATAATAAAAAAAAACTGAAATTGAATTGTATCAACTTTACTAACTTTATTTTAAATTAACTTTGTTTATTTTATTATAATTTTTACATCATGCAAATTATCGATGCCATTGCTTTTGCTACTTCTTAGACAATGGTTTGTTAGCCCATGAGTTAATTTTGCTTTAACTTAACTTTTAACTTTTAATACTCAATACTCAACCATTTATTGCAACATATGTGGCTACATGCAGGTCTTAAGTAACATGTGTATATTACAGTAATACATAATGACCCTTGTCCCTTTGTTAACTTGTTGATGGTTTCCTGAGATACAAGCTTTCGCTTAGTGTAGGGGCCGCTGCCTGTACCTAGACTCTTCATAAAATTTTTTTTTTTTTTTTAATCTGTTTTTTTTTTGGAGCTTTAGTCGCTTTGCGATTATGCCAGCCCCGTTTTACAATGCATTTTACACATCAACAGGGACTGTCGTCCTTACGCTGAGCCAGTATGTCCGAGACACTGGCATACAAGTCCTTCGCTGCCTCACATGTGGGTTCAGCCAGAATACCTTGAAACATGCCAACGTCTCGGGGGTTTATGCCATACTTGCTCAACATGAGTGTTCTCAAAGACTCGCTGCGACCACAATCCGCCAGGAGGTGAGAAACGTCCTCGAGATTACCACAGACAGAGCAGGCGGGGGATTCAGCCCTGCCCATAAGATGTTCAAACTTATTAAGCGGCATGTGGCCGGAGCGAAGTCTATGAGCTATAACAATATGGCATCTTTTCAACTTGCTATTGGCACACCATGGTATTCGAGGAGGTTCAGCTTGCAAAGTTCTATACCAGGTACCTTTATCCGAACATGTATTTATGTACTTGATTTTCCATTTTTCATATATTTTATACCTGAACTTCACTAAAATTTCTGTATGTTCAGGTATAATATATAATTCTGCTCCATTTAATGTTGATACCTTTGCGAGCTGATCGGCAACCTCATTTCCTCGAATACCCGTGTGTGACGGAATCCATTGCAGGCTCAGGTTCACTCCTCTATTTAAAAGAAATAAGACCTTATTTAGGATCGCATATGCTACGGTAGTACTTCTGACACCAGAAGCGCATCGAGCGATATGCTGTAAAGCACTTCGACTATCGGTTAAAATTACCACTTGTTTTATATCTGGTGTGCCTACTATATAGGAAAGCGCCTCTGATACCGCAAATAATTCCACAGACATAATACAGTTACTATCAGATACAACTTTGAATTTCTCCTCCACATTGCGACTAGGTATATAATATGCTGCACCGCACCCATCACTTGTTTTTGACCCGTCTGTGTATACTTTAAAAAATCTTTATATTTAGAGTTTAGCATACGTAATGAATTTGTCTGAAGTATTCTGGAATCATATTGGTTTTTTGAGTGCTGAATTCCTTCTACTTTCGTTTCAATAAAATCTACTCTAATATTTGACATCCAAGTATCTAGTGTATACATATTTAGTGGTTGTCTAGTAATCATAATCTCAGTTTTAGTTTCGTCGAATACTGATATAAGCAAGGGTTTTTTTTTCTTTTGCCAATATCTTAGGCTGCAAAGATCTGAGAGTTTATTAAGTATTGAAATTGTTAATTTATCGGACAATGATTGCACTTTTAAACAATATTTAGTGGCTAAGTATTGACGTCTTAGGTATAGTGGCTGAATACACAATTCACACTCCATAACGTGTATGGGTGTGGTTCGAATAAAACCTCCTATGACACGTAATGCAGCATTTTGGACTTTATCGAGTTTGTTCAAATGTGTTTTTGCTGCATTATCATAAATAAAACTACTATAATCAATTCTGCTGCGGATCAAAGCGATGTACAGCCGTCGGAGATGTTTGGGATGTAAACCCCAAGACGCACCTGCTAATATTTTTAATATATTTAACATCTTCATCGTTTTCGCTTGAGTTTCCTTGATATGAACGTTCCATAAAAGGCTTTTATCTAACCAAACCCCTAAATATTTCATACTTTCAACAGACTTAATTTGACATTTATTAATATTTAAACTAATGGGAAGAGCTGTTCTGCCCCTCTGAAAGCCACACCATTGTGTTTTTGTTGGGGAAGCTTGCAGACCCAAAAAATCTAGCCTGCGCACTATAGAATCTAAGGTATTTTGGATGTACAAAACGCTACGGTCAATGTTTTTATTTTGTGTAAAGAATACATAATCATCAGCATACTGCAAAGCTGATACATTTTCAAGGCCTAGACATATTCTATGGGTTATAATGTTAAATAAATGAGGAGACAGAGGATCACCTTGTGCCAATCCTCTGCCTGTCCATCTTCCGAGAGCTTCGTCCCCGAAGTTACCTTGGATTTTAAGACATCTTTGACTTAAGAAAGACCACAAATAATTGCAAACTTGAGCTCCAACATTTAAATTATCTAAAATCACCACCAGTTTATCGACGAGTACCTCATTATAGGCGTTTTGCACGTCCAAAAATACCACTAGTGTTGTTATTTTATTTGAAAAACCTATCTGAATATTTGAAACTAAGCGTGTTATACAATCTACACAAGATTGGCATTTCCTAAAACCACTTGTGATCGGGGATAAAATTTTATTAGATTCAATATACCATTCCAGTCGCTTGCATAACATTGAATGAAATATTTTACATATACAGCATATTAAAGAGATAGGCCGTAATTTTAACGGTTCATTCATATTATTAGATTTAGGTATGGGTACCACTTTGATGTTACGCCACTGGTCAGGTACTAGTGAGTACTTAAAAATTATGTTAAACATTTTCAGCAAGAACAACTTTCCGTCTGGTGGCAAGTGATATATCATTGAATATGTAATTTCGTCTTCTCCGGGTGCTGTGTCCTTCTTTTTAAGGCAGTTGTGTAGCTCTTGCATAGAAAATTCAATTTCTAATTTTGCATTATTGGAACTAAAGTGCGGCGTTTGTGATTGAGCATAATCTGGGGCTAAACTGCGTAAAAGTTCTTCTTTTTTATCGTTAGGGACAATAACATGATCTCTTTTCAAACCCTTCACCCACCGCATACGTCGCCACATCTCCGACGAGTTTACTGTTTCGTTTATGCTACTGCAAAATTTTTGCCAACTACTCGACCGTGCCTGTCTATGAATCCGTTGTGCCTCGGCAATCTTACTATTCAGAATACTTAGATTATTTGGTGTAGGGTTGCGTCTGAACTGTTTTAGAGCTAACCGACGTTCCGCAATTGCTTTAGATATTAGTGGCGACCAGTAGGGCTTAGGCTGAAAAGTTTGTGTTGGGTCAGTACAAATTTTAATCAGAGGTATACTTTTACTTGCCGCATAATGTAGCTTATCAATAAACAAATTGTATAAAGATTGTAGATTACTTTCATCAACTACTAGATTATCGAAGCCATTTTTGAGTGAATCTGCATATATTTTCCAATTGGCTAATTTAAAATTACGGCGTTTTACAAAATTACGGGCCCCCCAAAACTGCATGGAATATTTTATAATAAGATGATCGCTACCCAAATGTTCACGGGTTACCTGCCATTTAAAGTATACAGCAATATCGCAACTTACGAAAGTGATATCTGGTGCCGTCTCTTGTAAGACTCCATTTACCAACTTAACTCTAGTAGCCGCACCTGTATTAAGCGATACAAAATTATGTTCCAAAGAGGCATCAAGTATCTTTTGGCCTCTGTTGTCATTTTTATTTGACCAATTGGTGTGGTGAGCGTTAAAATCACCGGCCACTATAGTTTTGGCAGAAAATTTCGAAAAAATGTTTTCCCAGTCGCACTGTGTAGTAGTCACAGGAGAGGTACAATATACAGATACTACATACTCTAAATATTTGCAATTTAGGACCTTAACACATAACATTTCAATACCGGCATTATTTGCCTGCAATGAGCACTTCTGAATTTTTATAGACTTGTGTACTATTATAGCTACTCCACCCCAAGAATCCAATCTGTCATGTCTAATAATTGTATAATTACTTATTCTAATGTTTTTATCGCGAGCATCAAACCACGTTTCACTTACTATACAAATTCCTATCTTTTCTTGAATCAAAAATAGTTCAAGATCAATTCTTTTCTTTGGTGCCAGACTCTGCGCGTTCCATTGAGCAATGTTTAAGCCTTGCTCAGTGGAACCTACAGAGCCTGACGCCATTGTATCGGTAACATTTTGATTGTGTCTATCCATTATAAAAGAGACTTACTAATTTATTGAAGACCTCGCCATGTTTTACGGACTTTATAACAAAGTGTATCAATTCCTCAACGATAAATTTTAACGCTTTTTGAACTTTCTCTTCAAAACTATTCTCCGAAAAAAATATTTCTTTTGTTTTTTGTAAAATACTATTAAATCTGTTCCTGTCAGCTTTTTCTTTATCACTATCTTCTTTCTTTGGACTGTTTTTCTTTGGTTTTTCTTTATTCCCTTGGATGTATACTATTTTTTGTTTTTTCTTCTTAATTTTTCTACGTTTACTTTGACCAATTTCCAACATACTTTCAATCGACGTTTCACCGCTATCTTCTTCGCTGATTTCAAGTTCTCCAACTTCTTGGTGTAAAGTAGCTTTGGTTTGTGTAACCTTTGACCCTACGCTCTGACTATATGATATAGGAGTAACTGATTTATTTATTCTTCTTTGCTGCATTGGTGTATCTGAACTGTGTTCATAGCTCTCTTTATGTTTACTTGGCAGAAATTTCGATAGGGCAATCTTATACGTGCAATTAAATTGACACATAATTGATCGTATTTTTCTCTCTTTTGCATACATCGGGCATGATTTATCTAGTGCTATATGTGCACCTTTGCAGTTGACACACCGATAAGATGTGATTTCGCAATTAGCATGTTCCCCAGCGCACTTCGGACAGACGACTTTTTTGGATGGACAGGTACGAGTCGTATGCCCGAATTTCCAGCAGCCAGCACACTGAGTCACAGGATATGTATAAGGTTCTACTTTGAACCTGCAGTCGTAACCCACTACGTATTGTGGAAGAACAGAGCCCTTGAAACCAAATCGTACAGTTTCACTCTTCACCCATTGACCTGATAAGTCCATACGCTGCAGCCTACGCACCGACATAATGCTCTGTTCGCATTGAAATGCTTTTAATATTTCATCTTCCTCAACTTCCAGTTCTACGTACTTAACTATACCGTAGGATATACCTACTTCATTTGTCAAATGACAACGATACCCCAGTTTTATAATCTTATCATTTAATAATAATTGCTCGGCATCTTCTCGTTTTTCAAACAGTATTAGTACTCTGTATGGACTTTTATACCTTATTTGTATAGCATCATTAATGTTTTCAGATTTGAGCAATTTTGCCAATCCTATCTGTTTTGGTAACAGATCATACGACGATAAGCTTACCTCGAACTTCTCAGTAATCTTGTTTCTGCTGTTTTGTTTTTTCTTACTTTGTACTAGCGTAAACCCGTCGTTATCAATAGTCTCACCGCTCCTCGGACGTTTAAGCACCTTCGGCCGTCTGATAAGGCTAGACAGGCCGGGCGACTCGGCGCCTTTCATAATTTCCTCGCTTCCATACCGTTGTTGTTCTGCTTGCATGAAAATACTGCCTGCCTCAGAAAAGTCTTCTTCACTCATGTCACTATTGGGCCGAGGTCCTTGCAGGATCTCGGCCATTATTGAAACTTCGCGCACCGACCGCCGTATAAATAAGTGAAACGAAATCAATAAGGATATTATAAATACGTGCACTCGCTATGCAACGCCGCACGTGAATAAAATTTAAATTCTAATGTCCTAAATGTTGTACATGTTCATTATAGTAAATAAATATTATTATTAAATAGGAATCTCACAAGTCATACTTATTTCACTTCAAAATAATTGATTCGAATAGATGTCCTTGTGACGACAACAGCACCCAAACGGTACAACACCTACTGGAGCAGTGCCCAGAGCTCAGCGGCTTCAGGTTCCAGCACGAAGCACTGTGTACTTTCTTGAGCGTGTCGCCATACGTTTTGAAGAATGAATTAAGAAAGAATCAGCAATTGACTCATGGGAGAATTTAGTTTTCAAAATTTTCACAGTTTTAAAAGAATAGGCTAGATGACTGATTTTTTATTATCCTATTAAAATGTGGCCCATAAATATAGCTGATAAAATCTGTTCAAAAATAAGCAACTTATAAGCATTTCAATATCATGCTAGACAGAGAGGAGATTATGACGTCACTTCTCTGTACGCCAAATAAATTCTATTCTGACAAGTATGGCGCACAGAGGCGTGACGTCATTTTTGGTTTTGTGGGAAAGGGACAGTTTTCTCTTCCAAAAACTTTAAACGCTTATATATCAGAACATTAATAACAGATTAAAATTATTTGTTCAATAAACATATAATATTTACTTAAATTCTTCATCAAAGCTATTGGTTTCATCGATTTAAGCATCAGTCATCTACCCTATTTAATCATCATCATCAAGCCCGGAGACGACCACTGCTGAACGAAGGCCTCCCCCTTAGACCGCCACACTGTACGACAACCTGCCATTTGCATCCACCGGTTGCCCGCGACTTTTACAATGTCGTCGGTCCACCTAGTGGGAGGCCTTCCTACGCTGCGTCTTCCAGTTTGCGGTCGCCACTCAAGGCCTGCTCATTGCCACTTCAACTTGCAAACCTTGCGAGCTATGTCGCAATTCGTTTCCAACTCGGATGGGCAGCGTTCGGAAAATTGCGTAATATCTTCTCGTCCAAAATCCCGCAGTGTCTCAAGACAAGACACTGGTAGTATGACCAGTGTGTATTGCCAGTGATGACATATGGAACTGAAACGTGGTCTTTAACTGCTGGCTTTTTGGAGAAACTTAGAGTCACGGAACGGGCAATGGAGAGAGCTATGCTCGGAGTTACTTTGCGCGATTGAATCCGGAACGAGGATATTCGCCAAAGAACCAAAGTCCTGAACCCTATTTAATGGTACATGAATAATTAGGTATTTATTATTACAAGTAGTTACAGTCTAGTTATTTATTTTAATTGTCGGATTGATTGTATCAAATTGCAATCGTCCTTCCCAGATCCTGGGACTAATATTTTTGGTCTATTTGTGTTTTCTTTGGCGATTTTTAATTTAAGTGTTTTATTTCTTAAGCTATTAAAAAAACGCTTAGAAATCGTCCTAGGCTTCTACTGATAATTTGGAACAGTAAACAGTACCTACAATGAAGCCTGAAGATTCTAATAAAGAGCTGTCCACTTGATCACGAACACGCTCCACTCACAAGGGCTGAAAGTGGAAGGCTTAGTCGACCACGAGCTATAGCGAGCTAGCTTTCACATATTTCTCTTACACGCGGAGGAGTTTTTGCTATCCTTTTTATTTAGTAAATTATTTTTTAACACAACATTTAAATAATTTCATTCGATAGAACAAAAGCTCAAAGATTACCCAATTATAATTTTTTGGACCTACTTTGCACTATGTGGTAATTATTGGAACATTTAATATCCTATTAGATATAAACTATCGATTTAATTAAATAATAATTAAAAAAAAACAAATGAAATATACTAACACACAGCGCGTAGCCTTAAAGAGTGTGCTCCTGCCACCGCGCTTCCAAAATGGGTGCTTCACTTTTTTATACGTCTTTTGGGAACAAATCGTACCTTAAACGGTAAGTACCCAAAATTACAGTTTACAGTGTCTTTCGAGTCTATCGTGTCTTTAAAATATCAAGATTTTTTTTACCCGAGATTGTTGGGATAAAATGTAGCCTGTTTTATTCCAAGGTATAAGCTACTTCTTGACTACATCTCATCCAAATCTGTTCAGCCGTTTCAGAGTGAAGGATTACCAAACATACACATCAACAAACTTTCGCATTTATAATACTTATTAGTGTGAAGAAAAGGTGTAGCTTTTTCGAGCTCCTGTCCGATAGTAGAAATAGCAATTAGAAACCCCTTTCGAATTGCCTTTTTGAATTAGACCATACATTTCCAAAGTACGCTCTGAATATTTGTGCTTTTTTGTTCGTTACATTGCAACCACAAAGTAGAGTAGCAAAACGAACGACAGTACAGTATTATATAATACTTAATAGATTTAAGCAAAGCATGACAATGTAATTATTCTTAATTAGGCATTTTCCCATGTGTTGCACTTACCTCCGCAGGAAGTGGTCGGCTCCGGGAAACGGGTTTCCTTGTCTGGAGTCCGACGCATAATTTAATATATTGTTAATTATTATAATTATGAATTAAAAACAAATAAAAAACAAAAAAAAAAAAGTATCGTTGTCCTGATGACATTTTATCACCGCAATCAACATACAAAGAAGCTCCAGACTTGAAGTCTTTTGCAAATTTTTGCTAATGACACATTGTCACTTTATGGATTCGAAAAGTACGCTATAAAACCTTAATTTATTTAAGGTTACACATGAACTTACATGAACAACTTTTACTATCAGGCCAACCCGGAAATCGCGAAAAAAACAGCTGTTCCATACAAAAAGTTAATTGACCTTGGACAAAATGAATCGAACGGCTGTTTTAATTTTCGCGATTTCAGTGTTGGCCCCATAGTAAAACTTGTTCATAATTATGAATGAGTACATACATATCCTTCAGTATTATTGAACGTTTTTGTTACACGTTGTATATGTAATTATTATCACTAAAGAATGTCTGTCTTTGTCATGTCAACAGCAATGTACTTTTGAGTTTGCCATCTAATTATAAATAGAACATGCTAAAGTTTGAGAAACCTACTCCAAAATACAACGTTCCTATTGTATTGCCCTTATCACTGCCATATGCCCTATCTCAATCACAAGTTCGCTATACAATAGAAACCACCCGTATCTGTAGCTACTAGTAATGCCCTGCGGTTTCACAAGGTTCATTTTTCGTGGATAAAAAGTAGCCTTGAATTAATCCAGGGTTATATCTCCTTACACAGAAACACAAAGACAAACAACCAATCTTACAACCTGACAGTCTTTCAAAAACGATTGACGATTGATTACGATTGATTACATAATTAAGCCCGAGTATTCTTACGGCAATGTATTTTTAACCAACTTCAAAAGAAGAAGAGGTTATATGTTCTTCTGTAAGTGTTTTTATATTCACCGATTTGTCAGTAAGTTTTAGACCAATTTTGGCCAGAACAAAAAAAAAATCACACCACCTGCTCGACAATGTCCAATTACATATCATGTAACCTCAACGTAAAGTAAAGCATTATCTCTTAGGGGATATAAAGTTGTATGAAACTCCCTAAGGAATAAAGTGATTTGAATTTGGAACGTCAAATTCGTGTGGAAACTTGTGGAAAACTAAGTAAAAAAATGCCCATATGGCATTGTAAAGAGGTTTGTTCGAAAATCGAACTGGCCACCATAAGCACAACTCAAAACAAAAAAGTGCGTTTACAAAGAATGTGAAACAAAAGACGGTGTTTGGCCCTGTGATTGACAATGAATTTCAATTTATGGAGCCCTGGCTTTGTATTGTCTCGCAGAAGGTGTGAAAATTAGAGTATGCTCCTCTGGAATAAAAAATAAATAAAGTAAAATAAAGCCTGTCTTCGTCTTGGGCGCTTCACTCAGGACTCTATATAACTCCCTCGTTACGCTCAGGGTTCAATATGCCGCCCGCGACGTAAGACACTGCTTTATTTCCTTAGTGCATAATCTACTATTGAAACGGTGTAGTGGTCCCATACTATTGCAGTTTGAAGCGTCATTTGACAACCAGTTTATATTCCAGACTTGATATGTTTAATCAAAACCTTAAGAGGCTCTCGCTAGGCGGTTGGATCAAGAGTCAGATCCAAAAGGCTGTTATGCTTGACACTGTACGCATTGTCAGGAGGTTCCTCACTCTGCAGCCATAACCACAAAGTACAAAACCAACGCCGCCACTTATTGAAAAACAAAAAGAAAATACGAAATTCATGTATGGAATAATAATGAATTGTACCTACTCAGATAGATAAACACAACGAACTTAGCTATTTAGTAAACCAGTGTTGGTTTGGATATTTGGATAACGTTTTCATAATGTGGTTATTCATAACTCTGGCTGTCAAATTGACTGACAGAAAGCCCTTTCAGTGGTGTAGATGACGGTATTCTGTGTGTTCCTTAATAGACCCGGGACGTATTAAGGACGCTTTATAATGGGCATACTAACAACGAAATTAGGAGAAAAATGCAAAATAATTGACATGAGTCTGTGTCGATTATGCTGAGATATGCTGAGGGTCGCAACTTTACTTTAAACTAAAGTGGCCGTCCTTTGCTCCGTAAAAGTGCGAATTTGCAAATTTTGACCAACCCACAAACTTTAAAAGTATGAAAAATATGCTCAGTATCTAAATCTGTTCAAAGTTCTTTTAAAGTTTAGGTACCATGATTCCAATACTCAGAAGTAGCTTTCTTCAAGGTAAACTTAATTTGTTTTCAAAAATAATCTTGCTGTTGTCAGATAAAACTTAAAATTAAATGTATTTTGTACACGAGTAGTCTCGTGAGAGCTGAGTAAGCTCCAGAACAATTTCAAGGAAGGTACCAGAACAAATTAAGATTGCACTAATTAAATACTTTATTACTCGGAGGTGGAAAAAAGTTGAGGTGGTTATTCACCAAAAACCAATTTTATCACAATAAAAAAACACCAAAAAATCACGAACATACAAAAGATAAAATAGTCATCTAGTGTCATTAATATATTTTATTTTAAAACCGTTAAGGCATGTTGGAAGGTGGCACGTCAACTCTGACACTAGGGTTGGCCAGTAAGTCTATCTATATGAACTCAGTTTTACTTATAACGGCAAAACGTTACTCTGCGTGATATGAGGGGATTGATGCTGCTATTTGATACCATCTTCAAAGAAATAGACACGTCATATCGATTTAAATAGTACTATAGTAGGCATAGAATAGCCGTTTTAATTTGTCTTGATGAGCTATAAAAGATAACTTATTCTGGTAATTAAGACTGACCAACCACTGGCACTTACAGCTAGATCGATGTAGTTACGTCATTTCTTTTACTCTACATTTTAATTTTCAGGTCTTTAGAGGCTAGATTTATTGTTATGTTACTGGCAATAAAAATCATGCTGCCATAAAATTGCAAGGTCTGTGCATCACATAAAATAAAAGTGACCGGAGAGTTGCGTCATTTCAATCTTTCATATGAAAGGTAATTTTTCTCAGTAATATTATACAATGCGATTTGAATTTTTCATAATTTATCGATTTTTCATATAAGCTACTTTGGAAAATATTCGGTTCCGGTAGCAAAAATATTAACCACATCGGGACCGCTAGTTATTTAAGCTTGGGTCTTGTTATCATCTCTCTTTCACTCCCATAAGTTTTTTATATTGTATTGTATTATATTTAGCCTGTTGGATCTTACTGCTGGGAAAGCCCTCCCCTTGACTTTTTCAGTTTTGTAGCTGAGACTTGAAGATGTCTTTTAAAATAAAATAAAATACAAAAAAATATTTTAGCTCATCTTATAATTATATTAACGTAATGAGGTGTTTACACTTAGTCAAGATCATGATTCGTTGCGTAAAAGTCTTTTCATCACACTTGCTCGTAAAGTAGATCTTATTACATCGCTTTTAGGCTCATAATCCAAGCTATTATACACGCGTGCTTTTTACTTTACATTACGGCACTTGTACTATAATAGGTATAACCCGGTAAAGTCAAGTTTGTACGTGACTGCAATTAGACGTACGTGTACGAAGCACTCTTAATATAGCCGGGTAATACTTACAGTTTTTTTGTAATACCAACAAAGAGTTCTTATGCCGCTGAAGTAAATGTCAACCTGCGCGCGCATTACTGATTTGGGCGCCATTTTCCGCAAATGTTTGTTGACGTTTTCGCTGTGTGGTTGATTATTATCAAAAAAAAATTGTTTTTTCCTCGCAAGTGTGACGAAAACAGTCGTATGGAACTCTTGTGCTATTAGTCATTACGCTCTCGGCTTCCTTATAGCGCTCGCCTGCGGCTCGCGCGCATAATACCGCCTCTAGTGTAATGACCAACATAGCACACTCGTATCATAATGTACTATTTTGAATATCAAATTTAATTAATTAATCGATTGATTATACAATCATTTTGTAGATTTTAATGTTTGTTGAGGTAAATGCGCTACCTACTATGCAATAATTAAATATCCCCAAGAGCCCATCCTTAGTAGGTTCCTGTACTTACCATCTTAACAACAAGTCATTCAAGTGCCATTTACACTAAACATCCTATTTCCCAGTATTCTCATATAAATAGCTATAGTTGTGGCCTCGGTTTTACTCGTGATTATTATTTATTTAATTTAACTAACCAGTTTTCAGTAATCTTTTAGAAAAAATGTTATGCGTTGTGATTCACAGCCTAATCGATCGGTTAAATAATATCACAGAGATAATAATTATATATTATTATTTTATTCAATGGAGTGACAAGACGAGCGAGACATTCGCCTGGTGGTAAGGTTCACAACAAATATGCCCATAACAGTAGCAGTGCCAGAATTTTGAACTTGCGAAAAAAAACCTGCGCCGCACTGCACTCGACACCTTGAGATATGAGATGTCAAATCTCTTTATGCCCAGTAATTTCTCTGGTAATGATAACATTTCCCTTCAAACCGAAACAAAGTCTTAATGTAGGTACATATGCATCTTATAATGTAAAATGCGCGTTATTAGCCTATACAACTAGCAATTCTTTTGACACAGCTAAACGAGTTTTCCTCTTGAGAGATCTAAAGGAGACAATTTCTTATTGTATGGGGAATAGGCCCACCACCTAACTGTGGCGTATAGTAATAAAACACATGTTGTTTAGTTCTTTATAATATCTAGTTTATTGTGATAATATTAGTTGCCCTTGTCTTACCGGAATGTGCTAAGATTTACAACTTAAAATGTGATGTCCTATAGTAACCAAAAAGGCGAAAAAGCAATTGAATAACTAGTAAGCCGTCCTACTGGAATATAATGCACTGATTGTCAGTAATGACTTTGCGTTCTTGATTCGTATTTCACAAGAATGGAACTCACTGCCGTCTTCACTATTTCAGAGAACTACAATCAGGGAGAAAAAAAAATGGTGAATTTTGGAGCGGGCCGAATTTCTTCCTTACGTGGAGGAAGTCACGGGGGACCTCTAGTTGTGTATAAAACATTCCAATCATTGTGAGGCTCCTGTAAATGACATTCATAGATACGGGGCTCAGGCGCGGATACAGGGGGGGGGGCAATGGGTGCAATTGCCCCCCCCTGACGCCATCATCAAAATTCCTCATAGAGACTTGTTTACAAGAATCGTTATTAACTCATTCCTAACTTATATTATCTAGATTAAGTACACCGATCGATCAATGTTTTTTACTTTAAATTGCTGTTAAAAAACATCGCTAGTGTGTTATTTTCATTTTTCACGGAGCACTTCGGCATTGCGTTCGCTTGTCAATCCGTGCGCGACTGAAATTCACCGAGTGCTTGGAATCTGTATAAGCACTGGTTATCTTTGGCCTTTTTGGCACGGCAATACAGTATCTTTGGTTTTCTGATAGTTTATTTTGCATTGTGTGTTCTAATTGAATTTTTTTTAAACAGACATGCTGAATAGTTGTATTTTGCAAACTCGAAAACTTACGGAAACCAGATAACTTTCTGTTATAGTTATGCTTTTTGTATTGAAAATTTAGGCTCGTCATACATTCGCTAGAGGCGCTTGTTTTTTCTCCATACAAAAAAAAAAAACAAGTATTGCAACGGGGTGCCCCTTGATACGCTGAAACTGTTTATTCCTAAAATTGTTTGGCGGAAATTGTTCGGCATAAATTTGTTTTGCATAATGGTATCTTAGCAGAAAGGTTTCTTCTTTGTATATGTTTTTAGGCATACTTATATTATTTAGCATGTTATTAGTTTGGCATTGATTTATTAGGCATAATATTGCTTGTATTGTTAATTGTCATAAAAAGCACTGGATTAGTTTTTCCCCCCGATTTGAGTTGGTTAGTTTTGTAATGGGTGACAGATCCGAATCAGAGCACCCCGTCTCCAACTAGTCTACTTCTAGTGTATATAAAAAGCGCGGGAGCCCACCCGGATTCAAATTTGAGTTAGTTAGGTTTGAACAGATCCGAATAAGAGCACCCCGACTCCACCTAGGCTTGTGATCCCTACCCCTAGAGTTTATATAAAAAGCGCGGGGGCCAGAAGTGCAAGGGAGGTCCTGAAGGGAGCAAGCCATACGTGTGATTTAGGTTGGTATTTTTCGATGGAAATAGTATTTTTTTAATATTTATGCTTTTTATTTATTAGGGATATTTGTAGTTATGCTTGTTTGATTTAGGCGATATATTTTTATGTTTTTTGATGATTATGGTGATAATTGCTATGCGTATAAATTTTATGCGCAAGGATTTATGCGGCTTGCTTTTTATGCGTAAAGTTGTAATGCTAATCGTCATTATGACATTTGTTTTTCTGCGTTGGTAGGTTAGGTTAGGTTAGTTAGGTTTGGAATGAGTGAGTTTGTCCGAATCAGAGCACCCCGACTCCACCTAGTCTTGCGGTCCCTACCCTTAGAGTGTACATAAAAAGCGCGGGAGCCAGAAGCTCAAGGGAGGTCCTGAGTGGAGAAAGTCATACGAGGCTGAGTGTAGCGAAGGGGGAGGTGGTGAGCGAAGCGAAGGCCGAGTACTCTCAGGAGTGACCGCAAGAGCTTCTGGCGGAAGCTCACCTGGAGTCAAATTTAAGTTGGTTAGGTTTGAAATGAGTGACAGATCCGAATCAGAGCACCCCGACTCCACCTAGTCTTGTGGTCCCTACCATTAGAGTGTACATAAAAAGCATGGGAGCCAGAAGCTCAAGGGAGGTCCTGAAGGGAGCGAGCCATACGTGTAGGTTAGGTTGGTATTTTTTGATGGAAATAGTTTGTTTTATGGTTTTGTGATATTTATGCTTTTTAATTATTAGGGATATTTGTAGTTATGTTCGTTTGATTTAGGCGACATATTTTTATGCTTTTTGATGATTATGGTGATAATTGCTATGCGTATAAACTTAATGCGCAAGGATTTATGCGGCTTGCTTTTTATACGTAATGATTTTTCTGCGTAAAGTTGTAATGCTAATCGTCATTATGACATTTGTTTTTCTGCGTTGGTATATGGACCCCCGTTTCGGGGTTGATATTCCAAAAACACGCACAAAACGGTTCGATTCCACCCTTATTTTGCGAATTGCTAAAAAGTATTCATTCTTAAAGTCGCGAGTGAATCGGTTTCATCTAGGCAAGCGTGCAAAACCGTAGACTGCACTTCGCTTAACATCAGAAGAGATAGCGGTCATTGCCATTGCAAGCTAATATTGAAATAAAATACTATCTTACTCACCTAGGGAGCAAAAGTAAAGAATGTCTGAGACCACATGTATATGTCTCCCGAGGCCAAGCCGAGGGTGACAAACATGAGATCTGAGGCTTCTTTATGTGCTCCTGTGGTGTGTATACGATTTTACGTGCTGCTGTGGGGAGGAAGTGGTTTCTTTCGCTCCGCGTAGCGGGGCTTAAGTAGCCACTTTAGCCCTGCAGGCACGAACAATACAAGTACTATAATAAAAGTATTATTATTTTTATTTATAATGAATTTTCTGGAAGAAAAAAATCACACATAAATTGCCCCCCCCTCAACAAAATCCTGGATCCGCGCCTGACGGGGCTCATAAAAATAATAATTAATTAGCAATCTTTCCTTTAAAATTGACAGTACAATAAAGCTAGACGTATTTTCACAAAGTTTAAACTTGTATTGATGGGAAGTAGACGCAGTACGCTTGTTATAACTCATATTAATTGTTCATACTTCTCTGGTAACACCAGGTGGGATGGGTGTTGGCATTTGTGGTGGTTGCGGAATGTTACTGATTTCCTCAATAACCATTACCTCTATTTCTAGTACTCTGTTAACATCTTGTTGTCTGTGCCTGTGATAAGCACGGGAGGCTTTGAGCCACACAGACTTGTAGCAAACGTTCCACCTAAAAAAAGTTAAAGATTAGTATTCCATAATATAGTTAATCTCTACAAATATAGCATATTCATTTCATTTTCATTTTCAGCCGTGATCGTCCCATTGCAGGGCAAAGGCCTCCCTTCCCTCTTTCCACGCTTCATGGTCGAGAGCTTTCATAATCCAGTCGCTGCAATGAATAATAATGCGAATATATTAAAGCCATCGTCACATATTTTATAATAATTATGCACCTACTTGTACACATATACTTGTACGATTTGTTCAATCAAAAACAAGTAATATGGTTAAGTTAAGTATAAGACGAATATAGCTAGTTTTTTTACCTATTGAGAGAGTCCTACAGGTTTTATGTCACATGATTTAAGTTTCAACATAGGATGGTGATCTCAAGATAAGACGAGGACGAGGATGCATGGATTTCTCTTGACAGAAAAGAACTAGTCAAGATTTCAAGAAGGTAGACTTTGTACCTACGTTCCTTTTCACGATAAATACCAAAATGTGTAGTAAACCTTTGAAAACCGTAATAAAAACAGATTATAGTTCTTATTTTATTACTTGCTACTGAATAAAAGAGAAATAAACCCTTACTTACAAACACGCTTTCACTGCCCATGCATCCCATGCCATGCATCTTTGGGTGTTTGTGGTATTGGCGCTAGTGCCTGTGACCATGCCGTGTGTGCGCGGCCGTTACGCCGTTCCATTTGTTCGTTTCTATTTTTTGTACGCTATTGCGCTACCAATATTTTTTAACCGGAAAAAGTTACCAAAACATTGCTTTTTTAATATAATTGCAAGTTCCGGTTAAACGTAAAAAACATTAACGTTAATAAATTTACAATTTTTAAAATAATTTCCATACTTTTTTTGGTCATAATTTGATTGATATACGCTAGTTTTTGGTGGCCTACAAAAAACTCTCTCCTTTATATTACAAGTTTTTCACCACAATGAAGAACAAGTGGAATTACTGGTAAAATGAGAATCAAAATCATTTGTTTTGATGGAATCCTAAATGAAAGCTTTTACAAGATTTTTAGCATAGTTTTTCTTGTGGTTTTGTTTAAAAGAAAGTGCACAGTTTAAATATTTAGGTATCATTGAGCTGATATCTTAATGAGTCACAATCACCAAGTGAAAACAGTCAAAAAACGTCCGAGTGCCGTTGTACATACCTATACATGCATTATATAGTTCACGACATTAAGTCTAAATTCGAACAATTGAATTTAGACTTTATGCCCCTTGTTCAATGTATGCTGGGGCGCTTGTGTGTTATCGTAGTATCAAGTCGTTCAAAAAGTTTTGCACATTTGTGACTCTATAGATACTCGGTATCGTGTTATATTTTTGTGGTTTAGTTAGATTCGCAGTGGCTGTTCTGTTGCTGGTATTTCATTTCGGTACATTTATTTCGGGATAATAACAGTGGAAAAATACTAGAACGATGTGTACAGTGCAGTGCCGCGTAGGAATTGCACTGAGTTCAACTCTAAGCGGCTGTGAAATATTCAATATATATATATATATAATATTCAATAATAATATTCATAATAATATTCAATGCATATATCGTTTTGATTATTAAAAATAATAGGATAAGTGGAGAGTTTAACTGAATCTGATGCGTAAAGTCCTGAAATATAAGCGTTCACAGTATTTGGGAGGGAGTCATAATACCTTTGTCCCTTTCTAGCAATACACGTGCTAGTATAGGTTTTTTTTGGAATCGTGAACTTTGACGTCATTTGCTAGTATAGTGCCCTCCCTGTCTAACATGAAACTAAAATGTTTATAGCTTTGAAAAAAATACGATATGTTGTTTTGTTGCGAGTCAGCTCTTTTGTGAGTCAAATTTGAGATTTATATTTTGTCCCTCTTGAGGCATCACCTTTTATACAAGTCTATGGTCAACATCTTGAATGATTACTACACTCCCGAAATAAAAGTCTTTTCATTCGTAAAATTTCTCGAGAAGGGGATATTATTTCTTAAGTACCACATACTTATCCCGACAGATAGGCCACTTACTCAGCCCACCCATTAGCGGCCGTACAACTTGTCACTAGAGTGCTCCTTACAAACTGTCACGGATAGATTAATGACGTCACAGCATCCATCCACAGTTTAAATGCCAGTAGGTATGGGATTCACCCTTGCGGCTAAAGGACGGGATGATAGGCACGATTTTCCTTGTAGAAAGCGTGTCTAAGTAGGGTAATGTGAGAAAATTCCAATGGCGAGTAGTTATGGTGTTTACGTAATGTATGTCGGTCGGTACTTCGGAGGCATCTTTTTTTATGTTGGTATTTATTTTTATTAATATTATTATTATGTTAATATTATTAGGTTAATATTATGCTACTGTACGATAAGAAAGTATTCGGAAAAATCAGATATCAGCCAGATACAGATCACAGATATGTGCCACTTACCCTACTCCGGAAAAACTAATAATGACGAATTTCCCAGTAAATCGCTAAACGGAACATATGGCTCTTTATTTTCTCGTCTGCTGCGGGCCCTTGGAAATCTTGTGACTATTTCCTGTAGTCTTATAAGAATTTATCGTAGCGTAAGGACAAGGCGTATGAAGTGATATGGGAGGGACAGACGATTTCAAGAAAATTTGAGACGGAGACTGGAATGAAATCGTAGAATAAGGGTCCTAGTAACACAAAGTCTAGGGAATTTATTAGGATCAAAATGTTTGAGAAAGGTGTGAAGTATTGTAGGCCTCTGTGCTAGTAACAGTTCAATTTGAAAATACGAGTGGACCCGTATTATTTCTTTATCGAAAATGTATCGAAAAGCGTGCGTTTTATAGCTATTTCTTTTACCAAAACTAAAAATAAGACAGTAAAATATAAAAGCCTAGCCTAGCTGTTGCTAGGGTAATATAGTAAGTAATATAGGGTGTTTCTAGTGGTAGGACTCTACTGCAGAGTCCGCCTGGGGAAGTACCACACCTTTGTCAGTTAGTCAAGCTATTACTAGGGTAATATAGTAAGTAATATTGGGTGTTTCTAGTGGTAGGACTCTACTGCAGAGTCCGCCTGGGGAAGTACCACACCTTTGTCAGTTAGTCAAGCTATTACTAGGGTAATATAGTAAGTAATATTGGGTGTTTCTAGTGGTAGGACTCTACTGCAGAGTCCGCCTGGGGAAGTACCACACCTTTGTCAGTTAGTCAACCGCCAAGCAGTAGTGTGCAAGCATTACTGTGTTCCGGTTTGAAGGGCAATGTTACCAGAGAAATTACTGGGTATGAAGAGATTTAACATCTAATGTCTCAGTTGACGAGCGCAGTGCAGTGCAGCTTAGGATTGTGTTCGCAAGTTGACAATTCTGGCACTGCTACTGTTAGAGGCAGGCGTGACGCCTACCACAGGGCGAACGTCTTGCTCGTCTCGTCTACTGAATGTATAAAAAAATAATGCGTTAGGGTTCTAAAATCCAAATGGCAAATGGCCTGATAAATAATTATAAAATAATGTTTTCAAATTAAATGTCAATGTTTAAGGCATTTTCATTGATAGCAGATTAGAGCTCCCTGTAGCTGAGATATCAAGGTGACCTACCTGTCTTCAATTTCATGTATAGTCCGATTAACTTATTATCTCTACAGATAGGCGAGGGACCCACCATCGTAATTTATGAACAAAACTGAGAGTTGCCTGTTGAATTTATATAGTTCTTCTATTTGATCAATGGGACAAAATAAGTTGGTAGCGCTGCGTATTGCACAAAAAACTATGGTTTACTGTCGATAATAAAGTACATACATATTTGTGCAGCAGGCAATTGTATATTGTTATGTAGGTAAGTATACACCTATACAACAAAAGAAAAAATACATAGAAATAACAAATAAGATATTCCATACATTTTCTAGAGTGTAAATCTATAATTATATACAATGTGAAACAAAAAAGTTCAACAATACGGAAGGGCATGTATGTACTCATCATTATGAAAAACTTTTACTATGGGGCCAACCCTGAAATCGCGAAAATAAAATCAGATTCCAGGGTTGACCCCATAGTAAAAGTTGTTCATAATGATGAGTACATATACTTATACCCTTCAGTATTGTTGAACCTTTTTGTTACACATTGTATAAAAGGCTCTGTCCTGACTCATTGATTGACTGACTGCCTGACTGACTGACAGACAACGCACAGCTCAAACCGCTGGTCGTACAGACTTGCAATTTGGAGGGTGTATTTGTCTTGATGCGTAGAGGTGTACTATAAGAAAGAATTTCGAAATTTCGGGCGGGTAAAGGGGGGAAACTTATGTAACTATGAAAAAATAATTATAGTAAAAAATTGCTCGTGATGATTTAAAGTGGTGAATTTTGGGAGCGGGCTGAATTTCTTCCGTACGCGGATAAAGTCGCGGGCGACCTCTAGTATAATATAAATATTTTCTATAGGACAACAGTATTTTTTCTCAATTTCAGGGTTGATGTCACAGTAAATAATGTTGTTCACACAACGATAACAAGATTCTTTCGGCTTAAATTTCAATTTATCGGACTATAAACGCCACCACTTAAAGTCTATGACATAGTTGCAAACTTGACTCGAGTTGTTTGTCGGAGTGAAATAGATTTTTCTGACACTTGTGTCAGAAAACAAACTTGTGTCGCAACTTCCACAAAGCTTCAAACTTCAATCGTTTCGCGGATCGTTTTATACAATCAACGGGTAACAGATTATTTATGCTCAGTACAGATACTGCCTTAGTATCGTCCTTAAAACTTTGAACGTCTGACTGTTTGTTTGTAATTGTTCTAAACGCTTTGTGGATAATTCACGGAAGATATTGTGGCTCTTTGAAGTGTCGATTCTCAATTAGGTACAAATAGTTTACTCGTAATTGAAACGAATGGCCGAGTCACACAGGGCGCGGTAGAGCGGCGCGACGATGCGGCGCGGGACGGGACGGGCTATACAAAAACCGGCGCTCCGGCCAGCCGCGCGACTTGGCCGCTTCTGCGAGCAGCCGTGTCGCTCATCGCTATCAGGACGCATATGGTTTTGTGTAAACCACTGACCTCTTATTGTACTTGTATAATAGAAGTCAGTGGTGTAAAGTGCATCGAGCGGCCGCGCCGTTTGGCCGCGCGGACGCTTATATGTTTAGAAAGAAAGAAAGAAATGTTATTTATTTTGTAACATCATTATAAGTAGTATAACTAGGCCCTTAGAGTAAATATCACGTGACCCTGTACTGAATCCATTGGCTCCAAACTAGTACTAATACACTATTATTTATTCTGTGCTACTGTACTGTACTGTATACGATACCTACCTTTTCTGTCGTCAGCAAAGACGTCCAGAGCTTGACGAAGGCCTCCCAATAGAGGGGTATTGCCATAATCCCCACGCTTGGCTGGCAGCTTGGGGATCGCAGAATGCTCACCACCGTTAACTGAGAGGACGCTGCTGCCCGTCCTCCGGTGGGTCTGGTTGCAGTTTAAGGATATACCCAGTTCCTCTTCCAGGTACCTTTTCTGTAATAGTTTCTGACATCTTCAAACAAACGATGTCATAATATCTAGCGCTTACTTATAGCCATGGTAAATGCACAGGAAGTGTAACGCCAAGTCCTCTCCCGTGTGGTGAAAAAATACCTTTTTGTCTTATTTTCATAACTCCGTGAAATTAGTATAATGTCACTAATCACTGTCACTAATCTGTCACTAATTTAGTGTAACTAACTATGAATTTATTACTTATTTTACTTGATATTAAACTTGATAAATGCATAATTATAGGTACCTATCATCTACTAGACACTGTCAGAAAGCACAAAGTGCGACGCCAAAAAAGAAGAAACAAAAAAAAAGAAGCAACAGGAAAGCGAAATCATAGCCGACCCGAGAGCTCCTGTACTGAGGCATCTCATGAGGACTATGTGTCCACAAGAGATTTATCTGTAGAATATTACTAACACTAGTTTATAAGCTTGTTTTCTTTATGTGTACTAATAAAAATGGATCTAGTGTTATCTTATTTAATAAAATTTGAATTTGAAAGCTCTGGATAAAAGGTAAAAATCCGAGTTTCAGCTTTTAACCTTTAGCTAGGCACAGTAAAAACATCGGGCTCTAATTTTACTACAAATGCCAAGTCATCTTTTTACGGCTAAGTACTTTCAGCAAGTCTACTAATTAAGATTATAATTAGAGAACTTCATAACTGAGAGGACCATCCTCCCAGCCTCCCAGCACCCTCGTCATCGTCGCTTAAATTAAGCTTATTAGTCACAACTTAAGCACTTAATAGGAATCCGCTGTCGTGGGGTTGTGATAACTGGGAAATGATTTATTTTGAGGTTTGGTTTTTCTAGATTTAGATATCAGTTTAATTATACAGGGTGCTATTGAATATATGAACAATTTTTTAAGAGGTAATTAAATTCATCACAATGAACAACTTTTACTATAACACCAACCCTGACAAAGTACCTACACAAACTTAAAAAAATATATATGGGCCAGTATCGGCAGTGTAGCATACCAGACAAAAAAATATCAAAATCAGTAGGAACAGTAGGGAACTGTGGACCGATTTTGATAATATTTTTATGCACATGCATGTGTTTCAATTATTAAAAATAATAGGATAAATGGAGAGTTTAACTAAATCTGATGCTTGCGTCGAAAATATAATTTAAATCATCGGCTGGCAAAGTTCTCAAATATAAGAGTTCAAAGTATTTGGGAGGAGTCATCTGTCCCATTCTAGCAAAACACGTCCTAGAACAGAATTTGTTTGGAATCGTGAACTTCGACGTCATAAACCTAGTATAGTGCCCTCCCTGTCTAACATGAAACTAAAATGTTTATAGCGTCATTATTTGTGCACATATTAAAATTTTACTTTCGATGATTTGTTTTATTTTTATGTGTCAATGAAAAAAAACACTCCTCCTTTTTTGAAGTCAGTTAAAAACTCGAAAAAAATTGTATGTATCATACAAAAATGCACGACAAAATGTTTGGAACAGCTGTTTTTTTTCCTGATTTCCTTCTTGATCTTGCAGTAAAATCATTATGACGAGTTTAATGACCTATAATGACTAAGATGTAGGTCATGAATTCAATAACACCTTGTATGGTGGACAAAACAAATCACACTCGCTATCTAGCTCGAAACTATAAAGAAGCTTCCAAAACAGAGAGAGACTATTAGTATAGTATACCTAGTTACGTACCTACCGGTAACGTAGTACTATTATTTATTCTGTGCCGGTACGTTAGGTGAGTAATCATGTAATCATACTTCGTTCCCGAAGGTTCGTTCCGCGTCTGACTTAAGACTTTTTAAACCCAGCTCCAATATTTCAAAAAAAGAAACCTGAAAAACTTACGTAGAAAGTGGAATAAAGAAAAGTCGTTTAGACGCAATTTAGTGCGCAATCTTTCTCTGCGCCTTTTGTAACGCTGTTCGTACACGAGCCGACTAATGAATTGGGAAGTCAGCGACAAAGGTGACGTAACTAATGTTGTAGTGATCTTCAATGTAATAGAAAAATAATAAAAATACCAGTTGGTCTTGCACTGAGGATTTTTAATATAACTATGTAAGTTAAATGAAGATGAGGGTAGAAGAAACGCATTCACTGCCTTCTTATATTAGATGTGTGTGCGCCTAATTGTGTTTTAATTTGTTATTTTGACTAGTGCCCCGTGTTATGATTTCTATTTTTATGATAAAAAAAATACTATTTCTTAGTTACTTTTACGGATAGTCAATAGATTAAGAATGGCCACCGAAACGGGTTGACTTAAGTTGTCAATTCAAGTCCTGGCAACATTGCCAGCTTCAGAATGATAGTGAACTCACTATCATTCTGTGAAGCTAGTAAGATAATTACAGTCAGTAAGGATGTAGAGTTCAAACGGGCAAGTCGTTATACTAGAAAGGGTTGCCATAAAATAATAAATAAAACAAATAAATAATTATTGATTATTTTGTGCACTAGTATTTAATTTATTTAATCCTTTGTATGTATGTTTATTTGGTGTGAGCAATAAAGTTAATCTATCTAAGTATCTATCTATCTATTATTTTGTGAAGTAAATGTAAATTACAACCAATTTATTTATTTATTTAATGTAGAAGCTTGCATCCTAAATAGAGTTATAAAATGGTTGATTGAAATGAAATAGAAGTAATTTTTTTATACGTCTTCTTTTAGTTTTGAGTAGCGTCGTGTGTGATGGGCTTCAAACGTACGCTCACGCGTCGCAAGGCGCCCGCCATTAAACCACAATAAAAACGCAGCGATTCCGAGAGATTTATGTCCTTTATACGTCACTATAAAGGCGATATAGAGATGGAGGGCCTCGGAATGAATAGTGATATGGACCATAAAATATAACGGAGCGGACTATGATTGTTGATGTGGTCTAATCAGGTTTTTAGGGTTTCTTACCCGAAAGGCGTACAAAGGCGTAAGTAAATAAATAATGAATAGTGTAAACAAACGATGTCTGGCTCGAGCGTTGTTCAGTTGTGTGAGTCGCTTTAAGTGCACTGCCAATTTTGTTTTTATATGTTTGTATTCGTTTTTTTTTAAACAACACGTAAAGACATGTTTCACTGCATTATATCACTTGCCCACACTCGTGCATGTAATTCGACACTCAATGAATAAAAGACCAACATTTTTAATCATTAATTCGCGAAAAAAACACAAGATTAAGAAAATAATAGAATGCAACGACATGATTTTTCTGTGTTCCCGCCAAAACTCCTTTGTATTAGTTTTTTAGCATTCATTTAAGAAAAATACGATGGGATTGCCATGTACTTTAACTAAAGTCCCAAGCACAGCACAGTCACAAAGCACAGACCCAGTCTGCACTATCTGACTGTCTTACTTATTATAGTAGTTTAAAAATCATAACTTGATGTTCTGTTTTTTGGTAGCTGGATGAAATTAACCTTATTGTTTACCTCCCCGAGAGCCTCACTTTAGACCCAGTTTTGTTCGACCGCATTTTGATCGCTAAGCATCAAGTGAGCTGTGGTAAAACACCTAGCCTGTCGATTATAAAAAAGTGTTATTATTTTTTCAAACAATATTAATTAAGGAAGTATAAGAATGTTCTCATAGAAGAGTTTTTTTTAACTTTTGTTATTTTTGTTAGTCCAGCTAACTTTATTAACCGCTAACTTTAATTTGTTCCGAAAATATATATAATTACAACAATCATAATTTAACACTTCTCCACTCCAAAGAATAATTAATAAAATCAAAGATAATGTAATACTATACTAGTAATAAAATTGTCATAATAGGGAATATCCAAGTTTATCAATTATTAAACATAATAGGATAAATAGAACTGAATCTGATGCTTATGTCGAAAAAATAATTGAAATCGATGGTAAAATTTTCTGAAATATAAGCGTTCAAAGTATTTGGGAGGGATCTGTCCCTTTCTAGCAAAACACGTGCATAGTATAGAATTTGTTTGGAATCGTGAACTTTGACGTCATAAACCTAGTAAGTGCCCTCCCTGTCTAACATGAAACTAAAATATTTATAACTTCGTTATTTGTACACAATAAAAAAAAAAACTTTTGATTATTTGTTTTGTTGCCAGTCAGCTTTTTTGTGAGTCAATAAAAATAACACATGCATACTCCCTATTATTCTGTAAAAAAGTCACAGGGCAGTACGTAGATATACCTTGTTGTAAGATAAGATATGTCGTAGGCATGTGTTGAAATAAGACATGTCCTAATTAAGCTATGTCTTATTATACAATAGCCAGCTCAACCTTGGAACACTGTTTGACACTCAAATTAATGAACGCCCTGACATGTTCATTGTACAGTGTACACATTCCAAAGTAAATGTTTGACTTGAGTCACTAGTTATTAACGCTTCTTCAGGGTTTATTAATTTTTGATTTATAAGATAAGAAACTACGAGCTTTAGATATACAAGCTCATATATATATTAGCTCTAAAACATAGTTTTAAACCATAGATCCATATATTAGCTCTAAAACATAGTTTTAAACCATAGATCTAGAAAAAAAAGGGATAATAAAAAAAAGGAAAAAAAGGGAAAAAAAGGAAGAGGAGGAGGGGGGTTAAAAAAGGGAGATGGAGGGAGGGAGAGGAGAGGTACGCTCTAATGTCAAGCAAACATAATGGGCAATTTTCTAACAGCAAATTAAAAAAAAATATAGTTCATAAAAATCCGTTTGATGGCAATGAAGAGACATGCCCCTAAACAGTTTCACTATTTTGTCACTGGTTCTGAAGATTTTGAACGAATGAAGCAAAGTAAAATGGTCATAAAATATAAACTAACCTTATTTCATATAAATCAGATCTATCATGCGTTTTTCTGGTTATTGTTTGTATAACAGAGTACTTGCCCATAGTATTTCTTAAGCTTTCGATATTCCACGCAAATTAGTAAGGGCGCCTTGCCAATTGAATGATTAATTACTATCAAGATAAAATAATAACAATAACGTAACGTAACAATAACAATTTATCAGAATTTCAACAAAATGATACAAGAAAATTTGGAAAAGCACTTCACCAACGAACGCAAACTGTGAAATGTAGCAGTGAAGGTGATTGAACTGCTGTTTCACACGAAAAAAAGTGGGTCATATCTCGCCAGCGTTTTGACAGCTATCAGAAAACTTCCCATTGGACTAAAACAACTACACGATTAATCGGAAGAATTAAAAATTATAGTTTTAATGTATTACCGAGTGAGAAATAATTCCGTGGCACTTGTTTTTGGTTTTTAGACTAATTGTGCGTCTTTTGAAAACACAGGAAGGTCTTGTTTCAGCTTATTTAGTTAGATCTACGATAATTGAACCTAGCGTTATACACAAGCGCTTGTTTGATTGTGACTAAGGTCAATTAGGTCCGTGGACCTAATTTGTGCGTCCCTCATCTTTCCCGTTTTTACTAGATCTATGTTTTCAACTATCAGGACTGTTCAATAAAGTGTGAAACAAATAGGTTCAACAATACTAAAGGGTATGTATGTAGGTACTCATCATTATGAACAACTTTACTTTGGGGCTAACATAGAAATGGCGGAAAAAAAAACAGCTGTTCTATACATTTTGTCAAAGGTCAACATGGAACCTCGTCAAAATATCGGCAGGACGTTATTCAACATAATTCCGGTACCTACTATAAATCCCTTAAACAACGTGTAACAAAAAGGTTCAACAATACTGAAAGGCATAGAGGTAGTACCTCTATGCTGAAAGGTATGTATGTAGTTATGTAGGTACTCATCATTATGAACAACTTTTACTATGGGGTCAACACGAAAAAAATACTGCTGTTCCATACATTTTGTCCAAGGCAATGAACTTTTTGTATGGAACTGCTGTATTTTTTTTCGCGAATTCAGGGTTGACTCCATAGTAAAAGTTGTTCATAATGATGAGTACATACATACCCTTCAGTATTGTTGAACCTGTTTGTTACATAATGTTGTAGAATACGGATTATTTATTTATCATGTTCGAAATAGCGCTATCGTTGGAGGAGCTAAGTTGAATTGCAAGTCTTAAACCATGAGCTTGATATTTGACGTACTTATCTACAGAAGTTGTTTTTAGAACAGTTTTTTATAATGGGAAGTTTTCTGGCAGCTGTTAAAACGTAGTTCTACAGTCAAAGGATAAGCCGTGCCCACACAGTCACAGCCGTGACATGGCCCACTATTTTTCGCATTTTTCTTGTGAAAAAGCAGTTCACTCACCTTCACTGCTTCTTTTCACAGTTCGTGTTCGTTAGTGAAGTGCCTTTCCAAGTTTTCTTGTATCATTTTGTTGAAATTTGATAAATTTTTATTGTTACGTTACGGTATTGTTATTATTTTTTGTTGATAGTTATTGTTATTTTTATTGATAGTAATTAACTAATTATTTGGCTAGGTGCAATTACTAATTTACGTGGAATAACGAAAGCTTAAGAAATACTATGGGCAAATACTTTGTTAGACAAACAATAACCACAAACAACGCATGACAGATCTGATAATAAGGTTACTTTCTATGTTTTGACCTTTTTACTTTGCTTCATTCGTCTAAAATCTTCAGAACCACAGACAAGATGGTGAAACTGTTCAAAGCCATGTCTCTTCGTCGCTGTTTGTGTAAAGCGCATAAACTCACGCACAGAATTATAAATATTAATTATCTATGAAGTCTAAAAACATCTGCTATTTTCGAGCACGTCAATGTGCATTACTAAATTAAAACCACACAGAATTAAACAATACGAGTACAATACAACGTTTTCATAAAGAATAATAACTAAAGCGACGTGCTACAAACTTATCTGTACACTTGAATGAGAGCCACTATCGTATTTACTGTCCAAAACATGCCGTCAGCTGTGAAACTTTTTTAGTCCGATATTATGCCATGGCTACAAATAAGTCGACAGCACTGAAAGAGGCAACCTTTTTTCCTTGTACGTTTTTACGCGATCCGCCTCTACTTCAATCTGGGGAAGATTAAAATCAAGGCCCTTCGAATCCCACTTAATTTCTTACAATAAACAACCTTCAATTCTCCGCGATTTCCAATCCGCTACAGTAAAGCGAGTAGGAAAAATATAAATAGGATAGGTATTTAATTTTATTATTTTGTTTTGTATATAGTTCTTAATTTTATTGTTGGAATATTATTAGTAAAATCTATAAAAAAAATAAAAAATTATGCCTGATGACATCGGTAAACGTGAGTATTCCCGTATAAATAAAACAAAAATAGTAAAACTGTTGATTGATTGAGAAAATATCTTTTTTGTGGTCATGCCACCGAAGGAGCGCTCAAGGGTGTAGGTACCTAATTTTAACTACTGCTATTACTATTTTTGTACTGTATATCATTAGTACTTTCTTGCCTCATTAGTGGCACATTCAGTATAATAATCTAATATGATATAAAAATGTAACACGTATATAGGAATAAACCTTTAAGCTGCATTTTACATGAATAAAATGAATTGAATTGAAATGACGACGCCTTCCAACCATAGTTAGTGTTGACTAGTCTTTACGCCACATCCTGTATGTATTTCACTTGATATAAATGAGTTAGTCTTTTTCTCCAGAGGTGAACTGAGCAAGATAGAGAAAACGAAAATAATATTCTCCGCCCTTTACATTAATACCATTTAAGTCACTAGAGATCGCACCGTGAATCTGTTAGCGTATGGGAGAAATTCGCATCGCTTCCAAATAACTTATCTTACATACGCTGATTTTAAAAGATTTTTCTATCCTAGAGAAAAAAATTAGGACACCGTGCAACCGCCCAGCGCCTTCAATATTGCCGCTCTGGGCATTTGCCCTGCTCGCCCCTCCCTTAGACCGGGCCCTGCAGCTAATCAAAGTTCAGGGACTAGATGAAAAAATAAAAGCTAACATCTTTTCTTTCGATGTAACTGCTTCTTTCAATATCGTTTCACCTGATTCTGAAGTGGTAGGACTCCACTGAAGAGTCCGACTGGGGAAGTACCACACCTTTGTCAGTTATTCAACCGCCAAGCAGTAGTGTGCAAGCATTACTGTGTTCCGGTTTGAAGAGCAATGTTTCCAGAGAAATTACTGGGTATGATTAAATTTAACATCTAATATCTCAGGGTGACGAGCGCAGTGCAGTGCGGCGCAGGATTGTGTTCGCAACTTCATAATTCTGGCACTGTTACTGTTAGTGGCTGGCGTGACACTTACCACCAGGCGAACGTCTTGCTCGTCTCGTCACTTAAATGCATAAAAAAAAGTTATAAGAAGATATCAAAGAATTACAGACCCAGAAATATACCTACAGAAAAAGAGGTGCTTCTGACGCTAGCACTGTGTCTACAAGCGGTCCCCTTTGTACGTATAGACCGACTTTCTAACTCACTAAATATCCGTCGAAATTTAATTCGGGTTTCATCAAACCTTTGTGCTATTTAATAATAAAATTGTAATACAGCTTGATACATGAACTAAGTAGGTATAAAACTTTTGTCAGTAGCAATGCAAGTCAAAGAAATTGAATTAGTAAAAAAGAGAGGTTTGATATAGAATTTATTTGGTTTACTAATAGCCATCGAGGAGAAAGTTCCGCAATACATTTCCTGATCCGTCGTCGCATATCTAATACTATAAGAATCTCTGTCCTGACTGTACGACTGATAGACAACGCATATGAAATTCAACCCCTAAGGGGGTAAAAATCAGTGAACAACTTTTGTATGAAAGTCCTTTGATATATCAATTAAAACAAAAAAATGCTGTTTTTTTTTGACAGAGTTTATTTAAAGGGATGAATTCGGGGATGAAATGTTGTATGGAAAGTTCTTTGTTTTTGAGTGATTGTGATGAAAATTTGTAGGTATTTGGATAGTTCATTTAAAAGAAAAAATGGCGTTTTGAATATATTTTTTAACAGGGATGACTTAAGAAGGTGAAATGGGGGATGAAATTATTGGATGGAAAGTTTTTTGTTATTGAAGTTATAGTGATGAAAACGTTGGTATTTAAATAGTTATTTTTTGACAGAGATGACTTAAGGGCGTGAAACGGCGGGCGAAATATAGTAAGGTTTTTGGTTCAATACATTTTTTTGCTAGGGTTGGTCAAAGTGGTGAATTTGCGGAAAATTTGTAACTAGCCCATCTGTGTGTAAGATATTATGGAGCGGGGCGAATTTCTTCCGTACGCGGACGAAGTCGCGGGCGACCTCTAGTGTTCAATATGCGGGACACGGCAAAATAACTGAAAAGAGCTTTTTTTTTATACTTTCAAGTGACGAGACGAGCAAGATTTTCGCCTGGTGGTAAGCGTCACGCATGCCACTAACAGTAGCAGTGCTAGAATTGTGAACTTGCGAACACAATCCTGCGCCGCACTGCACTGCGCTCGTCACCCTGAGATATTAGATGTTAAATCTCTTCATACCCGGTAATTTCTCTGGTAACATTGCCCTTCAAACCGGAACACAGTAATGCTTGCACACTACTGCTTGGCGGTTGAATAACTGGCAAAGGTGTGGTACTTTCCCAGGCGGACTCCGCAGTAGAGTCCTACCACTACAAAAAAACAAGCTAAAGCTTAAGAAAAGAAAAGACTAAAAGAAAAGAAAGAAAAAGTGGAAAGTGGTCTATTTGATTCATATCGTCTGTTAGAGTCACCTGGCGAGCTAAGAACGTTCACATATTTGATTAAAATAGGTAACCAGCTGCTCACATGAAATAAACTCTACCAGGTAGAACTTTGTCCCAGAACTCTAACTTTAAACGCTAGACAGTGGAAAAGTGGAATGCGCTCACCGAGTGATTCTTCCCGAAAGACAATCTGGGTGTCTTCAAGTCGCGACTAAATCGGTTTCTTCTAGGCAAGCGTGCTCCATTGCAGACTGCATCTTCACTTTTAATATCAGGAATGCGATCAAATAAAAAAAATATAAACTCCGGAGAAGAAAATGGAGGAAGTGAAACACGAATTCTTTACTGGGCCAGCGTGGAGTGTAGGCTTAGGTCCAGGTAACTGAAATGGACTATTAAACGGACTGTATTATGGGAATCACGTGCCAAGACATTGATAGAGCATTGATTGGTATTGGTGACTGTTGACATTGGTGGGGTATCTATCCCACCCGGGGGTACCCACATTGTTGGGGCGAGGGGCTTAGCAGCCGTTGGTTAGTCACCACGGCGAAGCTAAGAGGTACCCGAGGGGGGGCCGCTTCTCCGGGCCATCCGGGGGGATCGGACCCGGGGAAGTCTGGTTGAAGCAGTCAAAGTAGGTTGCGGTACTGTATGGGTGGTACCGCAACTGAGGCGGGCTGCGATGTCGTATGGGAGGCACTGTAGCTGAGAGCTGGATGCCGCGGCGGGAGAGGACTGTCGGTTGTGAGGTTCACCGCTTTCCCTGCCTTCCAACGCCTCGACGGGGCTGCCACCGTGAGATGGCGGACGCGGTGTGGTCGCAGGGGAAGAGGAGTGCCGGTATCACCGTGCACCGCTCTCCCTGTCCTCTGCGACCGAAATGGCGGGCGACGGGGCCACTTACCTGATCCGTCGCATGGGGACTTCTGGCGTCAGATATGGGGTCGTCTGACGCCAATACTGGTTTGGTCCTCGAGGTGGGTCACGACATGTCATTTATGGCGTGTCGTGACGGAAGGAGGCAGGCCCGGCTCGCCGCGTGTCCCTCTGATCACCAAAGGGCACAGTAGAGAGCGAGGAGGGAGGCGGGGTGGTAGCCTCATCGACGACTTACCTTGATGGGGCTCCCATCATGCGCGTCATGGTGGGGATGGGGACAGGCCAGAGGGGCCGGAGCTCCTCATTCACAGCGGCCGAAGTGGCAGGCAGCGGGGACATTCATCTGATCCGCCGCATGGAGGCCAGGGCGTTCGGACGGGAATCAAATAGTGGGGTATCTATGGTGGGGTATGCATGGCCTATGTTCAGAAATGGACATTGTTATTCCATGATATAATAAATATGAGCCTACTAACTGCCGTAATATTTACCATGACAATATTTATAAAATAAATATGAACACATTTACGAACGAACAACTCAAATGATGGCTCTGTTTCTATTTTTGTAACTTCTAACATGTTCCATGTAGAAATTGATGAGTGCTCTGGGCTAGTTCCTCAGGGGCATGATTGGCACCTCCATTTATTTCAGAAAAAGGAACGCTTCATTGCATATTCAGACAATGAAGAGCACAGAATCTATCTTGTAACTTACACTTGTATCGATTTAACCGTGATTGATCGAACGATTAAAGTTAATCGACGAAATAAGAGTGGTAGTTAAGCTGTCGTGTAAAAAATAATAATTAATTGCTAAATTTTATAG
This sequence comes from Erannis defoliaria, assembly GCA_905404285.2. Taxonomy (NCBI): domain Eukaryota; kingdom Metazoa; phylum Arthropoda; class Insecta; order Lepidoptera; family Geometridae; genus Erannis; species Erannis defoliaria. The sequence continues at coordinate 3,950,618 of FR990080.1, read as the reverse complement.
ATATTTAATAATTATTAAACGTAATATATCTAGCAATGTTCGCAGGACTGGCTGAATTTTTAATGTAAAATTTCTTTGGTATGATACTTTTATTTGGTTTTTTTGATTAGCACAAACAATAAGCACTCGTAATATTTTAGACTTTAAAAGCCACTAAATCCTATCACGTTGGGCAACATTTCTTTTTTGGAATACATCATCAAAACTCACTGAAGAGAGAAAGAGTAGGGTCTTCGCTTTTCTGTGATTAAAACTAGTTCATCTGTTAGGTTCCGAATAGGTAAAAGTAACGAACAAGAGAGGGAGAAAAACCGAGTTATTTATGTCAATTTTTGTCAAAGAGGAGTTGGCTCCTCTACACTAAAATATTTTTGTAGTGAAAATAATAATAATTTTATAAAAGCAAGGAAATAAGTTTAGTAAGCATTTTTTTTAATGTATATAATTTTTGTAAATTATTTATATAATACCCTTTACCTAGGTATATGTTATATATTTTATTTTATTGTGACTGACATTTGATGAATTAATAAACTTATTAACTAAAGATAGATAAGAAAATATATAGGTAAGTATACATATTTTTGTGTCAAAACCACGTCAATTTTTATAGTTAAAATTATTTATTTTTAATCTGCTGTTTAAACTTTCCCTCGGTTAATGTATGTTAAACCGAAGGTCTAGGTTCGTATGGTCCGCCTGAGATAGTAAGTTAGGTATTGTATTTCTCCGCAATGGAGGGTAGATAAATCAATTTTCTACCCGTACCGTGAAATAGAAAACCCGACAAATGTATCACTTCAAAGGGAAAACCAACACCAGAAAAATGTTTGGGATTTGATTTCTAAGTGCGTATAAAAGCCACAGAGCTTAAATGTATCTGGGTTACGCGTAACAGTATAACTTAACCGAAAGGAGGTCAGTAACCTGAATGCAAGAGAAAACATTTGGTATTCCATAGGAAAAAAGGTCTTTACCCTCCACAAAATATATGGGACAAATGTTTTTTTCGCTGGTCTAGGGTTAGCATCAATCTTGAAGACATGTTTTTCTGTGAGTGGTAGCTAGTCAGTCGGGTCCTAAGAAATATTCTACTATCATGATCTATGTTTACTTCACAAAGCTTAGGCCTAAGATCCGAAAGTACAATCACTAATAACTTAAAAGCGCTTTGAAGTCTACCATGATGCGCAGTGCGATTGGTTTTGGTGGCACTACAACTAAAGAATCTCTAGTTGGGGCGTACCATTAATCGAGCAACTTCGCTTCGTCACCCTGTTTTTCAACTGACTCCAAATAATGCGCTTTTAAAAAAAAATACAACCGACTTCAACTTGACCAAACTACTGAACCGATTTCGATAAAATTTATATGGGACCACCTCTGAAGTATTACTTACCAAACAAAAGAGCAAGACTTTCGCCTGGTGATAAGCGTCACGCTTGCCACTAACAGTAGCAGTGCCAGAATAGTGAACTTGCGAACACAATCCTGCGTCGCACTGCACTGCGCTCCTCACCCTGAGATATTAGATGTTAAATCTCTTCATACCCAGTAATTTCTCTGGTAACATTGCCCTTCAACCCGGAACACAGTAATGCTTGCACACTACTGCTTGGCGGTTGAATAACTGGCAAAGGTGTGGTACTACCCCAGGCGGACTCCGCAGTAGAGTCCTACCACTACAAAAACATACCTACATACAAAAAAAAAACAAAACATACAGTCGAATTAAGACCCTCCTTTTTGAAGTCGGTTGAGAAGGAGTTAGACTGTGATTTTTTTGGTTTTTTTTGTGTATGTTACGCGATTACTCCGCCAATTTTGAATTGATTTTAATGTTTATCTTTTTGTTTGGTAGGTAGGAATACATCAGAGGTGGTCCCATATACATTTTATCGAAATCAGTTCAGTACTTTGGTTTTTAAATCAAAATTATATAATATATATATAATAATAATATAATAATTTATTTAAATCAAAAGCTTAATATTAATTACTGGAATATATCAAAATAACTGGAAAATATATACCCACATACAAGTCAGTTTCTTATACCATGTTATTGAAACCACAGGGCTTTTGCATTTCTGTTTTGAAACATTTACAATCTGCATTATTATCAAATAATTTTAAAAAGATTAGCTCAAAGTGACCTGGGTATGTCCTAAAACTGCACCCAGAACCGCCGGAGGACGGGCAGCAGCGTCCTTTTAGTTAACAGTGGTAACACTCTGCGATCCCCAAGCCGCCTGCCAAGCGTGGGGATTATGGCAACCCCTCCCTTAATAGGCATCCCTAATGGGGGAGGCCTTCGTCCAGCAGTGGACGTCTTCCGGCGGTTGATGTTGATGTAGCTCAAAGTGTATTAGGGCAGAATAAATCAAGACTGTTTCCAGCGAGTAATATTTTCAAATGGCCCGTAATCCCTGCCTATACAAAATCGAACCAGTACCTACTTATCCTAAACAATCTTCTAACTATAGGGTTCGAATACCTATTCCACTTATTCCACGTTAAAAATTGCTTTCTTCTAGAAAATCTTTGTTTAAAAATTGTGTTTCATTTGGTAAACGAACGTCCGAAAGTGAAGCAGAAATGTTTAATTTCCGTTTTGAATATTTAATTCAACTACACAGAGCGACAGGAAATATTCATCTCGTCTTCGTCTATCTAAACTCCCTTGCATTTCGACCAACAGAGATATTAAATAGCTGTTGTCCAAAATGTCCACTGACCTGGTGATTTCGGCCAAAAAAAACACAAATAAAAAAATTGTAGCTTTTAAAGCCCACTAACTTTTCGTTGTGACGTAGTAGGGCCCAATAGGAATCAATCAACTTTGAAGGTTGATTGGGAATATAGCGACTCTTTTTCTTGGTTGATATTCCAAAAACCCGAACGAAACGATTTGATTCCACTTTCATTGTGCGAACCGTATTACTTTCGAAATAATTGCCCGAATACGTGCTTCCAGATAGATATAATCTTGGTGCCTTCCAGTCGTGAGTGAATACATTATTTATAAGTATATAAGCGTGCTAAGTTAACGAATTTAAAAAATATATTGAGAAATCAGTATAATACTTTTATCAAATTCGATTTAAAAAAAATGTTTGGTTCCGGCGATAAACAGTCCGGACAGAATATTCCAGAATTTTAAACAGCTGTTTTAAATTTCAGTGTTTCACGAGATTGCTATGACATCGCATGAATTAAGATTTCCACAGACTAAGTAGGTACTAACTTTTGCATAAAAAGTTAAAGCTTGTCAGCTTACTGCTTTTAATATTTACTGTTTAAGTCTGCCGGTGATTTATAAAGCAATTATTTAAAACTCTGGAAGCAAATTTCATGCAATTTTAACTCGAAAGAAACTTAAGTACGTACACAAGAGCGGTGGATTAATTTATTTTCGTATCTTCTATCAAATACTTCATCCAAAGTCCAGTTACTTGAATATTTACGGCCTTACTGAACGCCGCTTTTAGTTAAATGACGTTAGTTAGTACTGCACAATTAATTGTATTGAGCAGAAGTTAAATGACGTTTGTTAAGTTAAGCAACGATTCTAAGAGGCTCCTAATATAACAAAAAATATATATAAATCCTCATACGCACAGACGCAGTGTACGTCTACAATATTATGTCATTATTCATGTCATAATTAAAATATTGTATCATGTTTAAAATACCTACTATGTCATATTGTGTATTATAAATATCCACGAATGTGCTTGCTGATATGTATAAGTGGTTATGTAGATACTTACTCGTGTTTTCGCTTTGGTTTCACAATTCTGAGATTACACATTTTCCCTTCTCTACATAATTTATTCATCTTTCTCCCGAAACTAAAACAGAACTTAAAGTGAGACCACAAAGCAAAATCTAGTTCATCTTTATACAAACGGCAGCAACGAAAATATGATATCCTCTGATGGTCAGTGGCAGAATTAAATTAACTCGAATGCAAAATTTCGTAGCTACGGGATTTTGTACTCTATGTATTTAAAATTTAAATTTTAACCGGCTTGGAGTGTTTTGCGGGATGAGCGAAAAATTGGGATTATCTTAATTAAGTTAAGTCTTTTGCGATGGAAAATTAATTTTTGCCGTCAAAAGCAGCTTTAGTAGATGCGATAAGATCTAGAATATTTCCTGTCGGGAACATTTTGAAATGGGATAAGTTACTATCGATAAACTCGGCTGAATTGTGGTTTATTAGTTGCGATTTTGCCGACAGTATTTTGTTTTCCAACTTGGAATGAGTTATGAATCGCGTTTTTTTTGCTGTTTTTTGTGGCGCTGCATTCGGTTTCATACATAATATTAAGTTGTTTTGTTTTATGTGCGGCTTGTGTCACAAGACGATTCTATTTTTTATTCTATGGAATGACGAGATGAGCAGGACTTACGCCTATTGGTAAAAACCACACCAGGCCTAGGGGGCCGAGGACTAATTAGTCTTTCCCCGCGAAGGAAAGTGATAAAGCCAGAATATGGATCCGTCTGTCTCGTTTCGGGAAAAAGTGTGGATAGACATTTATCACGGCTCGCGTGCTAGGGTGCTAGGATCATAGCAGTAGCAGTGCGAAAATTGTGAACTTGCGAACAAAATCCTGCACGTCAATGCACTGCGCTCGTCATCCTGAGATATTAGATTTCAAATCTCTTCATGCCCTGTAATTTCTCTGGTAACTTTGCCCTTCAAACCGATATACAGTAGTGCTTGCACACTACTGCTTGACGGTTGAATAACTGGCAAAAGTAGTTACTTCCACAGGCGGACTCTGCTATAGAGTCCTACCAGTATTAGATAATGACAATGAGCTATCTGTCGCCTTGACTTATGATATGACTGTATAGATTTTTTCCTATTTTTTTATGTGTGTTACGATACTTTTTTCATTAATTTTATGTAATAGACCCAACATAATTATTGTAACGAATATAGAGGGTTACGCGTAATGGTAGTACTAAGCTGAAAGGAGGTAATTGTACTCATAATAATGAACGACATTTTAATGTAACCGACGAAAAAAATACCTATTCTATAAAAAACATTCAGCCTTTAAAAAAATGTATGGAAGGGTTGATATTTTTTTCGTAATTTCAGGGTTGGACCCGCAGTAAAAGGTGCATACTAGAATGAGTGGAATGCCTTATAGCTTAGTAGCTACTACCATTCCGAGTAAAGCCTTTTATAACCGATTTCAAAAAAGGATGTTCTCAATTCAATAGACAATAGACAATATTTTATTTGTAGAAAAAACACATTTTTTACACAAGACAAGACAATATAAACTCATAACAAATTTAAACAGTACAAAATAGTTTTTCGCCACAAACCGGTTCCAACTCAGCATAATGCTGGCTGCGAATTCGCTGTATGTATATCTATATATATTTTTTGTATGATTATGTTACGCGATTTTTCCGCCAATTATGAACTGATTTTGATAATCCTGTTTTTGTTTGGTAGGTAATAATACTTCAGAGGTGGTCCCATATAAATTTTAACGAAATCGGTTCAGTAGTTTGGTTTTTAAATCAAAATTACTAAAAAATATGAAGAAGTCATCTAAGTTTTTAAAGTTGAAGTCGGTTGTTTATTCTTTTTATTCTTTAAAAGCGTATTATTAGTAGGTAAATATCCGTTCTAAACTGTCACAAAAATATTTGCGCAACCATAACACAAAATAAAGAAAACAAATTGAAAAGCTTTTTCGTGTTATCTCCCAATAATGATCGATGAGTAGACAGCCTTTTAGCAGTAAACGTACAAATATTTATTGAACTGGACTCTCGCTTCCAAAGATATTTATTTACAGGCTTTGGTTTACTGACTTGAGAAATGTGGTGCTTTATAGTTCAAACTCTGATTTATAGTAGGTATCTTTACAGGAGTGCAGTAAACTTGAGCGTTGGTCAAGTTTTGTCGTGTTTGTGGGTTGATTTTTGGACCACTCGACGTTGTTCGTTTAGCATAATAATAATAACGAGATAACAGATAACGAGATAACCACCATGTGGGATGTTGACTCGACGATCATTGTCCCGATAGTCGTTTCGGCAAACGGTCTCATAGCGAAGAGTCTCGACCAATACCTCAAGAGGCTCTCGCTAGACGGTTGGGTCATGCTCAGACACAAAAGGCGAGTGGTCCATTACACGACACGTATTGTCAGGAGGTTCCTCACTCTGCAGCCCTAACCACCGGCAGCTTGAGCCCTGCCCCGCTGCTGGCGGCACCCTAGTTTTTGAGTTTTTTATAATTTGTGTTTTTATATTCTTATATTAAATGTAAAAAACTTAAGTAACTAAGAAATGAAATAAATACGTGTATAATAATAATAGCGTACCCTGATTCCATGGGGCTAAATGACACCCCAGACCTCCGGCTTGCCTTAACCGGCTGTCCGGGGGTGGGAAACGCATGAGCTAAGAACCTATATAACTCCAGGGTGGAAGTGTTAAAGGGCATAACGCCGCGAGTAGCGTTTAGTTAGCGTTTAGTGAAAGTTTTTTTAATACCTTAATGTTAAAATAGTGTATCATATTCTATTCACACCCATGTAATAGTTTTATATTGTTATTTTTGTATCCAACAGGTCCTCTTGGAGTTGGCATCGGCCCCACCAATACCTCTTAAAGGTCCGGGTTAGACCCGAGTTTCAAATTAAGAAGAAGAAGAAAATAATTTATTCATTAAAAAATAATAAATAATAAGTAATAAAAAAAAAAAAAACTAATTTATAATTAATTTTTTTTTTTTAAATTAAATAGAAGAAATAATAAACATATCCATCCCGCTAGGCTGTGGTGCACCCATTTGGGGGTTGATTTACATAAACATTAACATGTTTTGTGCGCAAGTGCCTTTATTCACTAAGTACAAAAAATACAAATAATTTATTGATATCGCCAAAGTTACACAAAATCAAATTTCAAATAAATAAATAAAATGTTAATTTCTTTTTCAAATTTCATTAAGTAGGTATGTCACAAAAAACAGTTATAAAAATCTAAAGTTCTATTATTATTAACGGGATATTTATCGTGATTAAGTTGTGAAATGAGCTCCCGATGACCGAGCAACCGTGATAGTTTAAAACAGTGAGTTATAAAAATGTTACTTAGTATTTATTCAATAAAATTAATTACATAATTGAAATTAAAATATAATAATAGTCACATTACAATAGTCAACAAAATTAATTAAAATATCAAAAATGACTAATTGGTCAGTCCGAAAATAACCCGCCCCTCACTGTACCTGATGCAAATGTGCCCATTATGCTGGCTGCATTACCACGCTGGATGGCAATGGACAACCTTTGCACCAGGTACAAGCCAGCGCGGGAGTCACCACCGTCATCTTTAGTTCTGCGCCCTATTTTGCGGACTAACCTGGCATCAGCACCCCAACTACCCATGGTCTCTACCGCGATAGGCACAAAGCAGTAACTGCTTTCTAAAGCGGCGTATTTGAGTCACTTTTTGCAACTGGCATCCTCTGCTGCTGCTACCGGAGAAAGAACGGTGACCTAGGTGACTAGCGGCGACAGTGCTGATGCAAGTGGCGTCCCAAATCAGGCACTTCCCGTTCTTTCAAGGCACCAAGGTCAGCCCGTTTAGTCTCTTCCCGTCTGATCTGCTAAGGCCTGGCGGCTCCAGAACGCAAAGGACATTGGCAGTGATGAAAGCCCGGCGGAATATGTCGTTGAGGGCATGGTGACGAGCGAACCTACCTGAGCAATGACGACAACTTAACGCGTGATGGCCATCGGCCTCAACCATGGAACCGCTGGTGCATCGATGTGATTCACACACCTTGCAGCCCAGGCGAAAGGCCACCGCCACACGCAGAGAGTCATCGTCTAATAAGGTACCCAGGTGAGGTGAAGGGAGAGCGTGCAGCCATGCCCCGGATTCTGACTGCGGAACAGTAATAAAATAAAATAAATATAAAATTATTATAATATACTTACAAATTACTAAACCAAGTAGAAAACTACTAGGTTAATCTACTACATAATAAAACTAAGATTTATTATTTCTAAAAGTTTTAGAAAAATCACTATATTTTAGAATAATCTAGTACTGGCAATGCGTTTAATAATATAGTAATTGTAGTTTTGTTTGCACCATTAATGGTGCAAACGATACAAACATCTGCACCACTGATGGTGCAAGTCAGTGGTGCAAACGGTACGGGGTGTAAACTCTAGTTGCGTTTGCACCATTAATGGTGCAAACGATACAAAGCAGTTGCATCTGCACCACTGATGGTGCAAGTCAGTGGTGCAAACGGTACGGGGTGTAAACTCTAGTTGCGTTTGCACCATTAATGATGCAAATCATACAAAGCAGTTGCATCTGCACCACTGATGGTGCAAGTCAGTGGTGCAAACGGTACGGGGTGTAAACTCTAGTTGCGTTTGCACCATTAATGATGCAAACGATACAAATCAGTTGCATCTGCACCATTGATGGTGCAAGTCAGTGGTGCAAACGGTACGGGGTGTAAACTCTAGTTGCGTTTGCACCATTAATGGTGCAAACGATACAAAGCAGTTGCATCAGCACCACTGATGGGGCAAGTCAGTGGTGTAAACGGTACGTCGGGCAATCACCCTGATCCAACAAAAAAAAAAAAAAGTTTTTTGGGTTTTTAGCTTTTATTTTACTTATAAATTAGTACTTACAAAATGGTAAAATTATTAAGCATATTCACAACTCTGTTTATATACCTACTAAAACACTCATAAAAATCCTACCCACTCGTGAGTTGAAGAGAGCCTATTGTATTTCAGTCAGGAACAAATTCTCCGCTACAGGATACTAAAACTGCCTAGAAATGAGGTAGTACCTTTATAGTATAGTGGTAGAACCTTTTTCCAGAATACGAAATCATGTTCCTTGAAATCCTTTAATACGTAACATGTCATTTGTCAACCGCAAAAATCCTGCTAAAGCGACACTATCCCGCAGCGTTTCCTGAATATGTATTCTAGGAAGGGCCTTTCCCCCGCTTCTAGCTAAAAATGTATGAAAGTATAAACGAAAATCGAGGTAGGGATAAGATCAAGGAAACAAGTCGTTCCTTGAATGGCTAATTCGGGTCTCCGTACAAGCCTGTCGCCAAATGTCTAACTATAGGTAGGTATAGGTTCAGAATACATAAATGCCAGTGGTGTGCGACCTTTTTCTTTGTGCCGCAGGCCTCTTTGGCCGGCACAGCGGAAAAGAATAAAGTAATAAATAGTTTTATAATTTTAAATTTAGAATTTGTAAGTAAAAATTTTTGGAAAAAAACATTTTCTCTCTGCAGTTGTCACTAAGCACACTGTACACTAAGCCGAATTGCGCTCTATTTTGTCAACAGTTTTAATTATGAGGCAAATCCTGAAATCGTATAAGATATCTGCTGTTTCATAGAAAAATTTTTTTTACTCTTGAAAACTTTATGGAACAGTTGATTTTATTCTGGCTGAGTTCAGGGTGGACCCCACAGTAAAAGTTGTTGACAATGATGATCAGAAGTACCTATCTGATATAGGTATGGAAATCTAAGAATATATATGATAAATAAATAACTTTTTATGTTTTTAAAGCTTAAACCGGAAGAAAAATTATGACATCCGGCAGGACTCGAACCTACATACGAGCAGTCTCTATGGATATTTTTTCTTCCTGTTTAAGCTTTAAAAACATAGAAATACCATAAGTGTGGAATCACTTCATACAAAAGTATTCAAAAAAATATTCAAAATATAACTTTTTGTATTTAGGAAAAAATCTTAATCACTTTAAGCTGAGTTTTTACTTTTTTCTGCTACTCTAAAACAAAATAGTATAGCTTAAAGTTACCTACAGCTAAGTGTAGGTAATATATACTATATACTAAAATAGTAGACGTGTATGTATCTAGTAGGTATACTCAATAGCTCAATGATTACAATACGTTCTCATTGTTAACCCAAAGGTGCGCTAACGTCACATTCGTGCTAGAAATGGCGATCAGGCTATTATAAATCTCTCTGCTTACGTGGGTGAAATTAGAATCGAGAGCAGAAAAGTTTTATATCCACACCAAAAGAAAATTACTTACTTATAGGTAGAGTACTGCTTCTTGTTTATTGTTAAACAATTGCTGAATTATGTTTTAATAACAATTAATAGTTATGTTTAATTAAATAAACAAGTTATTCACCACGATCGTTGACTTCACGAACTCAGTACTTTATAATTATCTAATCAAATGCTGTCTTATATATATCTATATATATATCATATATTTATAATTATTAATATCCTATGTAATTTAAGTTAGTTACTGTTTACTTTAACTTAGTTTAAAGCTCTTTAATTTCGCTAACCTTAAACTTAAGAAGCTAAATACGGTTTTTGTTGTGTACACATATTTTGAATTGCGATCCAGGTCATAACTCTTAATGCTGTTATCATATTTATTCATGATTGTAATTTGTATTGTGTGCTTATAAAAAAAAAAAAATTACACTAGCAATCTTACTATGACTTGCTATTTCAAATCCATTTAGTCTACACCAAGTCTACACCTATAATAAATTGTAATTACATTTATCTAGTAACTGCCCTGTCTCCGTTGGTATGCAATGACGTACATCGTTGGTGTTCTTAATAAATAAATAAATAAGCAAATCTTGATGATTTTGCCTATAGTTGAAAATTGTGTGGAAATAAAATACTAGTACTTCAGCTGTATATATGAACATTTTGTAAGCAATAGGACTTTCATCATCAACAGCCGGAACACGTCCACTACTTGACGAAGACCTCCCCCTTTGAAGGGGAGAGGTTGCCATAATCCCCACGCTTGGCAGGCGGCTTGAGGATCGCAGTGTTACCACTGTTAACTAAGAGGACGCTGCTGCCCGTTCTCCAGTGGTTCTGGGTGCAGTTTTAGGACATGCCCAGGTCCGCAGGCCAGGCAAGCAATAGGACTTTATTTCAACACAATTTTGTAGCATAAATAAATATTAACAATAATAAGTACGTACTTAACTATAGTTTTAGTTCACGTGATGCTAACCCAATTTTCATAAATTTGTCTTCGGCCGTCGACAAAGTATAGCAGAACTTGTTTCCACTGCCCCTTTTTATTAGTGGATGGCCAGAGATACGCTTTCAAAGCGTCACCCCGTACCACATAATAAATAATAGTACTAGTACGTATATCGGTCTGTGTAATCTATCCGTGGAATCCATCCGTTTTGTTTTGTGTCCAGATTGTATAACAACAATAAAACGCTATTAAAAAAAAAATACAACCGACATCAACTTCGAACACCTGGATGATATCTATATATATATCTTCATATTTTCTAGTATTTGTGATATAAAAACCAAACAATTGAACGCATATTGATAAATTAAAAAAAAAATAAGTTCAGAGGTGATCTCATTTTTTTTAAAATTTATCAAAATATATATATATGAGATCACCTCTGAAGTATTACCACAGAATAAATAATAGTACTGCGTACAGAAAGTTAACTCCGCAAAGGAATTGAAATAAATAAGGACTCTATCTACTAGGCAATAAAGTAGCAATTCAACTCGCACAGCGCTGGATACCGCTCGCTATATTTACCTAGATATACCGTTCTCTTTCTATCACGTATGCTTAGTTACGTGCGACGAGGCTAGCGTGCGGGCGGCCACGGACTTCTGCCTTGCATTGTCTTCTCGGACGGAGCGCCGGCCGATCATACCTAAATTGCGGAGTGACAATCCCCTACGTACCCTGCCCGTACGCGGGATTTTCCCCACGTATGCACAAAGCACTTTAGTTCCACGTTTTTTACTCAGACCAAGAAAAATTTGGAACTATCTGCCAAACTCTGTGTTTCCCAAAAAGTATAATACGAGGTGAAATAGGTGTCTCAACACAGTAAGAGGAACCGTGTTGTCTTCAAATCGGTGTCCATTGTTATCGTGTTCCTTCTAGGTAAGCGTGCTCCATCCTAAGCCGCATCGTCGCTTTATCAGGCAGAATGTGATCAAACGCAAACATGTTTGCGGGGGTGGAGTTGGGGGAGTTAGTAGAGTTGGTAGAGTTGGTAGAGTTGGTAGAGTTGGTATAGTTTGCTCGGAATGATTTAAAGTGGAGAATTTTGGAAGCGGTCCGAATTTCTTCCGCACGCGAACGAAGTCGCGGTGGACCTCTAGTAAGAAAATATATATGCTGTGCTACATGTCTTATTATTTTGGAACTCATCTAAGTCCACCACCGAATATAATCCTCCAATAAAAACAAATCCTAGCAATTTGGAACTCAGGTAATTTACGAGCCCTAATTGTAAAATCCCAGTAATTAATGTAACAACTGAGTATTAAATTAAATTTGATACTAAACAGCTGAATTAATTTCACCATAATTTATAAGGAATTTGTGTATTACAAAATTGTTTTAGTAAAAGGACGGGCCTTAGACAAAGGGCTATTTTTAAGTTAAAGGGTTAAGGTAAGGTAGGTTTAAGGTAAGGGCTACTCTGATTTACTTTGGTGTAGAGTATTAGAAAGGGTTTTACGGCTCGTATATTTTCGGATTGGTATTAAATTGAATGTGCTTCGTGAGTTTAATTAGAGAGGCGTGTTTTTAGATTAGGGTTAGCTAAATGATTACATTCAACAGCATTTATGGATTACGTACCTCGGTTCAGTTTCCAGTTACTTTTAACACTTTACTTTCAAAAACTGCAAAGCTTGATTTACATTTATTATAGACTAGAGGTCGCCCGCGACTTCATCTGTGTACGGAAGAAATTTGGCCCGCTCCCATAATTCACTACATTTTTTACCCCCTCCCTCCCCATCCAACCCCACCCGTGCATTCTTTTTATAGTAATAGATAACTTGTTGTAGACCTTCGACCAAATACCATTGAAGACAAGCCATGGCGTTCCCCTCTGTCAAAACGTATATTGACCATAATATACAATGTGTAACAAAAAGGTGCAATAATACGAAAGGGTATGTATATACTCATCATTATGTACAACTTTTACTACGTGGCCAACCCTGAAATCACGAAAAAAAATCAGCTGTTCCATATATTTTGTCCAACGTCAAGGAACTTTTTGTATGGAACAGCTGTTTTATTTTTCGCGATTTCAGTGTTGGCCCCATAGTAAAAGTTGTTTATAATGATTAGTATATACATAGCCTTTCGTATTGTTGAATCCTTTTGTTACACGTTGTATATTTAAATTTATGCTACTTTAAATTCCAGGATTCGCGGGTGAAATCGCGGTGCGCAGATATTAGATAATTGTGCCACAGAAAGTGCAGGTTCAGTAAATAGAGTTACCACATACCTATTTGTATAACCGCTTAGCCAAGTAGGTATACAAAAAGTACTTCTTCTTCGTCGTGTGGATGGTTTTTATTTATGACATTATAGATTAAATTTGTTCAGACCAGTAGTCGGTAACAGCTACCCCAAGAGGGGAGGCCTCCATCAGAACAGCAGTGTGCCTCCTCACAGTGTGACTCCTCAGTGTGCAGTTATTACTAGGACTTATATTATTAGGACACTGTGGGCAGGAAAGCAGGTCTATCGTTGTGTGTGCCTCGCCAAGGCCACACAGTACAGAACCCGCATCAAAGTATCCTCACTCGCTGCATAGTTTAGGTATTCTTTGCAGTTACTGTAATAGTTATTTTTACAATTATGAGCGGTAAATCCCTCCCTTATAATCCGTTCAATTATTGGGCAATGTTTCAAGACGTTATTGAGAGTAGGTATTTTGTAGATTATCAAGTTTTTATTAAGTGCGATTTAGAGGTAACTTCGTAAATTATTTCTATTGCTTTTATTAAAATCATGATTCCACAGCGAGTAGCGAGTAGAAATTTTCCTGAACTTTGGCATCTATTTATTTGAAATTTAATGTTTCTGTATTATTTATCGTACTGATGTATAACAGGGTTAGTTCTTATCAGTTAGCATCCTTTTAAGGACATATTCTGTACATCAAAACAAATAACTTTTACTATGGGCTAACATTATAATCACAAGAAAAAAACAGCTGTTCAATACATTTTGCCTAAGGTTGATGAACTTTTTGTATGGAACATGTGATAATTTTTTCGCGATTTCAATATATTAGCCCCATAGTAAGTTGTTTGTTTTGTACAGAATATGTCCTTAAAATGATGCTAACTGCGGGGCTATCGAGTAACTTTTCGGGATCGTGATTCGGATACGAGTTGTCAAAAATAGACACTTGTCACTGTCGCTGCCAAAACTTATTTGACCCTGCAGGGCAGGATGAAACGCCAAAAGACCAACAGATTTGCGTAACTTAATTAAGGAAATCAATGCATTCGTTCGATAACGATAACGAGAGAAATCCCTCCGTGGTACTGTGAAACTGTGACAGTGACAAGTGACATTTATGACAAATCGCGATCCGAATCGCGATCCCGAACAGTTACATGATTAGCCAGCTGATTAGAACTAACATTGTATATTATGCAATGTGACCTCCTATGGGCGCATAAATTGTGGACTAATTTCACCTTCACGACGTGGAAACTTTTAATAAAGGCTACACAATAAAGTACATGCACGTAACATGATTTGTAGCTTTCAAGCAAGAACCAAGTCCCGTTCCCCTTTCCCATTTCAATCTCATTCAGGCCATATAAAGTTCTCAACACTCGCTGCAAAATGAATGCAGCTTTTCTCATTTTCCGCTGAGCTATGATCACAGTAAGATTTATGCCCTGTTCAGGCGAAACAATGTTTTACTGTAACGTTATAAATAAATCGACTTTTCCGCAACGAGGCGTGACTGTACCGAGTTTGGGCTTTTTTATGTATACGAGTATAACTCAGATGCTTTATAAATTGAAGTTGAATCAGGGGCCTTATTTTTGAATCGTGCGCAAAGTTGCGCATGCGAAAAGAACCGACTTTCAAACGATATTGAACCTTATTCCAAACAGTATCGTTCGAAGGTCAGCTCCTGTCGCATGCGCTACGCTTGCGTACGATTCAAAAATAAGGCCCCTGGTGACTTAAGTTGCATTGTTGACTTTTTTTTTACCGACTTCAAACAAGGAGGAGATTCTATGTTCGACGCTATGTATATTTTTTATGTATGTCGTTTCGTTTCGTCGTCGTCGTTTTCTCCGTCAATTGTGGACTGATTTAAAAAAAATATTTTTATTTTATAGGGTATACTCCCGAGGTCGTTCTATATTAATTTGAAGTCAAGTTGGATTGTACAATGTCGTCGACCCAACGTGCTGGTGGATGAACATCGCTTCGTTTACCCGTTTTAAGCATACTTACGTTATTTTTATCGAAAATACTTGCTTCTTCTGGAACCGTAGAAAGCCTTTATATTTTATGCGATACATTATCTTCAGAAAGATTGCGAGTCGAAGTATATCTTATAAATTTACAATGTGACGGAAATTCTTTCGCACGTATATTAATATTGCCTTCTTCCAGAAAATTAAAAAGACCACGTGGAGATAAAAAGAGGAGGAGGTATTATATAGGATGGAGATATAAATTAAGATTGAATAATTTATCTCGGTTTCTCTAAAGTTTTTTAACAATATTTATGTTTAGTTAGAATACGTACTACTAGTATTTATTCTGTACACCAAAACAACCAACTTTTACAACGGGACCAACATTGAAAGCGCGAAAAAAAAAACAGCTATTCCATACAAAAAGTTCATCGACCTTGGGCAAAATGTATGAAACAGCTGTTTTGTTTTCTTGCGATTTCAGTGTTGGCCCCATAGTAAAAGTTGTTCGTTTGATGTACAGAATATTCCCTTAAAAGGATGCTAACTGATTAGAACCAACCCTTATACATTCATAAAATCATCATCATCATCATCAGCCCGAAGACGTCCACTGCTGAACGAACGCCTCCCCCTTAGACCGCCACACTGTACGACAACCTGCCATTTGCATCCACTCATAAAATACATACACATAAAATACACTCTACCAAATAGCTATCTGCGTTCAACATAACGTTCATCGTTAATTGTGATGTATGGGGCTTATGTTGTTACGAGTATTTATGCTGTGTACCCTTTAAATCACTTTTATAACTGTAGGCTTACAACAGTCGAGGTAGTGATTACAAAATTGATATGACAATGCAGCTTGGAGGATCTAGCTCTCTCTCTACTACCTACTGAAGGCCAGGACATTCCACGTTTCAAGCACATTTTTTAATGCGATCGTTCATCTGTCTAAAGTTGTGTCAGGTAGAGTCAGATTTAGCGGAGCAAAAATATGGCTGTTAAGCAGATTCGTGCAGCTTCGATTTTTGAAGTTTTTCTCAGTTTAAGTACTCGTAAATAAATTACGAGTAATAATTTTTCAACCAAAGTAAGTTCTCCAAAATACTATTCTCTTTTAATATATGTTTTTTTTATGTGACTATGTGCTGTAATTAGGATATATATCCGTAAAAAGTATAAAAATAGGAACTGTTCCACAATTTTTCTATCGTGGAAAGTATAATTAATCGTGTTTTCAACCAAAGAAATAACTAAGACGGATGTTAGTTTGTAACATATAATTAATTATATTTTTTGCCATTAATTATAGCAATATGACTAAATAACGTTGATTTTTCAAGGGGCAACTTTGGTATATAGAACTCTTAATCAAAGCAATGCAGTGATGCCTTGAGCATTGTATTGTTATTCATAGCCTGGGTACGGCTTCCATGGTCATGGTTAGGCGGTAATATAGTTTGTTTCAGATTGTTCATAGAAAACATAACAACTCTAATTTTAAGAGGAAACACGGTCTGCGATTCTGTCATCGAGCTAATATCTATAGAGCCATAAACGTGCAAAAAAAAATGTCAGCGCCAAAACTCGGCGAACGCTATGCAGTGCGCCGAGTTTTTGAACAACTTCAATAACGATAAGACACAAGCGCTCAAGCATACATTGAACACTATAAAACCGACATAACCTCTAAATTCGAACAATTGTGAACTTTATAATGCACGGATAGGTACAACGACACTCTGACGTTTTTTGACTGTTATCACTTAGAGATTGTGACTCTTTAGATATTAGTCAATGGATTCTCCATGCAAATGTATTCCCCAATTTCTTACTGGATAATGCCTTTAGACTCTAGAAGCATAGATTTAGATTTTATAAAAAAAACTAGACTTTAGAGCATGTTTAAATCTATATCTATTGTGGGTATGACTCTGGCATTACTGTTTTTTCAGCAACTAACTGCTAAAGAAAATATGATCCTCCAAAAATCACTATGAACATTTAATTTATTAAGGGTTATTTCGTTGCTGAAAAATGACAGTCATGTATAATAGATTTAGATTTTATAAAAAAATAATTGCCCTAGCTGGTAGGTACACTTGGTACTTTCTATTATTTATTTCAATTTGAGAATATATAAAAAAATATATAATATTATTATGTACGTATTTATTTCATTTCTTAGTTATTTAAGTTTTTTACAATAAATATTGGAATACTAAAATACAAATTATAAAAAAGAAATTATAAATATTATTATTATTATTATAATGTGTTGCGTCTTTCTCGTTATACGACGAGACTAACTTACAGCAAGTTGTCATTCTATCCCATTGAAATATTCTATTCATAACCAAGTGAAGTTGCGCAGACTGCCAAAAAACCTGTGTAAAACCTGGTTACTTTAAAAAAAAATTTTATACAGTCACGTGACGAGACGAGCAAGACTTTCACCTGATGGTAAGCATCACGCCTGCCGCTAACAGTAGCAGTGCTAGAATTGTGAACTTGCGAACACAATCCTGCGCCGCACTGCACTGCGCTCGTCACCCTGAGATATTAGATGTTAAATCTCTTCATACCCAATAATTTCTCTGGTAACATTGCCCTTCAAACCGGAACACAGTAATGCTTGCACACTACTGCTTGGCGTTAAAATAACTGGCAAAGGTGTGGTACTTCCCCAGGCGGACTCTGCAGTAGAGTCCTACCACTACAGAAACGTTAATTCACACGGGGCAGTTCGACTAGACCTAGTGGTGAAACTTTTACAAATTTATTTCTTCTACGCCAAAATGCTCTATGCTTTTATTTTGTTTTTATAAGAACAAAAACTGGAATTAATAAAAACCTATTTATTTCGAGTGCACTTATCATTCGTCTTCATTACCAGTCAAACCTATGTTTGTCCTTAGAAATAAAAATTATACCTACTCATAAATTGCAAAAGAAATACATAAGCAAAATGTTACTTATTCTTAGCTAGAGCCTAGTTTCCAAAAGTGCTGTACAAAATACAGTCTTATAAATATGGGTCTGGTAGCTAAACGAAGCCAATCAGAGGGCGTTCGGTTTATTGAGCCATAAACCGTAGGGACTTGGTCTAGTGAGTGACTTTATTTTACTTAGCTACTTTCTCTACACGTTCTCATTAAGATATTTACTTTTTTTTCCCTTAGATTGATGTGGTCAATGCTGAACGAGAAGTTTTATATATGTAATCTATTCTATTTGTTTTATTTTTTATGACCCCTTACTAACTCGATTAAATTAGTTTTTGTTATTACATTTTATGCCAGTTGCTATGAGAATTTTCTCGGCGAATATGGTTGAATATGTGTTTTGCTCTCTTATGTCCTATTTCATTATTAACAACTGTGCTATGATAATTTTCTCGACGGTCTGGCTCTTAAGCCAGAGGTATCCATGGTTGAATACTTGTCTTGCTCTCCTATGTCCTGAAGCTTTAGAAGCCAGAAGCTTCTGCCGATAAATATTATTTTCTTTTCCTTTTCTTAGAAATTTTAAATTTAAGCCAAAAATATTTTATTACTGTTTTTTGTTAATTACAATATCTCAAAATACACAGGGCTTATTTATAATGACTTACCTAACAAATTTAAAGCAGCTTTTTATGATACATTTTTACAAAGAATGAATTTTTATAATCAGACTTTTATCAAACAGCCTTTATAATAAGACCTAGTATAGAATTTATTTTATTAAGACAATTTTTAAACTCGGGTAGCTGATATATATTCTGATATTAATTATTGTATGAAAACGTTGCCGATTAAGTACCTACTGATGTCATATTAATATCTTAAAAGCCTATTAAACAGAGCCAACTTCGTCATCTCATTCAATATCGCAACGAACAGACATGCAGGCATTTAGCTTTCATATGAGGTTGGGTGCTTCTAAGCGCGACAAGCGGTAAGCGAATTGAATCTACTGCAAGCTACTAAAGTACACCTTTTCTATTGAACTCTTTCATTAATTTCTTAAATTGAACATTTGAAGTTGATTCAGATCAATTGTGATACAGTGGACCAAGATTCCACTAAGAGGAAATCCTCGACCTTCTGGATCTCCAGAACTCTCCAGAAACCTTTAATGCACATACTAATTTAAATCCTGGTTGGTCCACAACCGTTTACCCTGGGTCAAACCGTGTAAGCTTTGCCTGGGACTCCTCAAAAATAAAATTACTCATACATCCATTACTTTTGAAAGCAAATCATCTTACGCAGCTCCAGAAACGCTTAAATTGTTTTCTTTAAACCTTCATTTTACGTCTCATAAGAAATCTAGAGGCAGACTCGATTGAGTGACAATATACAAGACAGACAAGGCTACGTTTGGAAGCCAAAAGCCCAAAAACGGGTAGAATGGCTTGCCTTGGGAGAGGCCTATGTCCAGCAGTGGATTATGTTAACCGGATTATGACAATGATGAACAAATGTAGCTCGCACAGACAAGATATCTTACTGTAGAAACTAGTGCCTCCAAACTACCTGTACTTTCACATTTTTTCATTAATATTTAAATAAATATTTAACTCATATGATCCATAAGTACCTTATTTAATAATAAAATAGTAAACTGCGATTACAAATGATATTTATGGTAATATATATATATAATAATAATATATTTTATTTATAATATATTTATCTTGGTTAACATAATTAAATATCTTCCTGCTTACAGTATGACCACACCTTTACTGACGGACAGTGACACGGCGGGCCAAGGTCTCTTCACAATGGGGACGCCTCCAGTGGCCGCCTTTCTCCGGATCATTTTCAGCATCGTTGGATCCGCGGAATACAATTTACATTGAGTTTATCTATTGGAGCGGTTTGTTTATTCTTGCATATAAATGATAACGGAGTTGAAACTTTTGTAGCAGTCTCTGAACTAAACTAATCTCACTAGTTACGACTTTATCGAAAAATCAAAATATACTGTTTTTTAATATAAATTGATCTACGTTTGGCAACTAACTCGCCTGGTGGTAAGCGACCGACGCGACGATGGTATGGCTGTGGGTGGAACACGTTGATCTCGAAGAAATCTATTTATTCTAGCCTTGAAGAGGTCAAAATTTAATGTGATACTCCCTGGCAGCACCACTTTCATTTTACTAGGTAATAATTACATAATAAAAATGTTTTATTCACTCTACCTACTACAGTAGGTACGTTTTTGTTAGCACAAAATAAATAATGCAAGGTAAAGGTAGTACAGCATCTTATTTTTTAACCGACTTCAAAAAAGGAGGTTCCCAATTCGACTCTATGTTTTTTTTGTTATTATGTTACGCGATTACTCCGCCAGTTATGAACTGATTTTGATGATTCTTATCATCAAATCATCATCATAATTTTTTTTGGTAAGTTATTACTCTGAAGTATTCTTCAGAGGTGATCCCATATAAAATTTATCGAAATCGGTTCAGTAGTTTGGTTTTTAAATCAAAATTACTAGAAAATATCATAGATATCATCCAGGTATTCGAAGTTGAAGTCGGTATTATTTTAAATTAAAAAAAAGCGTATTATATTATAAAAGTAGCTGTTTAGAGTAGATGTAGATACTATCAAAAGAGCGATAATTCAAAAAACATTAAGCACTTCAATTTTGCCACATTCGCTTGTAGTGGTAGGACTCTACTGCAGAGTCCGCATGGGAAAGTACCACACCTTTGCCAGTTATTCAACCGCCAAGCAGTTGTGTGAAAGCATTAATGTGTTCCGGTTTGAAGGGCAATGTTACCAGATAAATTACTGAGAATGACGAGATTTAACATCTAATATCTCGCGGTGACGAGCGCAGTGCAGTGCAGTGCAGGATTATGTTCCACTCACTCTCACTCATCAGTCAGGAAGACGTCCACTGCTGGACAAAGGCCTCCCTTAATAGGGAGGGGTGTACCATAATCTCCACGCTTGGTAGGCGCATTGGCGATCGCAGAGTGTTACCACCGGTAACTAAGAGGACGCTACTGCCCGTCCTCCGGTGGTTCTGTATGCAGTTTTAGGACATACCCAGGTCGAGATTGTGTTCGCAAGTTCACATTTCTAGCACTGCTACTCTTAGTGGCAGGTGTGACGCTTACCACCAAGCGAACGTCTTGCTCCTCTCGTCACTTGATTGTTTAAATAACAACACGACATAAACCTTCAATTTGTTTTTCAATTGGAATATTATTCCGAAGTCCCAGTGACTTGCAACGAAGTATAATATAAATACCTAAGCTAATAAGCTTACAATCATGACGGTTTCCATAAAGCGGCGGCTACGATGCAGGATCTCCTGTCGAGGATAAAAGTTTATATTTCCCTCTCAGGCAGGCATATTTTATAGCCCGGCTTATTCACAAGTGTGCGCCTTTAGCAACGACTACTCTTCTATAGAAGCATACTACTATTCTATAGAGCAATAGTAGATCAGGGTATGTCCTAAACTGCGTTTAGAACCACTGGAAG
Source organism: Erannis defoliaria (assembly GCA_905404285.2). Lineage (NCBI taxonomy): Eukaryota > Metazoa > Arthropoda > Insecta > Lepidoptera > Geometridae > Erannis > Erannis defoliaria. The sequence goes on along the minus strand of FR990080.1, from coordinate 3,928,794 downwards.
ACGGGCAGCAGTAGGTGAGTCTTCTACGATCCCCAAGTCACCTGCCAAGCGTGGGGATTATGACAACCCAATAAAAATTGCTTTGAAATCAGCAAAAAAACAGCTGCTCTATACATTTTTTCAAGAGTCAATGATTTTTTCTACTTATAAAACTTTCAGGATTGGCCATTAGTAAAAGTTGTTCACGATGATGAGTACAATGACACTCTTTTGACTTAGTTACACCCTATGAGTATAGCCCCGTATAAGCACTTTTCTGCAAATGAAGTGTCTGAAAACTGTTGAGCCTATACTTATAGGTATCTTAGGCGTACCTGTACATGTTCTAAGTAGTCGACGTCTGTAGGCGGTAGACACGTGAAATGAAAATGACGCCATTCTGCCTTTGTGTGGGAGAAGGCTTTGCAGAATATATTATCAACTGCTGCTACTGCTACATAGAAAGTTTTATTTTTGATTTATAAAGTATCACATCGGTTCTCTTCGAAAGCTGTTAACTACTTCCAGGCGTTTTCATTAATTTTAAGTGATTAGTACCACCAAGAACTTTTCAGCTTGCTCAGGAAGCAGGAATATTATTTTAATAGTATTTTACGTAGGCTATCAGATAGATAAAATAATATAGCCTACGTACGTCATTGTTGTTATTTCATAGCACTTTGCCTGATTGTTGACAATTTCGTAATTTTCCCAAGTACCTTTTATCCGAAATAAAAATATCGAAGGCTACGCGTTTAATGTCCTGAGTCTTGCTATTATTACAATTTCATGAGAATGGAAATCGACAATACAATCATATAAAAGATGCATAAAATGAAACGCCTTCACTCTGTCAATATAAAACCTCAAACAAAATACAACTCTGCATTATTAAAGAAAATATTTCGTTTAAAAGTTCTGAACTAAAATATGAGATAGATAGAATATTCTCTACATAATATTGTTTGTTAGCCTTATTTATTTTTTATTTTGTTTTTTTTTCTTTTTCTTTATTTATTGCCTTTGTACACAAATTTTAAATAGCAAGTAATGTAATACAACGCCTCTACCACAGAATAAAAATAATAGTACTACATACAAAACTTCACTCCGCAAAGGAATTGAAATAAATAAGGACTCTATCTACGAGGCGAACAGTCTACGTTGTAGTCCGTAGAGGGTTCTACGGACTTCAACGTAGACTGTTCGCGATCGTGTAGGCTAAGCGCGTAGAGCCCGCGCGTTTCGATATACGAGTACGACCTTATTACGAAGTAATAAAGCTTCGTTTATGTTCATTCTCAAGCGAGGAATCGAAGCTACGAGTGCGTAGCCGATTCGTAGATGGTCGATTTTATAGAAAAACAAGTACATTAAAAAAACCGATTTCAATTACATATTATACCTCTTTTTTCTTGGATGACCTATTTTATCCAGTTATTTCGATTTAAAAACCAAACCACTGAACTGATTTCTAATTTCTATGGGAACACCTTTGAAGTATGAACAAAAACTCAATTGAAAAAAAAACAATCAAATTATTTTTAGTAGGCTAAGTAGTCTTTGTAGTTTGTTGTAGTTAATAAATGCTGATGCCTAATTTAAAAAAAACAACTGAAAAAATAAACAATCAAATTTTGTTTATTTTTGTGTAGTAGGGTAAGTAGTCTTTGTAGTAAAAAAAACAAAAACGTAATTGACTGAGTTTCAAAAGGAAAACATAGTCGAATTGAGAACCTCCTTTTTTGAAGTTCGTTGAAAAATATTTTTTGCTTGTTAATATTTAGCGCGTGATTAATATAACTTATATATTTTTTACAATTATTGAGTTCTACGTAAAATATGTGCTTTTCGAACTTACCAAAGGTTCCTGAACGTTCGTGCTTCAGCCGTTCATTTTTTGCATTCGATAACAAAGTAACAAAAGATACAATAAATTCTACTGTGGTAGATATTGGAACATGTAATCTCTGGGGCGCAGTTACAGAATGAGGGCGCAAATGTACCCTCGGACATTTTAAACTTTACGAGGATGTAACCTACTTTTGGCACAATTTATGTGATCGTTTCCACACGTCCTTTGCTGGATTTGATTGAACATGAACTAGGATGGGTAATTCTGTTTTATTTTATTTTTATTTTACATATCAAGGAAAATTTACATCCTTCTTGACTCATAAACATAAATAATTAGTTCAGTGATTGGGCCAGTAACAAGTTTCCGTCAACAAAAAATCGCAACCGAAATTGCCCGTGGTTCTGGTAGAACCATGCACTCGGTTGGACCACGAAAAACAAACGAAAATTTTATACTTGAGCAGATTTTTCTTTCTCGAATTCCATGTCTCAATTAGACTGTATATTGCTTAGACTCGAAAATTACGATTGTTTATGGACATCTATAATGCTAGATTCAATAAGAGGCCAATCTTGAAATTTCGAAGAAAATCAGGTGTTCCATATATTTCGGTGCCGGAAAACATTGTTGTATGGAACAACAAATTCATCGCGAAATCAGAGTTGGCTCCACAGTTAAAAAAAAATACAGTGACAAGTACATGGAAGTCATTGGTGTAGTACCTAATAGCAAAACGCATATTCTTGTATCATCCAGAACCACCGGAGGACGGGCAGCAGCGTCCTCTCAGTTAACGATGGTAACCATTCTGCGATCCCCAAGCCGCCTGCCAAGCGTGGGGATTATCCCTTTAAGGGAGAGGCCTTCGTCCAGCAGTGGACGTCTTCCGGCTGTTGATGTGATGATGATGACATTCTTGTATAATTCTGGCCCCAGCTGTGAGTAAGCCCATGGTAACATGGTAACACTGCGCCATAAAACGAGATGAGCTCTTAATCCGATCCAAGCCATCCCCTGCGATAAATGCAATTATATTTCTTTACGAGGTTGAATTAAATGAATCCCTAAAGAACATAAAAAGAGTCCAGCCTAGTGAGCGCAGGTTCATAATGTTCTACTTCATTATCTTTGAAATTTTATTTTAACTAAAATGACTAGATGTAAAACTTTTTTAATAAAAATATTTTCAAGGATCAACTTTTATTTTTATACAGTGTTAGTTCTAATCAGTTAGCATCCCTTTAAGAGCATTTTCTGTACATCAAAACAAACAACTTTTACTAAGGGGCCAACATTGAAATCACTGTTGGCTGATGCTGTTCCATACAAAAAGTTCGATTGACCTTGAGCAAAATGTATGGAACAGCTGGTTTTTTTTTGCGATTTCAATGTTGGCCCCATTGTAAAAGTTGTTCATAATCATGAGTACAACTACCCCGGGAGCAAGTAAAGAAGCCTCAGATCTCACGTATGTTGTCTCCCGACTCCCGAGGCAAAGTCGAGGGTGACAAACACACATTCTTTACTTTTGCTCCCTAGGTGAGTAACCTACTATTAAATCCGTTTTAATAGTAAAAAAAATAGTAAAAGTTTAATAGTTCTTAGTAAATAGTAATGAATATGTGAGTCGATGTCTGCCTACAAACTGCTATGCAGTTTGGAAGAGTTATAAATTGAGCTATGTAATAAATTTTCTAAGACAAAATAAACAAAAAATGTTTACTCATGTTTTGTAGTTTTCAATTCAAGATTTAAATGAGTTAGTCCAATTCTAGCCAATTTTTCGTAATTGGAACTTACCTATAAACTAAAATAACACAACAGAAACTCCAGGCAACCTCAAGTAACTTGTTATCTTAAATCCTATTGTACATTTTCATTTACACGATGTTTTCCCTCTATATACCTTTCTAGTAACAAACCGAGTTAATCCGACCTAACTAGGCTAAGTATCTCATTTCTGTTAATCCTAGCTCTACTCACTTCCACATCCTTAGCTTCTATGTGTAGCTTGGTGGGAATAAGACAAGGTAAATACATTTAAATGAGATTTAATTTAAGCAGTCGTGCATTCTTAGCGTAGGATGCCCTGAGAGTCGATGGAGTGACTATAATGTCGGACAGCTGGTTGTGGTTGGTGGAAAGCAGAAGATGACATGACGTGGAAGTATGTATTGGACTATGATAGGCTTATTAAGATGATGATGAAGCCGTTCTGATGGTGATGATGATTGACCTAAGTAGGTATGTCCTAAAACTGCATCCAGAACCACTGGAGGACGGGTAGCAGCGTCCTCTTGGTTAACGGTGGTGAGCATTCTGCGATCCTCAAGCCGCCTGCCAAGCGTGGGGTTTACGGCAACGCCTCCATTAAGGGGGAGACCTTCGTCCAACGGTAGACGTTTTCTGGCTGATGATATGATGAAGCCACAGATCATATAGCCTGAGGTAGCCCATTGCAGTTGGGAGAAGGCGGACTTTACACCCACGAGGTTATGACAGTGGCCGCTGAAGTTGCAGTCATTTTCCTTCTCTTATACGAACTTTGTTTTCCAAAACAAAAAGTAAAAATATTCACAACAAAACGTCCAAAGTGGATAACGAAGGGTATCTTACTCTGTTCTAAGAGAAGAAGAGAAATGTTATGGAAGTACAGACTTTTACCTAACAGTACCAACAAATTATTATTTAAACAGTATTCAACGAAATATAAAAAAATTATAAATCTAACCCAAAAATCGCAAAACGATCATTTTATCAGAACTTCGAAAATTAAAGCCAAAGCCACTTGGGCCATAATCAATAAGTTAAAATACAATTACCCTAAAGAACATATTGCTAAAATTATGGTAGACGATGAATTGATCACTAATCCTACGGACATTGCTCAAAAATTTAATGATTATTTTATAGACATAGTGAAATCTCATACTAGACAAAATACCCCTATGACAATACAATGTGATAATCCAAATTCCTTATTTATGACTCCGACCACTGCTATTGATGTATATGAAACAATTAATTCCTTGAATACTACAGACAGCTTCGGCTACGATGGCGTCACCACAAAGGTAGTGAAGTATATAAATTTAGTGATAGCCCCTGTTATCAGTCACATTGTAAACATATGTATGCAGAAAGGCGTTTACCCTGAAAAACTTAAAGTATCGGTCATAAAACCTCTATTTAAAAAAGGTGATAAACAGCAACTAGGTAACTATAGGCCCATAGCGCTTATTCCCATCTTCTCAAAAATTCTTGAAAAAATTATCCACCAAAAGCTAAATGCATACTTTGAGAGCCAAAATATTTATTCCCCACACCAATACGGATTTCGGAAATACTTTTAAACAAGTTATATTCATATGGGGTCAGAGGTACTGCCAATGAATTAATAAGATCTTATCTTAGTAACAGGCTACAAGTCACTCATGTTAGTAGAATCTGTACTCAAACAAAAACTGAAGAAGTCCATTCGTCAGAATTAAAAAAAGTGAAATGTGGAGTACCGCAAGGCAGTGTCGTGGGTCCATTTCTTTTTGTTGCTTATATAAATGATCTGCCCAAAACTACACCTCACTTTATAACTCTATTCGCTGATGACAGCACTATTTTATTCACAGGGAATAAAAAAGATATAGGTAATCTAGAGCATGACATTAACACTACTTTGACATCTGTAATTGAATGGTTAGAAAATAATAATTTAAAAATTAATCTACAAAAAACAAGTGTAATGAATTTTAGACAACGAATCAGTAAACAGCAAATTCAAAATCTTGACATTAATTATAATGTTTTTAAAGCTTAAACAGGAAGAAAAATTATGACCTCCGGCAGGACAGCAGCAGCAGCAGTTGGGACGGAAACCCATAGCGACTGCTCGTATGCAGGTTCGAGTCCTGCCGGAGGTCATAATTTTTCTTCCTGTTTAAGCTTTAAAAACATAGAAATACCATAAGTGTGGAATCACTTCATACAAAAATATTCAAAATTAATTATAATGGGCAGAAAGTTGACGAGATTGAATCCACGAAATTTCTGGGTCTTCATATTGATAATAAATTGACATGGAAACAACATGTACAGATAATATCAAAGCGAGTTGTTCAATTTTCGTTTGCCTTATACAAACTCAGCAAGATTGCAAATCTTGAAACTTTGTTAGCAGCTTATCATGGATATGTTGCATCCATATTAAGGTATGGAGTGATATTTTGTGGCAACTCGACAGACAAACTAGTAGCTTTTAGAGCTCAAAAACGGTGTATAAGAGCTATGTGTGGCTTAAAACGTAGGCAATCTTGTAAGTGTTTGTTCTTGAAATTGAAAATCCTGACTTTGCCATGTTTATATATAAGTGAAGTGGCTCTATTTATAAAAAAGAATCTCACACTCTTTGAAAAATTCAAACCTGGTAGTAGACGAGAGAAGAATTTACGATATCCTAAATGTACTAAAACATCTATGATGTCGAAGAGCGTGTTCTGTAGGGCACCAATTATATATAATAAACTACCGTTATCGATACGTGACTGGACTGATATTAATAGTTTCAAAAATCGCCTGAACAACTTTCTTCTCTCTAAAGCATATTATTCTATTGACGAATTTATAAGTGACAATACGATTTGACAGTATCAGATGTTTCGTGACATTTATAATTTAAGGTTTTAATAGTTTGTAATAAGTACTAATTATTATTATTCTTTAATTGAAATGTTTAAAAAAAGTGTTATTTTTATTTAATTTAGTTAATATTTTTCTTCATTAATTTATATTAATGTATTAGCATGTACGCTGTCAAGGCGGGACCTGGAGATTCTGACTTTTTCATAGAATATGTATACCAACTCTGTTACCCAGGCCCACATGCTTAAATAAATTGAATTTGAATTTGAATTCAGATGGGGCCAAATGCCCCCCTAAAATCAAACTGGCACCCCCTCCAAATTCTGAAAGCTTTGTTTTTCTTAAATGAAAAAGCTCTTGTACGTAATAAAAATAGATCTGATTTATGCATTTCTGTTTCGTCTCATAATTGCAGTAAATTTATCGGAGGCAGCCGGGGCTGGAGAAAGGAAGGGGATGACTAAAGAAGTTTGCCCCGTTGGGTTGTGTCATTCCGTATACCCGTACCAATAAGTTCATCGAAATTTATTAAGGATTATGCCTAGCTTTGGGATGATAAAAACTGATGCAGTACAGCCAGCGGCCGCCTAAAATCAAACCTGCTGCGCCAACCCGCCCGCCGCCGCCGCGCCGGCTGCGTCTGAAACCTCGTCGCATGCGCACGTGCCTTTTACCTACGAGTACATATAATCTCCGCTCATAATATTTTTCAATACAATACACGCGAGTGCGACCGCACGAGTTTGAATGTACGCTTTAAAATAAAATACCAGCATATTTGAGAGGTTTTATTAAAATAATTTTCATGCTTATAATTTTTTTTAATGATAATTATATTAATTATTACACTACTAGCCTATTTACTAACTTAAGATAATTAACGAACATTTTGAATTTGTAGCATCATCTTCTAACTTATAATAATAATAATAAGTAGTATTTAAGTTTTTTTATAATTTGTATTTTTATATTTCTTCGTTGATTGTATAAAACTTAAAAAACTAAGATATTACAATAGACAATCATTTATTTATGGCAAAGAATAAATAAACACTGATAACAATAATACAGCAGTAAAAGCAAACACAAATATTAAGTGGATCATTTTTCTGCCATAAATCGGACCCAACTCAGCATGGTGACCCAACTCAGCATGGTACCGGTTGCAAGCAACTAGCTATTACATATATTTGTGTGTTTAATAATAATATCTCACTGACCCAACCGCCTGTTGGGTCAAGGGTCAGATACAAAAGGCAGCATGAGCCCGGCCCCACTGCTGGCGGCACCCTAGTTTTAAAGTTATTTATAATTTGTATTTTTGTAATCTTATACCTACATAATGGACCTGGGTATGTCCTTAAACTGCAACCAGACCCACCCGAGGACGGGCAGCAGCGTCCTTTTAGTTAACGGTGGTTAGCATTCTGCAATCCCCAAGCCGCCTGCCAAGGGTGGGGATTATGGCAACACCCCTCTATTGGGAGGCGTACGTCCAGCAGTGGACGTCTTATGGCTGACGACGACATATTGTAATAAAGCTAATAACTAAGAATGAAAAAAAAATAAAAAAAATATCTTTAAAACAGACAAATTAGATCACTGGGTGCTAAAATAAAACTAATTGCATTGGAGTCCAAGTACTGTATAAGTAAGTACTGCTGTAAGCTGTAATCAGTAGTTAATAGTCATTTTTAGAAGAACCAACTAGATGCTTCTTCTGTACGGGGTTACGTGGAATGGTAGTAATAATCCGAAAGGAGACCATTGTACTAATTATGAAAAACCTTAACTATGGGACCAATACTGAAACCCAAAAAATTTAATCGGATTTTCCATACAACGTTTTTATTTGCTCTCAACAGCATGTATGATGGATGATGGTACAACAATTTTTTTCCGTGATTGACGATCAGGGTTGATCCCATAGTGGTATTAACTTCTTTTGACTTAATAAACACCGTCCCGCGTATCGTTATCGTCAGCCAGAACACGTCCACTGCTGTACGATGGCCTCCCCCTTTATTAGGGAGGGGTTGCCATAATCCCCACGCTTGGCAGGCGGCTTGGGGATCAACCCCGTCCGCGATCCGTCCCGCGTAACCCAGTCTAATACAAAAGAAAAAAAAAACGTTTAAATAGGTTCACTAAATGTCGTATAATCAGCGAAGTATACAGATCAATTTGGAATTGACTAGTTTGCTGTTATTTTTTGTATTACTTATTAACAGCTGGTAATAAACAAGATAGTCAGATAATAAATAGGACCCACGTAATTAGGTTAAGAAACATTTTCAACAGATTACCATATTATAATTTAAAAAATAAATAAAATAAAATTGTTATCCAGACTTGTATTGTACACACTTTGTAAAGGCTTAAGACATTTCCCTTATGCAGGTGGCCTAATGGTACAAACCCATACTTCCTTGCATGAACTAGGCCATAATCTCACAAGCCATTATGACTTATATGATTACGCGTTATAAGATTGCTAATAACATACCACATCAAATCGCTTGTCATTTGTTTTTAGATAGAGGGCAAATAATCGAACAAAAGGATGGATGGATCATTCGACCCTTTCTTGACCTTATACTTACCCGAGGGTCTTCTAAAAATTGTGCACAAAATTGTAATCTGCAAAAGGTTGGACATTTTTTAATCGAGTGAAAAATAAGGGTTAGATACTGTGCCAGAGTGCCAGTGATAAAAATCCAAAATATGAATCAAATTAAGGACACTGTATTTGAAAAAAGCAGCGATCATCCAGCGATCAGATTATGTAGGCTTAGCAATAAGGTCGTTGGCCATTCTTCAGTTGAGGAACCTTCAAAAACTTAACAACTAGGCAGTGAAGTTAGGAGTGAAGAACTAAAGATGTTTACTAATTAAGACTACAAAATTGACTGTTAAATTGACGTTGAATAACAAGGTTGAATTTCAAAGAGCGATTTACTGCTTAAAACTGAATTAGAACTAAAATATAAAACTAATAATGCAATAGGCTAGATGACTGTGATAATTATCCTATTAAAATGTGTAACATAAATATAGCTGATTAATGAAAACAAAATGAAAATCTGATCAAAAATAAGCGACTTATAACCATTTTAATATCATGCTAGACAGAGGGGAGAATATGACGTCACTTCTCTGTAGGCCATATAAATTCTATTCTGACCAGTATGGCGCAGAGGCGTAATAAATTTTTTTTTTGTGGTAATGGGTCATAGTTTTCTCTACCAAAAACTTTAAACGCTTGTATATCAAACATTAATATCCGATTTAAATTATTTATTCAATAAAAATATTCTATATATTTACTTAAATTCTTCATCAAAGCTATTGGTTTCAACGATATAAACATCAGTCATCTATCCTATTTTAAATACTACCCAAAAACAAACAAAAAAACAATTTATTAATTACTACATTCCCTCATTGAATTACGTATTACTTGAGTACCTACTTTCTTTTTGCAAAACATAATAATATAAGTTTTATTTTTACCAACAGCTTCTTGCAATTTTCACTATCTTTTTCCAGATAAAAGTAACATAATAGAGTAGATGACTGATGTTTATATCGTTGAAACCAATAGCTTTGATGAAGAATTTAAGTAAATATAGTATGGTAATTGAAAAATTAATTTAAATCGGTGAATAATGTTCTGATATGTGAGCGTATAAAGTTTTTGTTAAAGACAACTCTGTCCCTTTCCCACAAAACAAATAATGACGTCACGCCTTACTTGTCAGAATATAATTTATATGGTGTACAGAGAAGTGACGTCACGATTTGCTGTTTCGCCTCTCTGTCTAGCATGATAATAAAATGTTTATAAGTTGCTTATTTTTGATCATATTTTCGTTTTCTTTTCGTTAGTCAGCTATATACACATTAGGTCACATTTTAATAGGACAATAAAAAAAAACCAGTCATCTAGCCTATTATGTTGATCTAAGGTGCAATGACCAATCAAGGACCAAATAGCCAAACAAACAAATATACACACATACACCGTATCACACACACCCACACATCAATTTGAAATTACACTAATATTATTAAATTTCGCATTTACGATGTTGGTGTCATTTACAACTAACATTGTGCACAAATAAATCCGTCGCTACAAGGCTTGGTAGAAATTTAATCCGTAGAATTGGTTGGACTATTTTAACCACAGAAAAGCTGAAGCCCTACTTCTTAGGTAGAACGGCTGTCAAAACAATGTTGTAAAGCAATTGTATGGAAAACCGCTGTCGCCAGTTTCACAGATAATTGTATAGAAACTACAAAGAAAAAAATACTGTCATTGGTCGCGCATTTGAAGTAAAACTCTCGAAATGCTATTTTGCAACAGATAAAAATTGATCTAATTACGACGCAATGTGGTTTAGTTTCCTACGCGTCTATTTAAATTGTCTTTTTGAGTATTCTCAGTCTAAAACATGTATATTGGTAGAATTTACATTAATCGCATTTGCACTTAATGCCGGCTAGCGCGGCTCGTCACATTTCCGTTCTATTCACTTCTCTCTTCAGTGATTTTAGCACAGGTGATTCTTACTAGGTCAACAGCGATTGCGACTGTGAACCGATATACGCTATGAACTTTCTCAGTTTAGAATAACGAACTAGTCTTGTTCAGCTTATATATGTTGTGTTTAGGTTAATTTTCTTATAATTTTTAACAATGTTTGAGATGAAAAAATGTTGGTGATCTCTGTTTTGTGTTTTAGTGATATTGGATCTAAATTACAGTACAGCAGGCACACTGCAATGCATTCAGTTTAATTACATAATATTTATTCTTAGGACGGATTAATTTAACGACGTCAAATTTTTATATCATTTGGACTTGAAGTCAAGGATTTGAAGTTTTAGATACCGTCTGCTAAATAGCTAATAGCAGACAAATTTTAAACTGAATTCAAAAAGACAATGTGGGCGATTCTGACAGTTTTAGTTGACAGTTCTAAACTAATTAGAATATTGCTGTCACTTTTTTACTAGGCATGTTAGCTAAGGACAGCAATAGTTAGTTTAGTTCTGTCAACTAAAACCGTCAGAATCGACACAAATATATGTCATAAATAATAATAGCAACAACTGATGATTTGTTTGCACACACTTCAGTATTACACATCTGTATTCAAAACTCAATCGGAAAGGTATCCGATCGGATTCACAGTATCGGTCCCATTCATCTGACAACCTGATAGCTCAGTTGGTAACATGTCTGCCTTCATAGCTGTAGGGCGTGGGTTCGATCCCCACCCAGGACAAAAATGTTTGTGACGTACATCGATGTTTTTTCTGTGTCTGGGTGTAGTATATATTATAAGTATGTATTTACGAAAAAAAATAGTATATAAGTATTCTATCAGCTATCTGGTTTCCATAATACAAGCTTTTCTTAGTATGGGGCTAGATGGCGCTGTGTGTAATAAATGTCCGCCCCAATATTTATTTTTATTTATTTTATCTACATTCAGGATGATAGAGACGGATAGTGTGAATCCGATCGGAAACCTTTCCGATTGAGTTGTGAATATAGTGTGTAATACTGGTGTGTATACATAATTCTTCGAGAGAGTGAAGAAGAAGAGGAAGGGTGAAAAAGGTTCGATTATTTAAACTGGTATGTAGCTTACACGTTGAAATAGTAGGAGTAAAATGACATGCAATATTATGTAGATGTAATTCTAGATTCAACATTCTGGATGTAATTCTAGATTCAACATTCTGGATGTAATTCTAGATTCAACATTCTGGATGTGATTCTAGATTCAACATTCTGGATGTAATTTCAGATTCAACATTGTGGATGTAATTCTAGATTCAACATTCTGGATGTGATTCTAGATTCAACATTCTGGATGTAATTCTAGATTCAACATTGTGGATGTAATTCTTGATTCAACATTCTGGATGTAATTTTCAACTTTGTATTGTATTTGTCTACTTACCAGTTTAATGTGTAAAAGATAAAGAATAGCATAGAATCATTATCAATCACAGGCTTCACTATCAACACCACGCTTTATAATTTAATAAGAGTGTCCAAAGAAATTTGATGTTGAGCAGCAAAAAGTGTCTTCAAAACGATGTTTAAGTTTATACTTGTTATTTAACTTCTTCTGCGCAATATTAACTAACGACATTTAACTTTAAGCGGTGTTTTTAAGTAAGGTGTTGGTGTTATAAATTAATTCCTACAGTAAAAAAAATACTATACTACTTTATTAATACAACAAATAAAACTCAAATACAACAAGTCAAATTCTTTAGTATATATAGGGTGTTATAGAGTTCATGAGCAATATCGTAGGTGTTCATGGAACTCATCATAATGAACAACTTTTACGATGAAATCAAAGTGGAAATCATGAAAAAATATCAGCTGCTCCATACATTTCGACGTGCGTTATTGAATTTTTTGTGTGGGAAAGCCGATTTTTTTTCCTGTTTACAGTGTTACTTTCATAGTTAGTTGTTAGTTGCCCATTATGATGAGTTTAATTAGGGGTCCCTAAAGTATTGCTCATGAATTCAATAACACTCTGTATAAATTATCTGGGTAAAATAAATTATTTATATAAGTGGTTTCAGTATCCAATAAGCAAATTATTATTAGCTATACAGAATTTATAATTTAGAATTATCATTTAGCCATCGGACATTCTTTGGCATAAATACCTATTAACATTATCATTATAGGCCCCAATATCAAGTTATTTTATTTTAAAGCTTAGTGTTCAAGTATTTCATAATTATGTACAAAATCTAATATTTGGCCGTTATTAACTACAATCCTAAAGAAGGTATTTTATAAAGAGCAAGGAGATTGACAAAAATTACTTGAGCTATTTTTATTAAAACAATCTATCAAACTTCGGGCTGCTGAAGTTATTTTAATTACCGCATAAATGTAATAGCAAGGCTGAATTTTCTAGAATAGAAATATTAGGTTTTTAATAAGAATAGCCCACAGTATAATTACGAAGATTAGGACGTACTTGATAGGGCTAAATTATAGATAGCATGTAGGTGAGTAAGTAGAGTAAGGTAAGTATGATTAAATTGAATGATAATATAACAATTCAAACGACTTTTAATGATGACTTATAGAAACTTCTAACAATCAAAGATATAATGAAAAATGAATTCATTATTTACGCTAAATATAAAGTACATATTACAAACGAAAAGGAGAAAGGAGAATAACGTTATATTGATGATTAATATTATTATTCTAGAAGTAGCACCACACGTCTAAAATTCGCGTAACACGCCTACAAATTTGAAAAGAATTATACGTAGAGATAGTTAGATATGACAAGGAGAAAGAGAAAGGGAGAATAATTATATCATGCTATAACTATAAGACTATGTTATGTACTATATACAAAATACAATCTTACATAATTCTTAATCAAAAATATCTTATTTACAAACGTCAAACTCTAAATTATAGAAAATTAGTTTTAAATTTAAACCACTTATTGAAGTTAACAAACAAAATCAACTCGGAAACGTGTCATCACCGCCTCAACTCGTATCCTTCAGTGTTCTTTGCATGAAATTCCTTAATTCGATGTTCACTAATCAACATCACTAGTAAAGTAACAGTATCGCCTCACCTCGAGACAAGCTCGCGAACCGCCAGCGCTGCGTGGTCAACTACCCGCATATACGGCTAATCGTCACCGCTCTTACGGGATGCCGTTCAGTCGGCGGCGGCATGGCCTAGTCGCTAAATAACGTTCAACTCAATAGATGTCTATATATACTCGAGATGTTTGACTTCAAACTGATTGGGAGTAGGCATACTCGTTGATGTCAAGCCGTCAACTAGAAGTCGCCAAGCCGAAAATAAGGGTGGCGTTGCCTAGCCGTCTCCAAGTCGACTTGCCGGAGGTTGTCCGACGACGCCTAGTTGACCGTGAGGCGGAGACGATCTCCTTCTGAGTTGATATGTGTGCAACATGTGTGCAAAATTGTATATGTTGTTCCTTGATATATTAAGAAATACCAATCACTAAATTTCCCAAACGTACACCAGAGGAATCAAATACATGTTTGGTCCTTAACACCACTTCATTACAATATGACGTTCCCTGAGCAATATAGGTTCCAACTGCACATTAGTTCATCACACATTGGTGATGGTAAGCCGTCTAGGGCTTCTAGGTCTGTTTATATTTGACCCTGAGCCTCTTGCATGCACTTGGACAGATCCTGGGGGCATGTCCACTGTAGAGTGTAGACTCGCCGCTCGAGACGTTCTTGGTGAAGGCACACCGACTCTTAAATCTATCGCACTGTGTAAGCTGGCTGCTCTAGAGGATCGTGGTGTAGAGTGGGAATGGTCTGAAGGTGGAACGAGGGCAGGAAGATCGGCAGCTGAGCGAGACCGGCGCGGCGGGCTCTCAGGGATGAGGGCCATGCCACCCATGCTGCCGACGAATACCGAATTCTGCATGAGAAATTAAGATTAGGTGAGACTTGCCTCATAATCTACCTTATTCAATTACTAAATATTACGTAAATTGAATTAAGAATCAGCCAAGATAAAGCGCATTCAGAGCTGAAACAGAGCTGGAGTACCGCTGGGAAGTGTTTTAGGTCCAATCTTATACCTATTATATTTATAATATATTTCTATGGTGTTTCTTCTAAGAGTATAAAAATAAACATTATAACATTGGAAAAATGGTAAATAAATTAATATTGCTAATAATACAATAATAGTTTACCATAAAATAATAATAGTTCAATTGGATTCTTAGAGTTAATAATTTTCGTATACAGGTTACTAGTAAAGTAAACTAAAAATAAACACAATACAAGTAAACAAATTAGGTGTAACTAATTAGCTACACAAGGAAGAACTTAACGAATAATAATTAAAAATGGATAACGACAAGTTCCATAGCTTTGTTAGTAGGTTACCTGTCGGGGTCGGTGGGCGAGGTATCCGCATGGTTGGTATGCCGGGAAAGCTGCTCCGCAATCATAGGAGACACAGCCTCGAGATAATGACGCGCGGTGCTGCACATCATCACAACTTAGTGAAACTTTCAGTTTTATACGAAAATTTGATATAAAGTTATATATGCGAAAATCTCTTTCAAGCCATTAGCGTTAGTAAAAGTTAGTCTGTTTAGAAAGAGAGTGCCGTAACGAAAAGCGAGATTGCACGCGCGCCTCGATCTGTTTTTACTCCTTGAAAAAGGTCATCCACATCCAATTCGAAATTGATCGATTACAGAAACGATACCTAGTTGGAGAGTCCAGTAGGATAATCGAACGTAAGTAAGCACAGCATAGATAAAACAAAAAGTGATGTTACGATTTGTAAAGAATAACAAATTTACAACTTTTGTTTTTAAATGAAAGTGAGCTGACTTCTCCAAGGTTTCTATTAGCATAAATAAAAAACATTGCTAATAAATAAGGTAGAATCGAATGACTTGATGAAAAAAAAATTGATGTAATAGAATAAATACGATATAGTTTAGTAAAACAAACACAAATAATTTCAGCAGTGGCCTCAAACTCCACGATCACACTCTTTCTGAACATTATAAAACTGTACAATAATATTGAAAGTGAGTTTATTGAGTCAAAAGGAAAATATACTCTGTAAAGTCTAATAAATAGATTCAACATGCTTTTAATACAATCATTATGATATTGACATAAATATAATGACTTACATGTGGTGGTATTGCTACAGAACTTTCTACAACGCAGCTTTGACGATGCGCTTGCTGAAATTTTGGTTGATATGGCTCCAACATTCTAGAAAGAAAAAAACATCGTAATACCATTCTATATACTGAAATAACAGTACACTATTACAAAGCACAAAGCTATAATGTTATGTTAAAGGTACACATTTTTTACATTGTAATTGATATAATTATTGATTATTTAACAGCAAGTTGTGTTTCGGATACAATAAAAACATCATTGACGCGTTGGTAATGAACAGTCGAACTATAAATTTCTGGGTGGTTCTGAATATATTAGAAAGCTTACCATCGGGCAGATGACAAGCTCATCTTGGTATTTAGTTGCATAAAAATGTCATGAAAATATTCTCTATTACGAATGATATAGCAATTACAAAACAATTAAACAAATATCATGAAAAGAAGATTAAAACTACGTACAGCTTATAGACGCACCTGATCTTGCCCCAGCGGTTGAAGAACAGAGCAATGGCTGCCACCCATAGAAGCAGCACAAAGGCCACAATCAGGGCTTCTTCTGCTCTCACTACCACCCCGCCGCCATCTACGAAGAAGAGAAATAAGGGTTTTACATAATCATACAGTTTTTTCATGATCATACAGAGTGATAAATTAATTCACAATTGATTATAGGGTGATTGGTCCTCGCCTCGGGGGACCTCAGAGCTGGCGCATACTTTGCCCAGAGGCTAAGTATTGCCATTCAATGGGGTATAATGCAGCCAGCATCCTGGGAACCCTACCGCATGGTGGCGATCTAGACGGCGTTTTTGTTTTATAGGTGCTAGGGTTTTTTTTAATATATGTATATATATATTTTATTGTAAATAAGTAGTTTTTAGTATATAGTTTAAATATTTATTTTAAGTTTTGTAGATATGTAAAAAATGTTATATATTGAATAATATATATGGTGCATATACATTTTATACATACTCTAACTTTGACGTTGAACACGACAATCTACTTCCTTGTTATTAGCTTACAGCTTATTTGGTGTAAAGCAAAGCCTAATCAATCAATCTTTCAAAAATGCTTCATCACTTCCTTAAGAGGCTTGTTTTGAAATAACTCCGCTTATGGCCACGGCACACACAATGCTTTTAGCAGCTGCGATCGGTGATTTTGCGTCTGCATTGATGCTTTATCACGTTTTGCCGACGTTTCAATACTGCATAGCGTTATGGTGACTAGCCTGCTTTGATCGCGGTATCCAAATCCCGCGTTTTAGCTATTCTATTCGTTAATAGAAAAGCTAAAACGCGCTTTACCTCTCAACGTTTTGAGAGGTAAAGCGCGGATAAGAGTAGAAAGAGTGACCTTGTTCTCTGTTCCGTAGAAACGGGCGTTAGTCGCTGCATCTACCGTCCGGATACCGGTGATGGTCACGGTCTCCCCTGATGTTCCCCCCTGCGGGAGACTTCAGGATTTTTCAGTCCTGGTGTCTCCCCCAGACCGGGGAGATATAAGAACCTACTTTTAAAATAATATTATGCGTACTCCTGAATCAAGCATTACATTGAATGAAACCATAAAAATAATTCAAATTTCAAGAAAAACGTACTTACTTACTACGTAAATATTCAGTTTTGTCGAGTTTCATCAGCATATCAGCCATAAGACATCCATTGGTGGACATAGGCCTCCTCCATCAGTCTCCGAAAGAACCGGTTGAAAGCACCACCAGTCCACCAGTGCATGTCTTATGGCTAAAATACTGATGATAACAAGACAAAAGTGAATATTTAGGTAGTAAGTAGGTACGTTTTACTTGACATTTGAATTATTTTTATAGTTACATTCAATGTAATGCTTGACAGGGGGGCAGGAGTAGGTACTCAAAATATTAATTTAAAAGTAAGTTCTTATATCTCCCCGGCCTGGGGGAGACGCCAGGAATGAATAATCCTGCTGTCTCCCCCAGGGGAGACACGATACTGACATTGATCGCTGCGACTGAATATTACCTATAATAACTTGTGCATTCGGTTGCGGAATGCAGCTTCGGAAAAGCGACTGAATCGCCCATGGCTGATGCTTAAAGTCGCTAGTCAGCTTAGGTCCTAAGAATCGCTTCATCTGTTATAGGTAAACTATTCAATTTATTATCAGATTTTGTATTTGTATAACTGTACTACCCTTCGGGGAATTCATATCTAGACCTTGTATTACAAGCTCCAGTACTAGAGGAACAAAATTGAATTCCGTTACAGAAAATATTGGCCGGTAAGAGAAACTTATTCATTTCCTCAATCTTCTTTTTTAGAAGACTATGACTATGTGGTACATTTTGCATTAAGCAGGTCCAAGTAAAAATAAATATTCCTTTAGTTGGTCGTTTCATACAACACCATCTAACTCCCAATTAACAAAGCTTCTACTATGGGAACCAGATACTTATAAAATACCAAGTTATCATGTGAATATCTTCATAATTATTATCATCATTATAATTACAGGTTAAGTCAAATAAAGCAAGTCATAGAGTCGTGCCTATGATTTCACTTGATTATTGGAATGTGAATCATACTAGGTAGGCTTGGTGATGTAGCGTATATGAGTAGACAATTCAAAACAAAAAAGTGATAGAAAATTTGAATAACAACATGCTTTTATTACATCTATTCTTATCTTTCTTACCCTAGTTGTACTTGTTTATTATTAAGACAAAGTAAATTCCTGTAACCTGGAATTACGACAAAGGCCTGATGGACATGGTTTGTTTAGGACCTAATCTGTTAGTCTACTTTTGCAGAGTAGACATCCTATTAAATCTAAAGGGGTAAAATGTGGCAGAGTAAGGCCATCCTCCCACGGAGAAAATCACCCAAAACATGCAGCAGACAAATAATCAACAAATTCTGAGAAAGCATCTGTTTAAAAAAATTATGTCCGAACATGGCGCGATCATTCAAAGTCGTGGCCTGTGTTATCAAACCAAACAAATATGAATCAACCCTGTGATATTTTTTATTGCATTTTCTTAATATGTCATGTAAGAAAATGATGTTAAATATATCACAAAATATCGCAAAGTAATATGAAACATTTTTATAATATCTGTGATGTGACTTGTAGCCAACATCATTAATAATTCTCTCATTTTTATTGACTTAAGGGCGATGGGGATAGATTTATAATATGACATGCTTCAGAATCAAAAAAGGTAAAGAAAAGCTTTAGCTTTTCTGTGTTCTGAATAGCCGGGCTGCATTGTATGATATTTTATTTATCGATAAATGTTATGGTTTAGATTATACTAATAAACGAGTATTTGGCGCTGAAATAAGTAAAATATGACATTAGGAATAGTTACAACAAATTTTGTGATTGAGCATGGAAATTGATCTTTGTTTTGTTGAAAATCCGTAGTTTAGATCTTCGGACTGCTGCATGGTTAGCATTAAAATATTTGATAAGTAATGTGACGACGACGTCAGCCATAAGACGTCCACTGCTGGACGAAGGCCTCCCAATAGAGGGGTTTTGCCATAATCCCCACGCTTGGCAGGCGTCTTGGGGATCGCAGAATGGTGACCACCGTTAACCAAGAGGACGCTGCTGCCCGTCCTCCGGTGGGTCTGGTTGCAGTTTACGGACATACCCAGGTCAAATAAATGATGTGAAATTACAATAATTAAATGACGATTGGTGGACATCTCTTTCTCTCACAAACACACACACACAATGACTCGTTCAAGACCGTTTTAGAAATGTGTTTTGTCTGAGTCGCGCCATGGGAGAATAGCCTAAATCTGCCTGTTCAGTAACAGCACGGTGTGTCATGTATGTGACAACTGTGGCACATTACACAATAGCGAGTTGTAAAACCACAACACCTCGTACGCAATTGCTTTGATTACCTACCGCTTTACTGTATTACGTACTAGGTATATGTAATATCATTTATAACAAGACATGATGACTGTTCACAGCCACAGCAGTATTTTTTAACTCAAGTTTTCATATTTTATAGGTTTTTTTTGTTTGTATATTTTTTTGGCGTTTCACTCAGAGTTTTTTTTTAAATTCTAATGTGGATGCTTAGATGCGTTCGATGCTTTCAGGTTATTATTACATGTAGGTTGCCGCATTGAATTTATTGGCATTATGTTAGGCATTATCGTATCTTAGGTCATTGAATTCATCGTAATGAACAACTTTTACTACGAAATCAACGCAGAAAACGTGAGAAAATATCAGCTGCTCCAAACATTTTGCCGTGCATAATTGCATTTATTACATGGGACAGTAGATATTTTTTCGCTTTGTCAGAGTTTGTTTCATGGTACAAGTTGTCTATTATGATGTACAAGTTGTCCATTATGATGTGGGTACAAGTTGTCCATTATGATCAAAGGACTAAAGAGTCACTAAAGAGTTGCCTATGATGACCCACGTGATCACAGTGGAATAGACCGAGTTGAATTACCCTCTTCGATAATGACAATGAATTCAATGTCTTCCTTTATATTTGTATTATTATTATTTGTAATTTGCCTTTTATGTCTCCGTGCTTACCCAAAAGGGATTCAACGTTACCCTATGACTAAAGCCTAAGCCATCTGTCCATCCGACCGATCTATATTATGTATTCGGCAAATTTTATACTGATTAGAAGATTAGGGCTTAGGACGACTTTCGTCCAAATAATCGTATGTATTTTTATCATCTGTGTCTACGGTCAAATAATTCAAAATCATATTAATCATGTATTTCCTTTTATGATAATAGGATACCTACCTACATTAGATAAGTTACAGGGTTAGTTCTAATCAGTTAGCATCCTTTTAAGGGCATATTCTGTATTTCAAAATAAACAACTTTCACTAAGGGTCCAACATGGACATCGCAAAAAAAAACAGCTGTTCCATACATTTTGCCCAAGGTTTTTGTACGGGCCACTCACCCTTCTTGATCACTTATTTCTTACTTTTTAGTTGATATAGTTCCTAAATTGTAATTTATAATGTATAGGTACATAATAGTCTATTTAGGTTAGTCGAAGCATATTAGTTACGTAAGTAATTTATTTCTCACATAAGTGAAATTTTAATGTAATTTCTAGTTGAGAAAATAAAATAACCCGAAACTGTTGTGGAAGTATCTACTGAGAAATGCTTTCTCAATAAAGTTGCTAACCAACCGAAACTTTGTAGCTGTTATGCGTCAAGCTATAAAAATGTTAAGCAAATTGAAAACTTTACCGCAATATTGTGTGCCTTCAATTTACAGCTGCTAAACTAGAGCTGGAAACATACTGTCGAACAAGTCCGTAATTTGCGACTGACGAACGTATTCTACCCAACGCAATCAATGTTATGGCAACCCCTCCCTATTAAGGGGAAGACGTAAAGCTTTCTCTACACTTCCATACGACCGGCTGAAACGGTGCGGTGTCCCGGCCAAAACGCCATGACTTGTGGTGGTGGAAACGGCAGTGAAAAGTAAATATGCCGCTTAAAAGATAAGCCGGGAGAGCGATTATATTTGCGGCTGCCACAACGGCTGCTACAGCCGCGGCAAGCTGTGCTAGCGGGGCAGGCTAAAGACAAGTAACTGGATTCGGCCAACAGTGGACATCTTCTAGCTGATGATGAAAGTATTCTAGGTAGTAGCAAAGATAATATAATACTATACTAGTAGTACTAGGTACTTTCATTTCTACTTCTTTTCAACAGACTTAAAAAAAGGAGGTTCTCAATTCGACAGTACGTTTTTTTTTGTCTGTTTGTTACGCGATTACTCCGCCAATTATGAATTGATTTTGATGATTCTTTTTTTGTTTGGTAGGTAATACAGAGGTGGTCCCATATAATTTTTATCGAAATCGGTTCAGGAGTTTGGTTTTTAAATCAAAATTTCTAGAAAATATAAAGATGTCATTCAGGTATTCGAAGTTGAAGTCGATGTTTTTTTTTAAAGCGTATTATATGTATGGGCTGTTCATAAAAATTAAACTAAAAGATCTGGCGTTATTCCGTGACTAATAAATCATTTGGACAGTAGGTCCAGTCGACCTATATAAAATGTGATTGGGTCGAGTGATCCCGCGGGACCATTTCGAGAGGGCCCAGTTGACCAAACACTCTATAAGCTGCATTTGACATCTATTTCGCCTGTTAAGATTAGATCGTTTTTTTTTACAATTAAGTGACGAGACGAGCAAGACGTTCGCCTGGTGGTAAGGGTCACGCCTGCCACTAACAGTGCCAGAATTGTGAACTTGCCAACACAGTCCTGTGCCGCAGTGCACTGCGCTATTTGTCTCTACTTATGCTATCTTTCATACGTCGCAGACATCCTGTTAGACCGTATAAGATAACCTGCCATTTGCATCCACCGGTTGGCAGCGACTTTTACAATGTCGCGGGTCCACTTAGTGAGAGGCCTATCTACGCTGCGCCTTCCTGTTTATGGTCTCCACTTAAGAACCTTTCTTCCCCATCGGTGATCAGTTCTTCGAGCGATGCGGCCTTTTTTTTTTTTTTTTTTTCTTTTGGACCCATACTGCGCCTATTGTCGAGGTCACGGGTAGAGCAAGCCGGAGCTCTCCCCGCACTGATGAACGATGTATCGGAACACCAGACCCATCGTGCATCCTCCACCTCGGAGGCCATGCCAGTGTGATGGGCGCCGGACGCGAGCGATGCGGCCTGCCCATTGCCACTTCAACTTGCAAACCCTGAGAGCTATGTGGTGTGATATGTGATATTAGCTATAAGTGTTTTTTATTTATAGTCTTGCGTTAGACTGCCATCTCCTCTAATAATAAACGAAGATGCAGTCTACAATGGAGCACGCTTGCCTAGTAGAAACCGATTCACTCGCGACTCGGTCCTGGTTGGATGTAAATAGTTCACAATGAAGGTTTGTTCATTTAAAAAAAAATAATAGTCTGTATAAACCGTACGTCATTGGGATTGACGGTTGACCTTGCATTATGCTATAAATGGCTATAAATATAAATGGGTGAGCGCTCCGCTTTCTATGCGCTCTACTTCAAAAACTACTAATCCTATAAAAAATAAAATTGTAGAGAGTTTTGAGTTCTACAACTTTAAAGAAAATTCAAATATCATATAACGCATAGAAACCGAGATATTCATGAATAAGTTTGCGCGATCTTTGACCTTGAATAGACACGAGATACTACGAGACTTTCGAGCCAACATACAAAACTTCAAAACAAAGGTATACTTAAACAAATTTTTGGTTTCTTGTCTTAACTATTCAAGATTACCCCTTTTGAGACAATATGACTGGATTAACAATATTTTGTTAGGGAAGCTTCACGAATAAATTACAAACGTTTTACCAAGGCAACTAAAGCTTACTTCTCATAAAATTGGGCCCTGATGTTTAAACTCGATACGCACTGATGTAAAAAGTTATCTAAATGAAAAAACGTAAGCATATGATAAGATTGATGCCAAGATTGTAGAATATACGTGTGCGGCCGTCCTCGGGGAAATTTACGTGATAATTTCGACTGTGCGAAGGATTTACTTTAATGTTTTACCATATTTTTGTCAGACTTGAAAAGGAGAATTGGTTTGTTTAAAGATCTAGATTCGATTTTAAATAAATATATGTGATTCGTCTACTTATCTATATTTATAAAAGAGAAGCGCATACCTTCGGACAAGAAATTTCAATATCTACCACCATAGCTACGACTATGAAATTTTGAATGTGATCTTTGTTCTGTGCCATCCTCTTAGATAGAAGCGATACCGGGGTAAAGGATACTTGTTCAGTGCCATCCTCTTAGATAGAAGCGATACCGGGGTAAATGATACTTGTTCTGTGCCATCCCCTTAGATAGAAGCGATACCGGGGTAAATGATACTTGATCTGTGCCATCCTCTTAGATAGAAGCGATACCGGGGTAAATGATACTTGTTCTATGCCATCCTCTTAGATAGAAGCGATACCGGGGTAAATGATACTTGTTCTGTGCCATCCTCTTGGATAGAAGCGATATGTTAGGACGTAGATGGTCTCTATGAACGGATTTGCGAAATTCCACTCCTAAGGGGGTGAAATGGAAGACGTGCAAGTTTGTAAGGGAAAAAACCTTTTTTCGACTTATTACCGCGATGTAATTTCGTACACATATTAAGAAAGGGGAAGAAATTTAAGTTTTGTACATAATTTTTCAATATCAACCCGTAGAAGCCATTTGTGAGGGTGCAAAGTTATTAGTAATAAATTCGGTTATTTATGCAATTGAAGGCATTTTTGTGTTGAAATTGAATCTGAACAACAACACAATCTGACCGCAAGGCTCTCCAAACTATACTATAAACTGTCCCTACAGAGATATTCTAGATTGGCACTTTTCGTTTAATTAACTCTATTGGATCGTTTAAACCTTGATTTTTTCTAGGTATTTGTAAATCAAATACGTAAGTGTCGTAGGTATATCTCAAAGTGAATTTAATTTCTAATCCGGACCTATGTAAGTTTCCATACAATGTTTTCTTTCCCCGAAGAGCCATTGGTTTGAAAATTTGTACACAAACAGCAAAGAGCTCAATGGTACGAGCCCGGTATTTGAAGCCACAACCTTACAATATACAATTTCAAAACGACCAGTCTAAACTTGGCTATATCGGCTAGTTGGCTAGTAAATAAAATTAATCTTAAAACTAGAGTCCCCGACTCACCGATGTCAGCTAGTGAGTAGTTCCCCCTGAATGTGGGGGAGGGGGGATGCAGCCGCAGCACCACCTCTGCCACCGGGCCTCCGGTCGCGCCGCTCCATTCTGAACAATACGGTTCATTATTAAAACCTGCATCAAGCAATTTGGGTGCATTATAGGGGAAACAATAAGTGCACGTCCAAACTTTTTACGGAACTACAGGGGTAATTAATACTATTAAAAAAATATGGAGGTAAGTACGACATGTAACTGTGCAAAAAAAGAGTATAATGTTTCAGGGGTCAATTATGTATATATACGAGTATACTCGTATGTTAGTGAGTTTTTTAATTCCACCATAACTTCTTAATACCTGAACAGATTTTTATTTGAGGTATCGTTAAAGGATGTCGATGAAAGGGCATTATGCATCTTCCTCGGGTATCGTTCAATGATTTCTATATGTCTATGGTATCTCTATGTATGTCTATGGTATGTCTATGTATCGTTAGAATCTTACCAGAGAAATTTACTAGGAATCTTAGGATCCTTACATCATCCCGAGTGAGTGACACTATAAACTTTATGGAAAAAATCAACATGGCGTCTGAATGGCGCCATTTCCAAACGTGTTTTTTTTAACTTTTTTTTTTGGCAGTGCGCAGGCGTGTTATTTAAACTGTAGATGTCTTGTTTTAAATTGTTAAATATCATATGAGTACCTTAGTTTTATTTAAGTTTCCCTACTTTAATAACCCTTTTATGACATCACTGAATCGGCCCCAACCCAAAGATCAGCGCTGTTTGTTAAACAGCATTATGCTGAGAATTAAGGTCATTTGTGGCATCACTCTAAAATTAATGTTAAGTAATAATTAAAATTTACCTTACTGATGCCAGTGACAATGATAAGATGAATGGACGGGAAATAAGCGCACGGATTTTGAAGACTATATGTTGAGCGCCGGTTCGCTCCACTCGCTTCAGTCATACTCTGCCTTTGCGACATGCGAGCCGTACGATACGACAATACAAACTTCTAATGTCTCTTTTTGTCATGCAGTAATTAGATTCGATATCACTATTTTCCGGCAAATGTAATATGTATACTTTTAGCTAGGTATGCTTGATTGTGTTGTCTTGTTTATTTTGATCAATTTGCAAGCGCTGGGCCCGTCCATTCCATCATCATCGTCGCTGACTGATGCTACAAAATAAATTATGAGGTAACTAAAAAACTAAAA
Source organism: Erannis defoliaria (assembly GCA_905404285.2). Lineage (NCBI taxonomy): Eukaryota > Metazoa > Arthropoda > Insecta > Lepidoptera > Geometridae > Erannis > Erannis defoliaria. The sequence continues at coordinate 3,902,660 of FR990080.1, read as the reverse complement.
GGTGACCGAGTGCGGTGCGGGACCAATGTATTTGTGAAGAAAAGAAAATAACTATGTAGCAACTATGCTTTACCGCTCTCACCGGCCGAGATTCTCGACGGGTTGGACGGCTGTATCCGGGGAGTCGTGCTGCGGTCCGATTCTGGCTGCTCTGTGCCAGCCGTCACCGATTCTGTCAACAATATAGATTTAATTGTTATTATTTTACTGCGAGGAGAGAAGGAAAGCTCAAGGTATGGATGTCTTCAAGTCGCGAGTGAATCGGTTTCTTCTAGGCAAGCGTGCTCCATCGTAGACTGCATCTTCGTTTATCATCAGACGAGATTGCAGTCAAACACAAGCCTATATCATATTTAAAAAAAAGAAAAAAGAAGAGCGATCTGCGCTCTGCATCAGTTTTTAACATCACACTTCTGGGCATAGGTCTACTTTTAAAGACGATTATTTTTCCATGCTGGCGGGTTGGTGAATTCATATAATTATTATCTACGCCATTGGATTTCTTCATTGAACATAATTATAAAAAACAGGTTTAGGTGAAGTATATCAACCCGTTAGGTATATTAGATGGAGTATTTAAGGAGTACCTATATCGATTCACAACGTCAAGCATGTTGCTTGACATTGACAAATGAATGAATGGGGTTGATTCTCAGACATATATACATTTTAGCTCTGTGGTTTGAATAAAAGGCAAGGTTGAATGAAACTGAGTGCAGATCAATAAACGCACATATAGAATCAATATTTTACGTGTCTGCGGGGCTAAAGTAGCTACTTTAGCCTCACTAGGCGGAGCAAAAGGAACCACTTCCTACCCGCAGCGGCACGTAAAATCGTATACACACCACGGGAGTAAGAAGAAGCCTCAGATCTCATGTATCTCCCGAGGCGAGGTCGAGAGTGACAAACATGAGATAAACTATCACACTAAAACACTGATTAAACTATCACTGTTGTTAATTACAGCTTATGGTATTTTACGGGATATGTACCGTGCTTATGATTATTTACTGGATATTTACCATGTTTTTGATTATTTACGGAATATTAACCGTGATTATGTAGCGGTTATGTTTGTGTTTTTTTATAAGACAACCTTTCTATCAAATAAACACATCGTCGTAGCTAACAAAGTGAGCTTAAAGACGCTAATTATCTATCAAATATTAGATTTCCAATATCAATTACCTCACCACCCAATCGTACTAAAAGCTGTCACACACGATGCAGATGCTATAATATTAATGTATATAACATATATCAATATTGCTACTCATACAAAACAAATGACGAACAAATGACGAAGATAATATATATTTCTAAATTGTATGGCGAGCGATATTTTATCTATATGATATGAAATATTATAAATAAATAAATATCGGTGAACATTGTGAACATTTTTCACACAGCGCCATCTAGCCCCAAACTAAGCAAAGCTTGGACTATGAAAACCAGATAACTGATATAATTATTATATGCTTTTTTTTTGTAAGTACTTACTTATTATACACACTACACCCAGACACAGAACAAACATTGCCCTGCCACTGCCACTGCCCTGGGTGGGGATCGAACCCACGCCCTACAGCTCTGAAGCTGACATGCTATCAACTGAGCTATAAAGCTGTCAATATTATAGCATCTTCGTCGTCTGTGATGGCCTTAAGACGATTTACTCAGCTTTTCTCATAAATACCAAACAAAAGAAAAGGTTGTTCAAGAAACACCAGAGCTAAGGTTAAACAAAGCTCTTTATTCGTTGAATCTCTTAATTACTCTATAGCCTCCTAATTCAAAGATTGATGGGCGGCGGCGAGGCATGACGGCGCAACCTCCTCTAAGCTTTGTCGGAACGATTTTTCTTCATTCACCTCTCTTTGGCTTGAGAAAGAAATTGGTTTAGTTACTAAGAATACTAAGAAACAGTTTGTTTCATAAAAATCACTGTAGGCTGTGAAGAGTACTTAATACTTATAGCGTCTTTAAATTTTGTGTCAGGATGTCTTAAAAGTATTTTGTGCTAAGAAATACGGCTCCATAGCAGAAGGACTATCAGGCATAGAGGTAGGAACTAGTAAATGATGATGTTTGCAAAACGTCGGCATGTTAAAACGTCTATGGGGCGACAATCAGTAGACCAGGCCTGTATCGGACCAGTGTCATGGTCTGTAGCGATTTGGGCAACGTTACGCGCAGTTTCGATACTACCTAGTTGTTTGTCTATAGACATGGTATACAGGGTTAGTTCTAATCAGTTAGCATTCTTTTAAGGGCATATTCTGTACATCAAAACAAACAACTTTTACTATGGGGCCAACATTGAAATCGCGAAAAAATTCTCAGCTGGTCCATACAAAAAGTTCATCGACCGTGGGCAAAATGGAACAGCTGTTTTTTTGCTATTTCAATGTTGGTTCTACTTTTCATAATAGTTAGGTACCTCATTTCTAGTGAACATTCTAGAAATCCGTACGCATTGGCTTGGGTCCACTTTCTTGAATCGTCCTTCGCAAGGATGGAAATCTTTTTTTTAGTTGAAATAGGCATGCGTTCTGTGTGACTCACTGCCGTCTTCCGTATTACCTTAGATCTACAATCTGGGACTCTTCAATGCAAGAGTGAATAGAAATCTTCTGATCGACTTGTTCCATCCTCGGCCACACCATCGCCTACCGCTAGGCAAGTTGGTGGCCAAACGTAGATGAACTTATGATTTATAAAAAGTTTTAACGCAAGTCCTAATATTCCACACATCGGTGGTTAATGACAGACCGTTGGTAGCGGGTATTGATTGACCCCGTCTCACCCTGAGAATTAAATTGCCTTTATGAATATTTGGTTACGATGCTTGGCTTTACGTCATGTGGCTAGAGGCTTGTCGTGTTACCTTCAAGGTCTATCGGAATCTACCTTTATAGGGTTCAACACCCTAAGAATTCCCAACTGAACGAAGAATACGCTTTTCTGTTTGATTGTCTTGTGTTAACATTTGGAACCTGTTTATGTTTTAAATCTGCATCACCAACCTTAACTTTATTATAGGATTTGTAATAGAATCATTCAAAAGTAAGTAATATTGTGTTTCAAATTGTTGAGCTGTTCATATTTAAGCTATCTTTAAACGAAGCCACCAAAGGTCCGACGAGCAAGGCTTCTGAATTCGTGAAAGCACTGGGATCCTCAGGCGTGAAGAATATCGCCTTATACACGGATGATATTGTCTCTACTGTGAGTATTTCTATGAGCCAACCAGAACCAGAACCACCGGAGGACGGGCAGCAGCGTCCTCTCGGTTAACGGCGGTGAGCATTCTGCAATCCCCAAGCGTGGGGATTTTGGCAACCATTCCCTATTAAGAGGGAGGCCTACGTCCAGCAGTGGATGTTTTCTGGCCGATGATGAAGCATTTGTCCGGCCAAAAATGGAACCCAGGATTTCTGTCTCATAAGGGACATGCGCTATAGGTATCTGATCCCCATAATAATATTTATTATAATAACGCCCATATAGGTAGGTAATTCCTACCTCTATGATAACGCCGTATACTGCCGTATAACGCCCCTTAATAATAGTAACGCCGCTTAAAGATATATTTACATTGTTAGTACGGCGCTTGTATTCTTTGTATTGCGCAGAAGTTAAATGAAGTTTGTCAACTTAAACAACTTCTTCAAGTAAGGCCCTTAAATTTAAATGACGTTAGTTTGTATTTCGCACCTCGTTTTTGTATCGGACAGAATATATTATTATTAAATTATTGTAGTCTTATTTTATCTTATCTTATTATTGTTAATAAGATAAGATATTGTCTTATCTTATTGTTGTTTTAAAAGCAAGAAAATGGTGTTTGAACTTTGGAACATGTATGTTGGAGTATTAATCGTGGATAAGAAAACTTCATAGAAATATTGGACACTATATTCACAGTTGTTTCCTCGGTAGAGGTAAACATTTTTTTATTTATGTTTTACTTTTCCGTGTTCTGTGTTACTACTTTTTTTTGTTTACTTTTTTGTATACTTTTGCCACAAATAAACTATTGTCTATTGTCTATTAAGTTTTACTCAGAATGCCTCGAAGCGCTCGCCAACAGCCCCTTTTATAGCAAGGTGTAAACAAGTTGCACGTGGCCACTCTGAGTCAAATCAACTATCCCATTTTCATAATATTAATCAATAAGTAGTAATTTAATGAATTAATAACTAAAAGTACCCTTAATAATTATTATTCAACAATAATCAAACATTATTTTAACATTTACTTCGTGATTAAGATTTTAAACAATTTTGTAGTCAATATCGTGTAACCGTAAGTCAAATCCATTGGGAGTTCCTCATTAACTGTTAAATTTCAGTATAATATTTAAAATAGGCTTTAAAAATATAAATAATCATTTAAATACAATTTGACAACTACAACAACTAACTGTAATGGTAAACCGTAAATTGTAATAGTTAGTAAGTCGCAAATAATCGCGCTATCATGTATATGATAGAATACCTGCGAAAGCCATGGATAATTATAAATAATTTTTTTTTTTCCGTGGAGATGGAAAGAAAATTTGTAAACGGGCTCTCTTTCTTGCTACACGGGTTTCAGTTCGAGTCATCGACATAATTACGAAATTGACCACGGCTCAGTCGCAGTTATCGGCGCAATTTATCAAAGCGTGTTTGAGCATAATAAATAAAAGTTAACATTCCATTTTGTATTAACGAGAAAAACTTTTAATAAAGACTCGCGAACTTAATTCAGAGATACCTTTGAAGCGTTTTTAACAAGCCTCCTTTGAAATTTGTGATTCTTTAGCAATGCAAAGAGATTGCTCGTGGTACCACAGAATAAATAATAGTACTAAAGTGGTACCTAAAACTAAAAAGTAACACGTATTTCAAACTAGCTGTGTCACGCGGTTTTTCTCTCAAATTTCTAATACTGCCGCATTTTCTATTGGAAAATTATTTAAGGCACTCCTCGTCATGCACACTGTTCAGTCTTTCATAAAAGCTGTTTCAAACTACCACGGTTGTGGTAGTCATTGCCATTTCTATGTTTATTTACGGGATATTAACCGTGTTTTTTTGTGAAACGAAATATCCCGAAATATCGGGAGCTTGTTTCACAGCATATCATGGTTTCCCCGCAATTCTTTCTGTTTCCTTCGAGAACTGCACATTTTTCTGTAATAAAATTGGCCTTCATATTAATCCAGGGCTTGCTACTATCTTCATACCAAATTTTACTATTTTTATACTATTACTAATTTTCCTATTACAGAGAGAAAAATAGTATTAATAATTTTCCTGTCGCATTTATGTGAGTAATTATAATACTAAGATTGCAACTTCACGTTCATCATTATTCATTATCAGCCAGGAGACGTACACTGCTGGACGAAGGCCCTTTTTTTCTTAGTTATTGGCATCGCACGTTGTGCATTCTGCCAGTGTCAAGTTTATGAATTTTCTAGTTTTTATAAATAAATCAAGTCAAATATGTCATGAAATCACAGTTAGTCACACGAAATTAGTCATAGTCGAGTCCAAGTCATGCCCTAGTAAAGTTGTGGCGACTTTACTATAAGCTTCTACGGAGTTTTGAAAACAACAAGAAAAGACATGTTTCTCCACATTATATCACTTGCACACACTCGTGCATGTAATTCATCACTCAATTAATGAAACACCACCATTTTAAATCATTAAATCGCGAAAAACACAAGTTTCAGAAAATAATAGAATGCCACGACATGATTTTTCCGTGTTCCCGCCAAAACTCCGAAGGCCCTTTATAGGCCCTTTATAGGGAGGGGTTGCCATAATCCCCACGCTTGGCAGGCGGCTTGAGGGGGCGGGCGGCTTGCAACTTCACAGATATCAATAATACGAGTAGTTACCTTTACAATTTAAAAAAAGTAGGCATCTTTAAAAATACTTTTGTGTAAAAGAAGTTTGTATGTTGTAAATTCACACAGAAAAACGTATTAGCCCTAAGCCAACCCTGTTTTTTTCATAGTCTTCACAAGTTAATTAACAAATCTTCCAAAAAAACAAATGTGCAGCAAGTTATGTCGTCCAGTAATTTCTCGAACTGCCTTCAAGCGCTCAAAAGGAAAAAGGCAATGATAAAGACTGTTCTTCAAAGTTTACTATAAAAGTAGATTATGAAAATAAATTATCTCCACGGGTCGGCTGAAGCCACTGACATGAAAGCTTATAGACATCACATGTAACGTGATTATTTAGCATATGAACAAACTCAGATAGCCGAATTCTAAAAATAATATAATGTTGGCCCCATAGTAAAAGTTGTTTGTTTTGATGTACAGAATACACCCTTAAAAGGATGCTAACTGATAAGAACTAACCCTGTATATCTAATATGTTAGTTTCTTTAGTTAGAGTTTGTTCATATGATTAGAACTAACCCTGTATAATATTATTGAATTGAATGACAAGACGAACTAGACGTTCGCCTTGTGGTAAACGTCACGTCTGCTCATAACAGTAGCAGTGCCAGAATTGTGAACTTGCGAACAAAGTCCTGCGCCGCACTGCATTACGCTCGGTACCCTGAGTAAGATATGAAATCTCCCTTTGCCCAGTAATTTCTTTGGTAACATTTCTCTTCAAATCGAAAAACAGTATTCCTTGCTAACTACTGATTGGCGATCAAATAACTGACAAAGGTGTGATATTTACATTTACCCAGACGGACTCTACATTAGAGTCCTACCACTACAAAACTATTTTACAAGACTATACGTGCCTACCATAATTATGATCAACACTTTCAGTCGTTGTATATGTTTGTCAATGCAATGCGCATTGACAAATCGAACCGACAAAAAATGTAATTTTAGCATCTTAGCGTCCTGAATACTACAAATATTTTTTGCATTGACTGTATGTCATAAATTATTATAGACTCGACATACTATGCGAAAATATACGTATCGTCGAGAAGTCGTAGAATTCTCATAAAAATTAAATAGATGCATAGTTACTGTGTGCTATTGGTGGGCTCTACATTTATTGGTAATCTGTTGTCTGAATTTCGTCGCTCTATGTTACGTGTCTTTGCGGTGTGAAGTCTTCGGCCGAGGCCCTTGACCCTGATGTTTGATAGCAGCATTCAAAGGCTATTTAATTAAAATGTCCGTCCCGGCGTCATTTGTCAAGGGCGTCCCCCGAGGCATCCCTCCTTCCATTTGTTGTACAAACTCATTTGATCGCCGATATTTGCTTCTAATTCGGGAAATTTATTAGAAATCGTTAGTAAAATTTAAACGAAAAAGGTCACGATTTTACTTGTGATTTATATAAAAACCACGTTTGCTAGTTTAGCTACGTTTCTATTCAGGATTACGCGGAACGGTATAACTTAGCTGAAAGGAGGTTATTTACTCATCATTGTGAACAATTTTCACTATGGGGCCATCCCTTGATTTCACGAAAATAACCTTAAATTGCATACATTTAGTGTCTAGAGCAAATAACATTATATACCTGTATATACCTGTATACCTGATTTTTTTCACAATTTCAGTGTTGGCCCCATTGCCCCGAATTAAATAAATATCGGTGGACATGAAAAAACCAATAAAAAAAGTTAAAAAAGAAGTAAAAAAAGATAGCAAATAAAAAAGTTGTTTTAAATTTTGAGTACTAATTACGTCTTTTCGGCCCAGTACTATAGTTGCACGTAACCCTGTTTAGGTATAAGATTCTTAATAACTTTATGTTCAGTAATCTTACTGGAAACATTTCTCATCAATCCGGAATACAGCAGTTTATTTCTTGGGTTCAATATGACAAGGTCCCTGTAGAGCTCGCTACGAATACCAGACTAAATTCAAGACAAATTCGACAAGAAACCCAGAAGGCACGCCAAACAATAAAACAAACCAATTGAAAAGCGAAACGGCAATTGCAGCAATGCCAGAGCCAGTGCCAAGAGATGGTGTAATAGAAACTGTGAAATGGACGGAGACTAAAGCTGGGAAACAGGGCGAACTCAAATAATATACTGCAGTGCTGGAAGGTTTCATAGGTCCTGTGTCGATCGGTCATTTTTGGAGATCTCGGTCTTTCGTAACCGACGAGCCAAGTGACCGAGCATAAAGATTCGATCAAAACGTCGCGTCTGTCATCTGTCTCGATAACCTCAAAATAAAAATAAGACTTACAATAAACATAGAGTCGAATTTAGCTACACAATTTTACCGAGATTGATCGAAGAAAACCGAGACGAAACCGGTTGGTGCTGTATCAATCGCCGGTAATTCATTCGGTCGCAGATCGTTATGAATGGGAAGGCAAGTGCCGCGGATCTAAGGCCGCGCGTCGTTCATTCACGACCCGGGTCTTTAACGATTGACGACCCGGTCGGCCACGCAGAGAGCGCGATTCGGTCGAAATCACATCATCAGCCGGAAGACGTCCACTGCTGGACGAAGACCTCAACCTTATTAGGGAAGGTTAAGGTTATAAGGTTTCATAGGAAATATTAAGTAGTAATCTGTTAAAAGTAAAGTAGTTTATAGTAGTAGTTTAAATAACTATAAAAATTAAGTATATAAATATTATTAGACCTGGGTATGTCCTAAAACTGCAACCAGAACCACTGAAGGACGGGCTGCAGCGTCCTCTCGGTTAACGGTGGTGAGCATTCTGCGATCTCCACCTGCCAAGCGTGGGGATTATGGCAACCCTTCCCTATTAAGGGGAGTCCTTCATTAATCAGTGGACGTTTTGTAGCAGATGATGATGATATAAATATTACGATATAGACGAAGTCACGGGCGACCTCTAGTTTATCTATTTATCTATGTATATATATAAAAAGCTCTGTCCTGATTGATTGACTGACTGACCGACTGACAGACAACGCACAGCCCAAACCGCTGGTCGTACAGACTTGAAATTTGGAGGGTGTATTCGTCTCGACGCGGAGGGGTGTACTAAGAAAGGATTTTTCGAAATTTGACCCCTAAAGGAGGTGAAAGGTGAAACGTTTCTATGAAAGTCCTTTGTTTTTGTACTTTTACTCACGAAAATTTGGAATTGGATATTCATTTAAAATAAAAAATGCTGTTTTCAATATTTTTTTGACAGGGACGATTTAAGGGGGGGAAAGGGTGAATGCTGTATGAAAAGTTCTTTGTTTTTGAAGTTATAGTGATGTTAAATGATATTTGGGTAGTTAATTTAAGGGGAAGGGGGAGGGGGAGTTGGGTTGAGTGGGGGGGATAAAAACGTGGTGAATTACGGGCCGAATTTCTTCCGTACGCGGACGAAATTGCGGGCGACCTCTAGCGTGTGTAGATAAAGCAAGGTAAAGAAACTGTTTAGTCTCGCAAAACTTTTAGTTGAATTTCAGAAAGAAGCGACTTTTATAGCGGTGTCGTGTTACAAAGGGAGAATGCTCGTAAAATAGTTTCGTACTTGGAAACTCGTGACATTCCCGCTCGATTCCGCTGATTGAAGTATTTTTGAGCTAACAAGATAAAAAAATGTTTTCCGGTATCATGCGCAATGCAGTACCGCCACGCGAAGAAGCTTTTCATGTCATTAAAATTATGCTATTATGGACTTTCAACGATTTTTTATCATTTACGAGTAGGTACTAGCTAATACATGCAGCGTTTACAGTCACCAAAGTTACTGATATAACTGACTTTAGATTTCAACTTCTTATGAAAATGTAGACACTTTTGAAAATCATCGAGAAGTTTTTTTTAAGCCACAAACAGTTTTTCTATAGCTTGCATCTTGTACTAGTGAACCGTGGATCAAAGAATTTAATTTTGTGTAATTTTAAAGATCACTCAAATTGTGACTTTAAAAGCGTTGGCGCGCTGCAATAAAATTGTGTGCATGACAATTTTCCAAGATGGCGGCCGGAAAATGGAAAAATTACCTCGAATTCGTCATCTCCAGGTCACTTTTAGTATAGTCTGTTTTTTTTTTTATTTGGCTTAGTTGTGGCGCCGGTCTGAAACAGTCATTATAATTTAAGTGTGCTTAGTGACTACGGTAAATCAGAACTGTCGTGGACAGTTCTGATTTACCGTAGTCATTAAGCACACTTAAATTATAATATATTCTGTATAATAATATCACGAAACCATTACGGGCCTTTATGGCAACCAAGGTATACAACCAGTTGCTAAAAAATTATAGTGTTTTCAGTTACTGAGGACGATGTTATAGACAACGAGCTTATAATTCTACTTACTTACTACGTTACATAAAACTCTACAACCAGCATATAATTCTACTTACTTACTACGTTACATAAAACTCTACAACCAGCTTATAATTCTACTTACTTACTACGTTACATAAAACTCTACAACCAGCATATAATTCTACTTACTTACTACGTTACATAAAACTCTACAACCAGCATATAATTCTACTTACTTACTACGTTACATAAAACTCTACAACCAGCTTATAATTCTACTTACTTACTACGTTACATAAAACTCTACAACCAGCATATAATTCTACTTACTTACTACGTTACATAAAACTCTACAACCAGCTTATAATTCTACTTACTTACTACGTTACATAAAACTCTACAACCAGCATATAATTCTACTTACTTACTACGTTACATAAAACTCTACAACCAGCATATAATTCTACTTACTTACTACGTTACATAAAACTCTACAACCAGCTTATAATTCTACTTACTTTCTACGTTACATAAAACTCTACAACCAGCATATAATTCTACTCAACATAAAATTCTACCACAGTAAACTTTGGAGGAATTATGATAACACAGAAACTAACAAGTTCTGCTAAACGCTACGGTCAAAACAAGGTCACAGAGTAAGGCCGTTTGTCCACCGACGCCGCCACCGAGACATCAACTAGAACGAGATGACGTCGTCGAAGTAGCGGTACAGAGATTACAATAGCCGCGTGTGCACCGCACGTCCGTCACCAGACGGCGTCGGTGGACAAACGACCTAAGCGCTCAGTAATTTTCAGCTAGAGAGTAAAACTATCTATTTTCTTACAAAATCAGGCGACTAGCCTCAAGCTTACCATATTTTCACGAACTCACACCGGATGTTCTACTTCACACAGTGTTTTCGAATAAAATTTTGTGTAAAGTATATTTTATATAACGAGATCAAAGGAAAACATTTAATTAACTTTTCCATTATCCGAGCTTTGTTTCAAGGAACTCTTGCAAATAGAGTTCCGTGGTTCACCTTGTGAATAAATAAATATATTAATTGCTATGGGCCAAGATTAAGCAGAGCGAGACAAATGAAAAAAAAAATGCGGAATGGTAGCCAAAAGAAAATCTGTAGCGCAGAAAACGTACTATGTAGTCTCTGATATATCTAGTTAATGTGATAAACCAGGTTTGAAATCAAATCTATAACTTCATGTATTAATCTTCGAGTCTATAATTATAATACCTGCTGTTGCTTGCGACTTTGTTTGCATTTACTGTAGAATAATAAAGTAATACTTAAATTTCTTTTAATTATAAGTTGTATGTCCTGGACGGTGGATCTGGGTATATCTTTAAACTGCGTCCAGAGCCACCGGAGGACGGGGCAGCAGCATCCTTTCGATTTGCGGCGGTGTAATTCTGCGATCCCCAAGCCGCCTGTTTAAACGTGGGGATTATGGCAGGCCTCCTTTATTAAGGAATGCCTTCATCCAGTAGTGGATTTCTTCTGACTGACGATAAAAATGGTATGGTTATGTTAGTGTGTAGTGAAAGGTATAGAGTTGACAGTAGATTTTTCAAACATCACTTTATTCCACTTTTCTAACAAAAATTATAAAATGATACAATACAATAGTTTTTTGATAACACCAAAGTTACACGTCAAATTTCATTAAGTGTGTCACAAAAAATAATCACTTATTAAAATTAAATAATAATTACAAATAATACGTTAATAATCTCTTACTTTAAAATAAGCTTCAATGTCATAAAACAAATTATCTTGTAACCAAGCTCTGAGCTTGGTTTTGAAGCAGGTGGAAGGAGTATCCTGAATGGAAGCTGGTATACGATTGTAGTAGGTATCGATAAAATGTGATAAACGATATTTAGAAAAGGGGTGATTCTATTACCCTCCTTGTTCTATTATCACAAAATCTTTTGTTTTCTTGATATTTACTTTCCAGACAAAATATTTCTACTATTATTTATGTGATAAAGAGTACCTATACGTTATAAAGAGTGTGTGATGAAGGCTCGTAAACCGAATCATTCTCCCGGGAGATGGCACTGATGAAACTTTCCTGCCAATAATAAAGTTACCTTCCAATTGTTTTCGATGTGTGCGTGTTCCATTTAACTATAGTCTACAGTGTGTTATATAGTTGCCAAGTAGATTTAACTAAGAATACTGCATGATTTTTGATAGAGCTAAGTGCCTTCGCTATATTTGAGTCATCGTGCAGGAAGAAAAAATGGTTTGTTTCTATGGTTTAATTGACGAACAATTAGGTAATCTACCTTATATATCTCGGTTTCTTCTAAAATGTCCTATCTTACCTACAAATATATTTTCCTCCAATAAAAATTACCTATTCCTTTTATCCCAGGGGGGAAAAGCTCCATCTTTTCACCTTGGGGCGTATTTATTATGACCATCGTCCTGAGTACACATGAGTACCTAGGTAATTTCATACCAGTTCATAATGATGAGTACAATGATATCCTAGAAGGATAACGGTGTTCAAACTAACACCCGGTATTACCGTATAAAATAGGTACATTTCGGGTGCGTGCTTCGGATTTGCATGATCGTATCCCACTTGCACTTTCTACTGGACGGCCACCTAGAAATTTATCAAAACGATCTAATCCAATTTCATTATTCAAACGGCTATACAGTGGAATAAAATTCCCGAGTGGGTGTTTCGGCAGTAATACCCTGGAGGCTACTAGTTATTGAATTGGTGAGAGTTTGTAATACTAATGAAACACGAGATTTTAGCGAAATTTTCAGCCAGCAATCATTTATTCATCTCGGTCCCTAAACGCGCCACTTCCCCGGGGCCTAATCAATCACGTGTTATCTCGTGTATTTTTGCGATTTAGCGTTGCCTCTACTAATTGATGTAAGTACGGGCTATTTTTATCACGGAAAAATTCAAGACGAGATTGAGTTTGTAGATAGATAGATAGATAGATAGATTAACTCTTTATTGTACTCACCAAAATAAATGATAACAGTCATGATGATCACAACACAAAAAAGGAACTTAAAAGTAGTGTTACGATTGGCGGCCTTATCGCTAAGAGCGATCTCTTCCAGGCTACCTTTGGATGGAAGGATTGTAATACCGAAATCCACCGAAAAACAAAGATTCGATGCCAGAAATGTGGTAGCGCGAGTCTGAACAGTTGCCACAACACAACGTGAACATAAACATTCCAAGGTATAAGCTACTTCTATTCCAAATTTCATCCAAATCTGTTCAGCCATTTTGCGAGATTGAGTAGCAACATCCAACATCCAAATATCCAAACATCTAAACAGTTTAGGTTTTTCATTATAATAAGTACCAGTGATTAAGGAGAGAGAGGAGCTAACTCCTCCAAGTTAGCTATATTTTAGCGTTTGTATTGTATAAGTTTGTTTCAGGAGTTTTGGCGGGAACACGGAAAAATCATGTCGCTGCAATCTACTATTTTCTTAAAATAGTGTTTTTTCGCGAATTAATGATTAGAAATGGTGGTGTTTTTTTCATTGAGTGTTGAATTATATGCACGAGTGTGGGTAAGTTATAATGTGGGGAAACATGTAGTTTTGTATTGTTTTCTAAACTCCGTAAAAGCTGATAGTAAATTCGTCACAATTTTACTAAGGCATGACTTAGACTCGACTTTGACAAATTTCGTGTGACTAACTGTGATTTCATGACATATTTGACTTGATAACACTACATAAACTTGAACATTCATATACTTGACTCTAGCAGAATGCACAACGTGCGATGCCAATAACAAAGAAAAAAGTATGTTTCAATTTTATGTTATGGCCTATTAGTTTTAAATGTCAATTTATAATATTAGTATTGCCTAGTAAATTTATCTGAGTATTGCATAGCGGAATGCTTTTCTATTAAAGTAGTCTACAAAACAATCCAATCTTGCAGCTCAATTTTCAATTCCATTCCATCCAAGAAAGTTACCAGTAAACATAGAGTTCTATTTCAGTAAACAAGTCAAGTTATAAAACTCGGTTGAGAGCCTGCAGAAATAGCTTGTTCTTTTCATTCGTTGTCCACAAATTTCCCATTTTCGTGGGCTTAGCACGAAGGGCACGTCGCGTGGGAACTTGGACTCGAGTGATTTGTTACTAAATGAGCCTGTTTTATGAAGTGCGCTTGTAAATCGTTTGCTACCACAGAAAACGTAATACACGCTACTCATGATAATTATGGATGTAGGTGTGAAATGTAATGAATTTATTCCACCAAAAATAGAGTTAAATTATTATGATCGTATTGATAGGTGTAGTCCAATCTATTCTGCCGTTCATTGGCATGTGGAAATGTCACAGATAAATCTAAATATTAGCATAGATACATTACATTGTGCTTGTTTAGAAACTCGTCCAAGCAATAGAAACATTTCTAAAAGCCACTACTTCAATTTCTTGCGTAACTGACCATAAAGAAGTTCCTTTAATGACACTGGTATGAGTGTAGGTGTAGGTTGGTATACTTACATAATAGTTTATTTTTATATACAATCATGTGAAGAGACTAGCGAGACATTCGCCTGGTGGTAAGTGTCACGCCTGCCCATAACAGTAGCCGTGCCAGAATTGTGAACTTGCGAACACAATCCTGCGCCGCACCGCACTGCGCTCGTCACCCTGAGGTATTAGATGTTAAATCTCTTCATACCCAGTAATTTATCTGGTTTCATCACCCTTCAAACCGAAACACAGTAATGCTTGCACACTACTGCTTGGCGATTGAATAGCTAGCAAAGGTGTGGTACTACCCCAGGCGGACTCTGCAGTAGAGTACAAGTACATAATAATAATACTGTAGTTTTATGTATCTCTAGGTATGCTCATAATATGATGTTAGTTATACTTGTTTACGATGTGTTTATAGGACAGAAGCCGGAGGTTGAGTCGTGGCAGCTGTAACAAAGCTAGTACAAATTTGGCATAAAACATAAATTCTATAGATACAACTTTATTCGTCATTATTTACTTATAGTCTGTAATCATACCCATAGTTTTGTTTTGGCATAGCTATCTAATGTATAACTATACAGGAGAAGCCACTGGTTCACGACACATAGTCTAGTTTGGCAGCCTATGGGTCATAAATTTGTGAAATGATTTGTGTCAAAATAAATAATTTTGTATTTGTATTAGTACACTGCCAACGAAATTCCTAAAATGTTCAAGTAATTAGTGTTTATTTTGTTATAGATAAACCGCATTAAGAAAACATTTGATAATTGTGTACTTGTCGATACTTACATAAATTAATTGATGAAAGTAGCACCGGGTGCGCAAAGGGACTAAAATATATATTTTTTGTTCCCATAACAGCACCACATTTTTAAATTTATAAAAGAAATTGGTGCTCAAAATGGGTCGCAGCGTCCTCTCCGTTAACGGTGGTGAATATTCTGCGATCCCCAAGCCTGCCTGCTAAGCGAGGGGATTATGGCAACACCTGCCTATTAAGGGGGAGGCCTTCGTCCAGCAGTGGACTTTTTCTGGCTGATTGTACTCAAAAGGGAAAACCCCATTGATACGATTAAAATGATGCGCTTCGGCAGAGTACAGAACGAGATAGATAGTAGGTACGCGGAACGACAGCACTAAGGTCATCTTATTCGTTATTTGACCAACTTTTACGATGGGGTCAAGCCTGATATCGCGAGAAAACAATCAGCATAAAAAGCTCCTTAAATGTATTCTGTAGATGGTCTAAGACATTTTCCTGTGGAACTGCAGATTTTTTCGTGCTTTCAGGTTTGGTCTCATTGTATGTTGTTCACAATAATGAGTGTTCTTAACTTCTTTCGGTTTAGTAATACAGATAAGTGTAACGCTTTGTTAGTATAGAAGTATATGATATACGGCTATTCAGAAGTGGTACCTACTAAACCTGGACCTGGGTATGTTCTTAAACTGCAACCAGACCCACCAGAGAACGGGCAGCAGCGTCCTCTTAACGGTGGTGACCATTCTGCTTTCCCCAAGCCGCCTGCTAAGCGTGGGGATTATGGCAACACCCCTCTATGACGGGGGAGGCCTTCGTCCAGCAGTGGACGTTTTATGGCTGACGCCGACCTACTAAACCGAATGGCGGTCGTCATACTGGTTATTTTGGCTAACTATTACTATGAAGCCAACCTTGAAATCGCAATAAATCTGCTGTTCCATACATTTTATCGAGGGCTAATTAAATTTTCTTTTGAAGCAGTGGATTTTTTCTCGATAACAGGGAAAACGCGAACAATATTTTCCTATGGAGCAGTGGTTTTTAGCTCCATAGTAAAAGTTGCTCCCAATGATGAGTACAATTACTTCTTTTCAGTATACTGTTAAGCATAACCCTGTATAAAGCTGCGCTACTAAAGACTGCAGTTTGTGGTACGACACTACTGCCTGCAGCCCGCGACAGATTTATTGCTGCCATTTGTCAATGCTTCGGTCCTGCCTGACCGAGGCTTTATAGCTAGCCTTTTTACACGTGTTTTAAATGGACCAATCAAATAAAGCGCATTTCAACGGGCTACACTAAAACCAGCAAAAACATAACTGTACCGTTTTTATGATGTTATCAAAACAGAGCCAATTTTTTTTTATGCATGTGTTTTGGGATAATATTTAAGGCTGATTCTAATAATATTAAACAGAAGCTTTCAAGACTCATTTCTAAACAAAAATTTCGAATATTTGTAAGTTGGCCGGTAACGGCCGCCCTCTCCAACCCAAAATAGCCGTCGATAAAAAAAACTATGAAATTGTAGAACCTGCATATTACGAAACTGGCGAAACTACTATTTTCAGAACTACTAGTATATAAATATTGGCGGACATTTCACACAGAGCCTATTTCAGGGAACTGATAGAATAAAGAAAACTCAAAAGTATACCATGTGTAAATTTTGTGTCGCTATTTTTACGGGCAAGTAAATAAATGGTACCTATTTATTTTAAATGTTTGGTTAGCATGAAAAAACAAACAAAAAATATTTTGACAGCTGCTTTTGTCGGTTGTAAAAAATATTTTTTATCGTCAGAATGCTTGGAACGCTGCTGTGGTTATAAACATTAGATTTATATTTCGGTTGGTCTATTGACAGTCCACTTGTATTTGTGTAGTAGGTAGAGTAGATTAATTAAGTAAAAAATATATTTTGTTTGAGTTATTGTAAAAAAATATCTGTAAACTCGTCACAGTCCAATTTTCACACGACTGCCCAAAAAAGGAGTGATGTAAATACGTGAGTTAATTTATTCCACCTTATCTAGATTTGTATGTAAGGGATATCGTTAGAATCCTTACATCATCCTAAGGGACACTGGCTATACATTTTTGGCAGGGCAGAAGTGTTTTATATATTTTAAAATTTAAAGTTAATTAGCTTTCCGTACAGACTACAGAAAAATCAAACATTAAATATGTAGAATAAAATCATTAGATTTTTTTTAGTGTCATGTCGGTTAATGATCTTTCAATTATTAGTTAATTGATTTGATGTAAGGGCTTTAGCCTTTATGAGGTTGATCTAGTATAACTCCATAGTCCTCTATCCCACACGGTAAGGCAGTGTGTCGCAGTTACGCAATTATCGTGCAGTCCATTGGCCAAATTGCACATAAACAATTACACACGCCAATTAGATTTATGGCGTCAGTCCAATTGATTATTTGCATTATTGTACTGCGATTACTAGGTCACCACACGACAAATTTGGACTAATACACACTGACACACACATTTACACTAACAGATTACTACACTAATACACTAGTACTAATAACTTACACTAGACTGGATTACACGGAGCCTCGTAGCTAGTGCTTCATACTAATGCTTAGTACTAATAACTTTCTCGTAAACGTACAAATTAGTAAGTGACAGTGCAAGTGAATAGAACCCTATCCTATTTACTAAGCGACAAGAGTCATATTAATATTAACCGATAAGTAATAACGAGAAGTACGAAGCCCGTGTAATATATGCATAAGGATAAGCTGAATCTGATATATATATCGAAAAAAATAATTAAATCGGTGAAATATAAGCGTTCAAAGTAGGTATTTGGGATGAGTCTTCTGTCCCTTTCTAATAAAACACGCGGTTGTATAGAATTTGTTTCGAATCGTGTACTTTGACGACATTAGCCATTATAGTGCCCTATATTTAACATGAAACTAAAATGTTTATAACTTCGTTATTTGTACGCATATTAAAATTTTACTTGCGATGATTTGTTTTGTTGCCAGTCAGTTTTTTTGTGATAAAAGATTTTGTGATTATAGACATTAAAAAAACAGTTGCATATTCCCTATTACCTAAATTACATTTGTAACTTTTTATTCCAATCCTATAACGAAAGACCTGAACAACTTGATTAATGACTACACATTTGAGAGAGAGAGAGCTCAATCGTCCAAGTACACTGGGAAAAATACACAGCTTTCGAACACGGCTCCAGTTTCTGTAGCCATGTAATCGACTGTGCCAGCCAGGTTTGGCAGCCGTGTGAAGAGCCGTGTACGCGGTTAGAGATTTTACACGGCTGTGTAAGCCAATTATACTGCTGCGTTAGCCGGTAAAGACGGCTACGCTTACTGTATTAAATAATTTTACAGCCGTGTCACAACCGTAGCCGTGCAAAAATACACGGCTACATTCTAACACGGTTAGCGTATTGGTGTAGGCAAAGCTCGTCGGGCCGTGTGTTAAACGAAAACGGTTTGCGGAGCCGTCCTAAACACGGCACGACTGGCCGTGTGCCAAACTAAATCTGGTTGCGATAGCCGTGTCAGAAACGCGTGTCACCGTAGCCGTGTTAGCGACACACGACAAACTTTACCGTGTTGACACGACTGCAACTACAGTACCGGGTTTATACGGCTCTGCCAAGCCGATAAATCGGCCCTTTTTTTTCCCAGTGTACATTTGGCACTTAATACGCCTAATGTCTGCAACTTTACTCAAAAATCAATCTTAACGAATTACATTATAAAGCAAGTCTTAACTCGGGGACATTGACAAGCGATTGTTAAACCAGAGAAGCGTAATGTAGCAATTTATCTCAACCGAGCTTTATAAGTGATGGCACCTGCAGACTACGCTATAATACATCGCTATAATGTATCAAAAACGGTGTTTGTGGAGTTGTATTTGATACTGTTTTTGTGTAATCGGGTAAATAGAGCAACAGTAGATTAGTTGTATGGACATACTTACCACTAATATCTACTACGCTGTGCGCGTTATGGCGTTAGTTTGCTTTTTACCAATCGACAAAGATCGCATTGAAGAACAACCAAGAACAACCAATCCAACAACTTGAATGACATCTTTTTTTCAAATTTTTTTGATTTAAAAACCAAACTACTGAACCGATTTTGATGAAATTTCTATAGGACCAATCTGTAAGTCCTGTCAAATAAAAATAAGAAAATCCAAATCTCACCACAAAAAATTAAAATACAACGAATTGAGAACCTCCTCCTTTATTGAAATCGGATGAAAACAGTAGATTATTGTAGAACTTTATTTTATGCATTTGGTATCGATAAAGCTAAATTTATCTATGGAAAATATCACTTTTGTCAATCGGTTAAATGGGTGGAAAAATTACGTTTATAATACAATATATTTTTAGTAATAGGTAATGATTTGTACACATTTGTATTTGTTTGTTGTTTTGCATACCAAGTAGTACAAGTTTAATAATATAATGTAATAATTATATATAATATATAATTATATATAATATATAATTATATATAATATATAATTATATATAATATATAATTATATATTATATAATGTCACCACACGTAAATTTATATTCTTGGTTAATGCAAATAAATCTAAGATAGAGTATCGCGCTGTACTGTAGTCTGAAAAAGCTTCAGGTAATTGACAGAAGGCAGGTAGTTAGATCGCCTGAGTTTGCATAATGCTTGAGTTATTGGCCCTCTAGGAGAGATAAATAAGAGATACGGGTGAAATTATACTCTATTACTGAGCATGATGCTCCATTTTTGTTAAGCGAGGTTTTACAAGCTTGGTCTTGGTATTTTACTTGTACTAGGCAACAGTTATATCATCTACTTTATTTTAGTGCTTTGTTACCGGTCCCACCACCGGCAAGGAAGCGATTAGCGATTATCTTCTCGCTCAAGAAAGATACAATTTTAGACGTCGCGTCGGCAGAACACTTACTGAGAAACTCTCGCTTGGTACGAGTACTACTAACATAGAAATACCCAAGTGTGGAAACACTTCTCAGAAATGTTCTTATGTGATGCTAATTCTTGCATGCCACAAAATTTTGCTAAATTTGACTTAACTTTCTTCGAATGTTATTTTTAACTTGTTTTTTTTAATGAATGTCTTTTTGCCACTGGCATCTATTCTTCAGCACATGTAAAACGCTAATCGCTTAGCGACAAAACTATGGATCCGACCTACACAGTTGCTGCTCATTGCTCGCCAACTCGTTTTTAGTTGCTAGCTCTACTAGCTTCTCGCTTATCATCGACGGTCGGACAGATGCCGAACCTGGCTGTCGTCCGAATAGGCTTACGGTGATAGAATACAAAAGACTGGTAGCGTTGCAAGAGTAAAGAATAATTTATTAGAGGAAGAAGGCTTATGGCGGAAATTCACCGAAACTGTGTGTAACTAGCTTGAACTGAATATATAAAAATAAAAATGAAAATGCCAAAAGATAGGTAGTTTTTATACTTCCCACTTTTTTTTTTACCTTGCATTTCTTTTTCTACTTCAGTGAGAGCTTAAAATATATGGAACAAGCCAAATATTTAGCTGTTTATATTGGTTGTTCATCATAATCATCATCAGCCGAAGGCCTCCTAGACGAAGGCCTCCCCCTTCATAGGGAGGGGTTGCCATAATCCCCACGTTGGCTTGGTGATGGCACAATGCTCACCACCGTTGACCGAGAGGACGCCGCTGCCCGTCCTCCGGTGGTTCTGGTAGTAGTTTTAGAACATACCCTTACCCAGCGACAATGATAAAATGAATGGACGGGAAATAAGCACACGGATTTTGAAGACTATAATGTTGAGCGCCGGCTCTCCACTCGCTTCAGTCATACTCTGCCTTTGCGACATGCGAGCCGTACGATACGACAATACAAACTTCTAATACATGTACATGTGTTCTCTTTTTGTCATGCAGTAAGTAATTAGATTCGCTATCTCTATTTCCCGGAAAATTTAATATGAATACTTTTAGCTAGGTATGCTTGATTGTGTTGTGTTGTTAATTTTGATCGATTTGCAAGCGCTTAGCCCGTCCATTCCATTATACCTGTCGCTGCCCCAGGTCCTAATGGTACTCATTAAGGCTCAATTAGTTTTGTAACCGTCTTCAAAATAGAGAAAGATTACTTACCCGTATTTGCATATTTTGTTTTGTCATCGACTACGACTAGATGATGACTATACTGACTCAGAATGGTTAGGGTCATCAGTTTGCACGCCGCAAAGAGTGGGTTTTAATGGTAATATTAAGCTCTAGCTCATTCGTGAGCCTGTAAAGGAAACATCGTAACGAAAGCATAGCAAAATAGTAGAGTACTTCTTAATTTCTTAATAACCAGCTGGCTAAATAAAAAATAATTACAAAAACTTAAAGGTGTGTTCCGGCAATCTCGCTTGAGAGCCTGGTCCCTTACCAGGCTGGATGTATTTCCAATCTTTGGACTATATTGTCGCTTAAAATCACGAGAGCCAAGCACCTACCTAGCCAAACATATAATAAGGAATAACTGGCAGAACTATTTGGGGTTACCTAGTTTCAGATTTGTATTCCGTATTTTTCTCTTTAAGGTTTCCTAACATGTTATACTTATTGATATTTTCGAGCTCAACGAGGCATGTAAGAGCGATACCAGCTACCAGCATCTGCCAGTTAGTTTCCCTACTTCAAAAGGTTTTCTATTCATCGTGGATGTGGTTCAAAATGGTAGACTTCTATAGCATACTGAGTTAGAACTTTTAGATGAAATGAGAAAAATATTAAATGCAAAAGTATTTTTGGTTATGTAAAACTATTAAATGTTTTATTTAGAAGTTCTTCAAAGTTATTTAAATAAAATTAGAGTTCCAGTTATTCTGGAAATATATAAACAATGGTTTGGCCTACGTTTGGAAAGCTCTTAGACATAAAATACCTAATCAAAAGGAAAGCTACGCTATCTGTAAAGTCTAGATTCGAAAAAATATACACAGTTCGTTAGTGAAAACAAACAAGTTAAAAAGAACATTTTTTTTATTGAAATGCGGACTTTTTGGCCCAACGCTTTATTAAGCGTTGCCGTTTAACGTGGCAATGCCGCCAGCATGCTGGGTATACACTGCCGACTGGTAGTGGGTGTGAGTAGTTTAGGTTTTATGTCTCTAGACTTTCATCGATTCGGATATTGTGCTATTGTTTTGTGTACTTGACTAAGAGATATTTAGATTTAATGTAATTTGTTGTAAAGATAATAATGCTCTTGCTCGTCAAAAAAAAAAGAAACCTTACCGATTTGTCGTCTTCTAACTTTGTGTGGTTCATGAATAACGTGTAATCTTCTGGCCCGAAACGCTTCTTTCCTCTTCAACCAATATTGATCTGTATCTGAAAATAAAGACATTGAACTTTAGTTTCTAGTGGTTTTGTGGCGCTGATATATCAACATTGCTATTTTCTTGTTTTGACTAAAAATACGCCGCCGTTTTTATTTTCAATTAATATTGTTATTCCACCTTCTCTATCCCGCTGCTAAATGAAGACCACAGGTGAAGACATGCTGGGTAACTCTCTGGTTAACTCTCTTACCTTACCATCTGTAGGTATCCGTCACGCGCGAACATTTTAGAAATACCGAGACACTGCTTTAAGCCCTACACGATATAATAATGATACTTATAGAAGACTTATAGCTTACAGCATAATATTCATATACAGTTTACTTTTATTCTCAATGCATAGTTTACCATTACATTATTATTAGTTAGTTTATTGTTTTTGACCATTCGTTCGGAAATTTTTCGGCGCTGCTGACCCAAAATCTATAGATTTATTAACTAGCCAAAAGATTAAAAACCTATTTTTTGCTAAACTAAACAAATCTCGTGATTTTATTTACTGCTTACCAAGTAAAATCAGTGCCAAATCTCGACATCGTCGACGAAAGGCATTTTTATGGCACCAAATCTAAAAGTCAATTGATATACTTAATTCTATTCCATTCATCTAAGAATTTCTAAAACCTCTGGTAATCAATACTTCTTAGCTTTTAAGAATTGTGCAGATGTTCAGAGAACGATTTATAGGTTCATACGAAGTTTTAAAGTTTTAAGGCTATAACTTTAACGACCTAAATCAAATCGAGTCAAGACAGGTAGAGGTCGTAAATTTTTATGAGGCCTTGGCACAAAACGTAAGGTACCTACTTATGGAGGCAAGTACTTGAATGTATTTTGTTTGTGCTAATATGGGAAATGAAAGCAGCGTTGTCAAGTAAATAATGTTCTCGATTGTACACAAAAATATTCAGACATAAAAGCCGTCACACACGATAAAGATGCTATAATATTTCATGTTATCTTAGAACATATTTTAATATCGTTACTCATACAATAGTTATTTATGATACTAATGCGGTAAGTTGGTTTTTACAAACGAGTAGACGAATGTAAGCCCGAGACAAAGTCAAGGGCTTACCATAGTCACGAGTTTTTAAAAACCAATACCGCACGATTGCCATACAACGTTTTACAACACATTTGCAAGAAAACAGATAACAGAAGTACTTACAACAGATAATGATAACAGATTATTATATCGGACGCAAAGTCGCAACTAAATTCCTACTTGACATTGGCAAATGCTCAAAGTGCGATGCCATAATCCTCCTAGGAGGAAAGAAGAAAAAAAACTTCGTTCTAAACTTCGTCTTCGTTAAAACGTTTCTAATATGAGTGTCTATTCGTGTTGTTTCCAAAACTCCGAAGAAGCTTATAGTAAAGTTGCCATGACTTTACTAGGGCATGACTGGACTTGACTGTGACATCACTTTGACTGTGACTTAGACTCATTCGACTTGAAAATTATAATAACCTTGATACAAATAAATACTTGACACTGGCAAATGCACAAAGTGCTACGCCATAATCCTCCTAGGAGGAAAGATGAAATAGAGCGAATTAACAAATGGCGCTACGTGCGCGTGGTGAAAATTAGAAAATAAAAGTAATTAGTGGTGAGAATTTCTTTCGTCACATTTTCTGTTTAGTATTAAAGTAAGACAAACGTATTGACCAAAAGCGTTTCCAAGGAGGTTCGATCATTCAGCTTATTTATTCTCGTAATGTGAAACTCTTTGGTGGAGTTCTTAAATTATTATTAAGGAAATTAACAAAAATACCGTAAAGTCTACGCACGGCGCTATACAAGGAAGTGTGCGGTAAAATAGGTATTTAGCTGAGAGTACCTATTTTACCGCACACTCCGTTGTATGGTGCGTAATGTTCAACTTTCGAACGATGTATCTTCTATCTGGCTTCGTAAATGCATTTTTCGAGCAAATGTGTTGTAAAACAAATTACAAACGACGTTCAACAATACTGAAGGTATGTATGTACTCATAATTTTGAACCACTTTTGCTATAGGCCCAACGCGAAAAACGGCGAAAAAAAAAACTGCTTTTCCATACATTTTGTCCATGGTCAATGAACTTTTTGTATGGAACAGATGATGTTTTTTTTCGCGATTTCAGGGTTGGCTCCATAGCAAAAGTTGTTCATAATGGTGACCCTTCAGTAAATCAGAATTGTTGAACCATTTTGATACACATTGTACTTATTTTTCAAAATTGTATGGCGAGCGATATTTTAACTTAACATGAAATATTATAGCATCGTCGTCTGTGACGGCTTTAACAGCTTTTTTTTTGGTTTATATGGCCTTGTAATAGAAAAACAGACGAGTTTTGGCGGGAACACGGAAAAATCATGTCGTTGCATTCTATTATTTTCTAAAACTTGTGTTATATCACGAATTAATGATTAAAAATAGTGGTGTTTTATTCATTGAGTGTTGAATTACATGCACGAGTGTGGGCAAGTGATATAAAGTGGTTAACATGTCTTTTCGTGTTGTTTCAAAACTCCTTAGAAGCTCATAGTAAAGTCACCACAACTTTACTAGGGCATGACTTGGACTCGACTATGACTAATTTCGTGTGACTGACTGTGATTTCATGACATATTTGACTTGATTTTAATAAAAAAACTTGCAAATGCATAAAGTTTACACTGGCAGAATGCACAACGTGCGAAGCCAATAACTAAGAAAAAAAATAAAAAAAATAGCAAAACAGTGGCACAGAATCATCCTAATGTTAGTTGGGAAAAATCTTAGTTCATGGTATTTTTAACAGATTAACGTACAGAACATAACTATCAAATATCTATTTAACATACACATCAATTAATTGGTACGTCTGTATTTATACATGTATATATATTATATCGGTATATATATGTTATGTATAGTAAGTATTATTTATGTAGGTATAACTATTTTATTGTAAGTATTACGAAATTGATTTAAGGATCTGTTTAAGTCTAACATCTGTAAGTAAACTTGTCTATAGTTTTTGTTTTATCTTAATACAAATAATATAATAATATAGTATTTTAACTTATATGTTTGCAATATTAATTTATTATGTTTTATATATTATGTACACCACCGACCAAATTGCATTTGCCTCCTTTAGTCCAGTCCATCCAAAGGTTGCCTGGAAGAAATCGCTTAAGGTGATAAGGCCGCCCCTTGTACTGCCAAATAATGTACCTACCCTGATTATTTGTAAGTTGTTCTATATTTCTGGTGTGCAATAATAGTACATTATGATACGAGTGTGCTATGTTGGTCATTACACTAGAGGCGGTATTATGCGCGCGAGCCGCAGGCGAGCGCGATAAGGAAGCCGAGAGCGGAATGACTAATAGCACAAGAGTTCCATACGACTGTTTTCGTCACACTTGCGAGGAAAAAACAATTTTTTTTTGATAATAATCAACCACACAGCGAAAACATCAACAAACATTTGCGGAAAATGGCGCCCAAACCAGCAATGCGCGCGCAGGTTGACATTTACTTCAGCGGCATAAGAACTCTTTGTTGGTATTACAAAAAAACTGTAAGTATTACCCGGCTATATTAAGAGTCCTTCGTATACATACGTCTAATTGCAGTCACGTACAAACTTGACTTTACCGGGTTATACCTATTATAGTACAAGTGCCGTAATGTAAAGTAAAAAGCACGCGTGTGTAATAGCTTGGATTATGAGCCTAAAACCGATGCAATAAGATCCACTTTACGAGCAAGTGTGATGAAAAGATATATTGTATTGTATTGTATTGTATCAAATATCTTTGAGTCATCAAATGTCTTTGTCATTCAGAAACGAGCCATACGTGCTATAAATGTGGAGTGCAGAACGATGTTTCATGCGTAGAGCTATTTAGAGAACTTCAGATACTGCCCTTGCCGTGTGAGTTTATGTACCTACCAGATAGCCATGTTCACTCATGTAAACCTAGAAACGTTCCAACGTAGGGGCGTTTACAGCACGTTAGATTTACGAAGCAATAAAAAGAAAGACCAACTGATAACCCATGGATAACCCCGTCGCACCGTCTCGTCAAGTCGGAGAGGTCAGCGTATATCTTGGGGCCCGCGATCTACAACCGCATACCAGCTTCCATTCGGGATGCTCCTTCCACCGCGTGCTTCAAAACCAAGCTGGCAGCGTGGTTACGAGAGATTTTTTTAAAGATTTTGAAGCTTATTTTAAAATAAGAGATTATTAACGTATTTTATAATTATAGTGACATACTTAATGAAATTTGACGTGTAACTTTGGTTTTATCAATAAACTGTATTGTATTGTATTAATGTAATGAATACCGAATAACGAAACTAGAGTTGGAATTGGTATGTTTTTCAGTATGACATCATATATGTATTAAGATCTGTGTTTTAATAGTTATTTATGTAAACTAAGTAAGTACCAAATTTTTTATTTATTAAATGAAATTGTAACGCTTTTTGTAGCTGTAGGTAAGTTTAGACCTATTAAAAACTATAGGTAGGTATTTATTATATCTCTACGCATGAAAATACATTAAACACTTACGATTATTACGGTGTTCAGTAAACGTAGCCGAAACATTCTATCAAATATTAAATTCTCATCAGTCGACCTTTTACAACGTCGTGGCATTTTTTCAACGCCTACTATAATGTGTATTAAGTACCTATGTATAAATACCTAAATAAACGATCGTCGACTTCAAATAGCACGTCCAAATGTCCAAAATATCGTGGCGTGTCATTACAAACATTGAGTACCCTATTACACCAAATTAACTATTCGAAGGTCATTATCAACATTACTCTGAATTCATTATTAGACTATTTTAGATAATTGGGGTTGAAATGAAACCGTAGAGTTGAAAATAAGCTAATTATATTGTATAAATACCTACGTAACTAATGAGTTACCTACGTTTAAAGAAGTAGGTATAGATATGTATATTATAAGCTTATCGTATCATCGTGCTTGGAGCTGATCGGGACCTGGGTTTGTTCTAAAACTGCATCCAGAACTACCGGAGGACGGGCAGCAGCGTCCTTTCGGTTTACGGTGGTGAGCATTCTGCGATCCCCAAGCGTGGTTTAACCGCGTGTGATGATGGAAAACGGTGATGACGATTAAAAAATGACATCATATGTTATTCCGGGAAATAAGCTATCTACCTATCTCCATTATCCGTCACCGGAGGACGGGCAGCAGCGTCCTTTTGGTTAACGGTGGTGAGCATTCTGCGATCCCCAAGCCGTCTGCCAAGCGTGGGGATTATGCACACAACACCCCTCATTTAAGGGCCTTCGTCTACTAGTGGACGTTTTATGGCTGATGGCGTGACCTCAACAACCGGAAGACGTCTACTGCTGGACGAAGACCTCTCCCTTGATAGGGAGGGTTTGTCATAATCCCTGCGCTTGGCAGGCGGCTTGGGGATCGCAGAATGCTCACCACCGTTAACTAAGAGGACGCTGCTGACCATCCTCCAGTTCTGAATGCAGTTTTCGGACACACCCAGGTCTATAAGGTTTATAATAATTATTAGGTAATATTCACACCGTTCTATAAATTCCTTATAGCCACCGTGGCAATAGTTAATAGAAACTATTAGAGACCTTTATAAGCCCTGTCCGATAGCGTGACCAGCTAGTATTACCTAAACTAAAGGAATTGCTCCAAATGGAATGTGCATGTGACTGAAATCGATCGTTACTTTTTATATCGTTTGATTCGGGGAAACTGAGGGCGGCCATTTTAGCAGGTGCTCCAAAAACCCTGCATATCATGCTATCACACTCACACTATATCATGAATACGAGAGACTGTAACTTCTGGACTATTGCTATTGTAACGTAACTTCATCGGTACAACCCTAGTATTTTTGTTTAGTGTAGGCTAACTAGTTTAAATATTTATAATAGTATTGTTAGACAATAAGTGGTTGTTTGTACTGTCTCCTTATCAATCATGCTTCAGCTGTGAAAGAAGTTTTATAACGCAAAAAGTACTATAAGGCCGATTTTGATCAAACTTAGCAAAAAGTTAGGATGCATCATCCATTTTGCAGTCTGCCATGTTAATAAATTATCCCGGCTAGGGACTCCTACTATGTATAGTTAAGATAGCATTAATTTTGCGGACAAAAGTTTTATTAAATTAAATTAAATAATCATTTATTTCAAGTATCATAGACTCATATTATAAATCATCAATTTAGCAGTCACATTAATAAGTACCATACACACAATTGAAATTGAAATTAAATTTGCAATTAATTTTGAAATTGAAATTAAATTTGAAATTAAAAATTGAATTTGGAATTAAAATTGAGTTTGAAATGAAAATTGAATTTGAAATTAAAATTATGAACTTAAAATAATCAAATTATAAAAATGACAATTGTTTATTGTTTTTTATTTGCTTCTTTTCAACGAAAGTAAAACCACACCAGTCAAATCGTCGTTCGTTGCTCATAAATTTGGCCTAACTATTCTACTTTTCAACTGACTTCAAAAAAGGAGGTTTTCAATTCGATTGTCTTTTGTTTAGTTTTTATTTTAATGATTGTTTTATAAGTCATATTTCGAGGTGGTCCCTTATACATTTTATCGAAATCGGTCCAGTAGTTTGGTTTTTAAATCAAAATAACTGGAAAAAATTTGTCATCCAGGTAATCGAAATTGAAGTCGGTTTTTTTTAAATATCTTATCTATCATGTCAAACCAATGGCGTACGCGAATCCACCAACCCACAACTTTTATTACAAATCGACTAATTAGAGGTATACGAAAAATACGCGTACCTAATTTTCCAGACTTGAAACATCGAAAAGTGTGCATTTATTTATCGATTCTAAATTCTGCTTCTTACTCTTGGAGGATATAGCTTTCTCTCTCTCTATGTAGATGTAGATCTATCTATGGTCTATGTAGATCAAAGTTCATACTCTATTCCGTTGTAAAATAAACTTCAAGGAGTTAGTATTCTGTATTCTCTATAATAAACCTCCTCACACACCGGCCAATTCATCTCCAGCTTTATCGAATGCCACAGAGCGTTTACTGAATAGCTGACTATGACAGTCAGCCCAACTCTGAGCCCCGGGGTCTCCGTTTAGTTTTTACTGCCAGCTTTGTGTTGGTTCTGGGTTTCGTTTTTGTCGTGTGTACTAGCTTTACAGCTAGTTTTACTAATCGCGATTGTCACTTACAACGATCTCTAGAGGCAGTTAGGGCCTTATCACACTAGCGGCTTGCGAGCGTCTTCAAAGTGGAGCGGGCACACAGCGAATACATCGCGAACACGCCGCGACTGCACAGCGAAGACTTCGCGGGGACGTAGCAATTACGCAACGTATTGGTCGCCTGTTCACGGCGAGTTCACGACGTACAATACACTCAGTAACAGAAGATTCCGACGAGGAAGCACTTCTGTTGGCTTTTTTTACTTCGACGACGCAGTAAACGAAAGATTTCTGTACGAGAATGTACAAAATGCCGTTCGCGGCGAGCTCGTTGTGCGACCGCGACATATTCGTTGCGTATGCGCGGCGCGCCGCTCCGCTTTGAAAATGCTTGCAAACCGCTAGTGTGAACGCAGCCTTAAGTTGTGTAGTGGGTAAAAAATTGCTTATGATTCTAATAATATTTGATAATATTAAAACAAAAATACTCAAATCTTACGATTGATATAAATTCGTCATTATTTTTTTAAACTCTTGATGAAGTTACAATTAAACAAAAAACAAACAAAACGAACATAAGAATTTAAAATATATAATAAACAAAAAATAAATAAAAACAAATAAAAAATAATAAACTTTAACATGACTCTCCGGAATCAATGTTTTTGTTACGGACAGACAAACGAATTACAATTTCGTTAAACCATCTAGGAACTAGGCAATAGAAACTGTAACAGAAGATATATATATATATAGAAACATACAAAGGTACATATAGCATGTGCTTAATAAACCGAATACCTTACTCACTGTGCACTGAGGTAAAAATAAACGAATTCTTTAACTCGTCATGTGGTTAAGTACTACCTACTCATAATGCTCGTAATTAACAAATCAAACGTATATCTAGTACATTATTTGCTTACCCGTTAATCTTGTCATATTAAAACACTGAACACAAGCAATAGTGCGAAAGCAACAAGTAAAAAATGTTATCACAATTAAATCTCAAAGAGTTTCAAATTAATTAACAACAAAGCAGTGCAGTGCAGCATGTGCCTCGCATCAATGACTGGAGTTTACTGATCTCTATAACTAAATAATAATCTGTGGTATGATGCACAAATAGATTCGAGTATTGGTTACGTACTGGTTATTATTTATACTGTGGCTTGTCTTGAGAGATCATGTTCGAAATAGATGCATGCATCGCAAGTATAGGTACCTGTTTGTAGTTTTATACCTGTTCGCTGCTAAGGTCCAGGCGCGGATCCACCGTAGTGGGCACGGTGGGCATGCCCACAGCCCTAATTGAGGTAGATAAAATATGCTAATTGGGACCGGGGTATGTCTTACAACTGCATCCAGAACCACCGCAGGACGGGCAGCAGCGAGCGGGTGGTGAACATTCTGCGATCCCCAAGCCGCCTGCCAAGCGTGGGAATTATGGCAGCCCCTCCCTATTACGAGGGAGGCCTTCGTCCAGCAGTGGACGTCTTTTGGCTGATGATAATGCTAATTGTTACGCGCAAAACAAAAAACAAAAAATGGTCCGAAGCATTTAGCTGAATTTTGGATGGGTGGCCGTGAGTTGTCAACAATATTTTCAACAACTTTCACTATGGAACCAAAACCGATATCGCGAAAAAGAAAATCAGCTGTTTCATACATTTTTTCAATATTTTTTTTCAATGAAACAAATTTTTTTCGCGATTTTCGGATTGGCATCGTCGCAAAACTTGTTCACAAGGATTAGTATAATCACTCCCTTTCAGCTTAACCCTAAGTTTTGAACCCTGTTTAATCTGTGCGCTTTCGGCTTTACCGCCTACCGGTAAAGATGAAAGGGCTTCGGTTTAAAGTAGGTAAGTACATCTAGTTAAGCGATTACCTCGAGTGTCCGTTTTCTACTCAAATATTCTAAGTACATTAAACCTTTTAACATCTTGACATTTGACAAAGTAATACTAATGGGATTCTCAGATCTGATATCTGAGAATTGATGATGTCTACCATCACCGGATTGAATTTCTATGTGAATGACTTGAAAAGTGGTCTCTACGGCTTTTCAAAGGTCATACTGATGATGTATTTGTTTATTGGTCTACTCGTATTAGCTTTACTCGTGATTTTGCTTGTATATACAATGTATAATAAAAATATACTCATCATTACGAACAACTTTATTCTAAGGGGCCTAACCCGAAAACGCGTTGTATGGAACAGCTGTTTTTATTTCGCGTTTTCAAGGTTGGCCCCATACCTACTAGTAAAAAAATAAATTTCAGTCATCCTGGTCAGAATGAATGAAACAGCTGATTATGTTTTCGTGATTTTAGGTTTGGCCTTATAGTAAAAGTTGTACATAATGATGGTACACAATTTCCTTTCTCTCCCTACCTTAGTAATACAAATCCGTTGAACGTAACCTGCATGTAAAATCGTAATTTTAGCAATTTTAAATAAAAGCCATTCTCAGTTGACGAGTGACCCCAAAGTTTTCTAAAAACATTCTACCAAAGACGGAAAAATAAAACCTTTGTTATTCTTAAAATTAAGTCAAACTCCATAAAAGTTATAGCATAACCATCTTCTTTGTGTTTATTTTTTTCAGTCGCTGAAACTCCATTATTTTTCGTACAAAATAAAAACAAAACAGGAAGCAATGTAATAAAGCCACATTTTGCGCCAAAATATTGTTCTTTTGACTAGTTCTGGAAAAATTAGTCGAAAATCTTTGTCATAGAGTTAAATTTATAGCGACACTAAAACAAAATTCTTAACTCGTACAATAATTGTATTTTTTGTTATTTTTGCCACCAGTTTTTTCCTTGGTTTCTTCTGCCCTATCAATAATCTAGGTACCTGTTGCGAATTTACAATAAGAGTTACTAAAACATTGTTTTGAACAATCACGGTTATTCATTACGTATGTGTTTATTTATAATTTACGTGATATTTACTTACCATGATATCGTCAGCTCGTTTCAAAATTTCACGGTAAATAGCCCTTAAATAATCATAGGTAAGACTTTACCGTAATGCGAATTTACTTACTTTAGTCCGCACGCAAAGTTTATTAGAACAGATTTTCTTTTTACTGCGACGTGCTCTGCGTAATTCATCTTCCCTCGAGTTACAATGCACCTTTATTTGCGTTCAGTTAATTACTTCGTTGAAGAATTCATTTGGATGCATGTGCCCGATGCGACATTAATTATTTGTTTTGTACAGTTTGTGGTAGGTATAACTTTACTATAAAACGGGCCAGATATCCGTTCAGTGAAACTGTTTCTATAATATTACAGTTTCACCGCACTAGAAAAAAAAGCTATCAAAATGTTGTGCACTGTAAGAATACGGCAAAAAAACAATAAGCGTCTCACGGATTCACCACTGTCCTTCAAGAACTATAAAGCATTTCGTGATATAAAATAAATAAGCCTATGTTACTCTCCGACCTTTTCTCAAAACCTTGGACTCCTCCAAGCTCTCTAAATTAGGAAACTAAAGCTAAATACCCATGCCAAAAATCACATCACTCCGAATCCATTGCAGCATTAAGAGTATTATTGGTACTACTTGGAGAATCTAGCTCTCTCTATATAATCACAGTGGTACTAGCATGTATAATTATAATCTGACGTTTGTAGGACATCTATCATCTATTTTCGTTTTGCATTATTTGCAAATGGATTTGCATTGCAAGTCTTCAGGCACGACCTCGTGGAGATCTACTTGTATCAGATTTTTAGTTATGTTTTCACGGTCAAATTCCCACTGGGAAGGTACCGTCTTATTGACTACTTTAACGAAATTACGACAAAGATAGAGAAGTGTAGGAAGAATAAGAAATTAAAATGCTTTAAGTAATCGGCTCGTAAAAAAACATAACAATATCAGGTATTATATCAATGTTTAAATGTATGCACGAAGCAATGTATGAATATATTTCTCTCCAATTACGAGTTGGCAAATACCAGTCAGTCCGAGCGATATGTAATTTAATAGATGGGAACCATGTTCTGTCGCTAAGCTAACGTGATGGCATCTACATTGACAGTAGATGTGCTCATTGGCTCTACATAAAACAATGTGTGTGTGGAGTAAGAATACACAATTACACATATATTTATAATAGATACATACAAAAAGAAAAGTGTGGAAACACTTCATATAAATATTCAATTAAACAGCAAACAGTTGCGAAACCACACACTGGCGGAATTGCCATCACCAAGAGTTGAAATTAATTTGTGCTCAAGTACCTACTAAGCCTGGTATCATAAAAAGATACATGTAGATATTTGCGTATTAGAGTAAGTAAGTAGATCTTCTCAAAAATTAAATAAGCAGGTTTACGCGTATGTATTTGAATGCTCTATATTTTTTTACGGCGCATAATGCCGCTTGTCAAATGCAGACCTAATAGGTTTGAACAGGTTAGGGTTTGAAAGTGTTTTCTTGAATGGAAGCTGGCATAGTCCCGACCGCTATTATGTTTTTCATAATCCAATCGTGTTGCACAATAAAAACTGTATATTTGGTTTGGGGACAAAGAGAGGGAGAGAGAGTGAGATAGCTGAATCCTCCACTCCAAGATCCACTCCATACAATCCTAAAAGTTTTTCGAAAAATGCTTGTGGATCGAAACTATGTATGTCTAACCTTTCAAACCAATTTTAGTACACATTAATTCTTAGTTTTTGTTAAAACTTATAATGCTGTGTAAATCTAACATATTATTATTATTAGATTATAGTGTTAACCCCGTTTCTATACAGAGTACAATAGCTCATAGAGCTACAAGCTATTGCGAGTTTACGTGTACCTCTGTGCCTACTGCTAAAGTAAATACACCTACTTTTAGGTAGATAGATAGGTATTTACGTATAGGCTGCTAGTCAAAGCTACAGCCGACGTAAATCAATTTCCTTTGACCGTCAATATCGCGGTAGCTGGCGTATCGTTTCCGCTGACGGATCGGAAGCCGACGGCATTTCTATGATTTACTGTGAGGCTAACACGTCGGCTACTACTAGTATAGAATTATATTATCTTTGCCAGCTACTTAGCTACACAAATCCTTACTTACTAATATTATACATTATTATGTTTTCTTATCCCCCCCACCCCCCCTAACTAACGACGGCACTTAATTACTAAAATGACACCGTTTTTAAAAATTCGCACATGTATGCGGCTACATTTCGCATTCCGATAAAGCTACGATAGTGTGTTTGTTGGTTGATTTTTACGCAACAACGAATTTAATTTGCGTGATTTACGGCCATGGTTAAAGGGTCGGAGAGTGACACCTACATTTTATACCGGAAAATTGTGGTTGCTGACAAGGCCAAGATTCGCTTTCAATTTCATGTTGTCTAATAAAACAATGACAGAGAAATATATTATCGACTTCTCTAGAATAAGAATCTAATGCAGTTTGAAAGAAATAAATATGCATCTAGACGATTGAATAAAGCATAAAGACGTAACACAATAGATAATGACGAAACTTCAAGCATTAAAGTTTCGCAAAGGCTTCAACTTAAATCTTACTTACTAGCTACTTAACAATTACAAAGCTATCTTCAGCTATTATAGTCGTCCTTACAAAGATAACAAACTTGCAAACTATTATTGTATCAGAAGGAATTACCTTGTCTGCAACAATGGAAGTTGTATGAATGTAGAAACTTTGACGTTTTCTTAAAGATTTTACAATAGAATTTAGAATTATTATATGTAGCATAATAATCATAAAGCTTAGTCAGCCTTTTTAATAGTCTACAGATGGACGCTGGCCCAGTTTGAATTTCCCCCATTGAATGTATTCTTCAGACTTATGTAGGTTTCCTTATGTAAGTTTACGATGTTTTCCTACAGCGGAAATCCTGTGGTAAGAAAATTCGTACATAAACTCCATAGAGCTCATTGGTACTTGCGCTGATAGTAAAAACATATTTTGTGAAAATATCAGTCCCCTAAAAACTTTTGTTACCGTACTGTAAATTATCGGCCTAATTCCATGTGTTAAGTCGTCGCAGTTAGCTATAACTTTTGACTAATACTACTCGTGTATAACTTTCTAGGTTTACAAGACAAATATGCTGAAGTTCCCAAACTTTGTGGAGCTTTGTTCCCAAAACGTACGTTATATTATAATTTAATCACTAAATTTAGTATAAAGTATACGAGCGAGCTAATAGAAAGCAAATAGCATAAAATACACCTACACATTATAAAGTCGAAAGTAAGTAGGTTTACTTTGGTTTTAACTTTGACCATTATAAAAATTGGACGAGATTTTGAAAAACAGTCTAAAAGCCACGTAATACATTCTGGATTCCTTTTTCACGATAGCTTTCGATGTGGAAGTGAATTATATTTTCTTATTTTTTTTCTTCAATAAAATACAACATTTAACAACATTCAACATTTTATTGCACGCCAAAAATACATCTTGACTTAAAAATATTCTGATGTATAGCTCAGTTGGTAGCATGTCTGCCTTCAGAACTGTAAGGCGTGGGTTCGATCCCCACCCAGGGCAAATATTTATGTGACGAACATAGATATTTATTCTATGTCTGGATGTAGTTGGAGTATGTATTATAAGTATGTATTTACAAAAAAAAAGTATTCTATCAGCTATCTAGTTTCCATATTACAAGCTTTGATTTGTTTGGGGCTAGATGGCCCTGTGTGAAAAATTTCCACCTATATTTATATTTATTTATATATTTATATCTTGCAGCTACGGAAAATTTTACAGTCTAGGCACTAAACCTGTACGTACAATAATATTTATATGTGAATAATAAATCTAATCCAATAACGGTAGAGTACCCTAATAACGACGGAGTGCCACAGGGCTCCATAATTTTCTTTCCACGTGGGAAGCAGCTAAGGACCTAATATACTAGTAACCCTTCAGAATAATACTATTACGTTCTTTATACAGTGAAGAAAAAATATCAAGGCCCACCTGGTGCTCTCGTAAGGAAATGGAATAATATTTTGTTCGTAAAAATATAACAGACTTCGTTGGGAAGGCATAAAATTTGTCTTTTTGTAATATGTAAATATCATAAGCGAGCAATATTTCTAAAACTAACAGCGCTTTTTTAGAGTGGCGAAACGTAAAATATTATGCTCTTTGGTCAAAAAAATACTAAATAATTAGGTACAAGGTAAAGTTAGGTTAATTACAAGATATTTTCGAAACCAGTAGTGTAGTATTTTGAGAACAGGTATAATTATAATATTATATAATATTTTTGTTTTATTCATACGGGAATACTCACGTTTAATTAAATCGGATACTCCGACTATAGTTTCGATCACATCCGGTGACCTTTTTCAAAGAGTGAAAACAGAGCCCGATGCGCGTGCAGCTGCGTCCTGCTTAGCAAAAAAAACGTGAAAATTTTAATTAAACGTGAGTATTCCCGTATGAATAAAACAAAAATGTGTCAAAACCACGTCAGTTTTCATAATAAAATTATATAATATTTCCCGATAGACTGGAATGAAACTTAATTTATAAAATACTTTTCTTTTTTTTCGTGCAGTAGTTTGAGACATTTTAATAGGAGAGTATTTAGGCTCTTTTTTTGCAGTCGAGTGACGAGACGAACGAGACGTTCGCCTGGTGGTAAGCGTCCCGTCTGCTCATTACAGTAGCAGTACCCGAATTGTGAACTTGCGAATACAATCCTGCGCCACACTGTACTGCGCTCGTCACCCTGAGATATTATATGGTAAATCTCATTATACTCGTACCCAGTAATTTCTCTGGTAACATTGCCCTTCAAACCGAAACACAATACACACACAGTAGCACACACAGCTACAAAAAAAAAACAAAAGCGTAGCTTGCACACTACTGCTTGGCAGTAAAAACATGCCAAGGCGTGGTACTTCCCCAGGCGGACCCTGCAGTAGAGTTTGGGCACAATTAAGATTTAGAAAAAAAGTGCACAATGAAGTCCTGATGATAAACATTATTTTGATAAAAAAATTACTCTAAATTAAACTTTAAAAAACCCAATTCTCTTGAGTTTGACCTTTCATAAAACTATTCACTCTAAGAATTGTGCCCTACCACTACTCAGAACTCAGATACATATAAACGCCCTGCGAGGCTCATACGGGTGAGAGGTAGCCCTGTGTCCATCTGAGGAC
Source organism: Erannis defoliaria (assembly GCA_905404285.2). Classification (NCBI taxonomy): domain Eukaryota; kingdom Metazoa; phylum Arthropoda; class Insecta; order Lepidoptera; family Geometridae; genus Erannis; species Erannis defoliaria. The sequence continues at coordinate 3,864,372 of FR990080.1, read as the reverse complement.
TTTTAATAGGCTGATTCCAATAATATAGCCACAATACCGCACATAAAAATCATTTTTATTGTGCCAAAAAACAGATATACACATATGAAAAGTTTACATAAGTTATTTATTTATTTATTAAGAACACCAACATGATGTACGTCATTTCCCACATTTGATACATGATAAGGTTATAATAGCATTTTAATTTTGTCACGTAACCCAACTCATTACTCCAACATGCTTATTCCATATTCTGTGCTATTTATTCTATAACTGAGATGACCTCAAAACCGAGTATTGTTTAAAGTTATACAAAATCAGCCCCAACATCCACCGAGTCAATGAATTTAAAATATCAATAGCCCTGTTCCATAAATTGTGATTTGTCAGGTCGACTCCGACAGTATGTCAAATGAAAATTTCCAGCCGAAATAATGAGGAGACACTGAACAAATCATGTAAGATTTACTTTAATACATACTTATCTAAAATGAGCAAATATACATGGTCTCAAAGTTAAGAGTAATTTAACGGCTTATGGGTAAGGAAGGCCTAGCTATTTTGTCAATAAGTTTCAACTTAATAGTTATATTATTATCATAGTCATCTTAATTAGCCTATCATAGCCTCTCTTCTGGACATAGGGTCTCTCCTCTAGTTTTTGTAAATCATCATCAGCCCGGAGACGTCAACGGCTGAACGAAGGCCTCCCCCTTAGACCGCCACACTGTACTCGTATGAACCTGCCATTTGCATCCACCGGTTGCCCGCGACTTGTACAATGTCGTCGGTCCACCTATGTATATATATATATATATATATATATATATAGTGGAAGACCTTCCTACGCTGCGTCTTCCGGTTCGCGATCGCCACTCTCAAGAACCTTTCTTCCCTATCGGTTGTCAGTAATTTATTTACTTATAATACAAATACAACTTATATTACAAATTTTGTCAATATATACTTATGACACATACAACACCAGACTCAGAACAAACACCTATATCTATCTTCACGTAATGTTTGTCCTGAGTGTGAAAAGAACCTTCCTCAGCTTTCAAACAGACATACCTACAACCGATTGAGCTATAAGGCAGTTATGAGGGTCACTAAGGGAGGGGAGAATCTAGAGGGTCTAGACTCCACTAGATTTGCGCAGCTAAAACTGGGATAGCTGGACAAAACTGTCAGGTGTAAATGAAAACTACATTTTTATAAATTTTCTAAGTAGGTAATTTATGGCAAATATTCAGATCAGAAGTTTCAAAACAAGATAAAGAGAATACAGGTGACTGAAAGCGTAACATCTCGCTTTTAGTATGTATTAGGGTAAGAAATTCAATCTTTTACACAAGCAATAATGGTTCTTAAACGATTTCAGTTCTATGTGGTAATAAGTATGTGTTGCGCATTATTTTGTGGTGTTGAGCTCCTCGCCTATATCGCGTTACAGAAGCGTATCAATGGCTGTAGGTTATGGTATCGATTCCCTGAATAAAACATCAATTTGTAAACCGCTACTATTATTGGGTACAGACGACATCCACCTTGTCAAATTAAAATAACCTTTGTAACAATTAATGGTAAACAAATGATCTCTCGATAAACTAAGTAACTATTATATCGTTTGTCATCAAAGTATGAAACAAATATTATAAAAATCAACACGAATATATGAACAAGTATTAAAAGTATTATTTATTTTATCAGTATTATAACGCCGTGATTATGGGCTACACTGACTGTAGTTATCTATGTGAAGCTTAAAAAAAATGATATAAAAATCAATTGCCGTTCGTTAGTCTCGTAAAAGGTTTAAAATGTATCTACCGTTTTTTTTTTTTGGTTTATTGTCGTCTATAAAGGTCACTGTGTCATCTAGTTAACCCATAATGTTAAAAAAAAAATTACGTATGTACTTATACGTTGAAAAACTTAACCAGCTATAGCTTGGCAATGTAGAATAGAAATTAATAGAGACGTCACTATCGAAAAAAATACTTAAAATTAACCCTTAAAATGTCTGAGAAAGATGGTTAGATGAATTCAACTAAAGATTATTCAGAATTGCCAAAACAGAGAAAAAAAACCGTTTCAAGAGTTTTTTGCAAGCTATTCTTTATGACATCTGGGTGATTTATAGTCAAATGGTTTAGTTGCCTGTCAACAATTTCGAATGCATGAAAATACTTGTACCTATGTAACAAATAGCGCCCTTCGGTTTCACCCTGGACCCGTTTTTATTGGGATGAAAATAGAAATGTGTTAATCCAGTTTATTTTTTTAGTTATCCCTATTCGGGATTTTACGCAAATTTATTGAGCCGTTGCACCATAAATAAGTAACAAACATACTTATTCAAACATTCACAAAATATCTCTTTTTTATTAGTCTTGTTACGAGTATGTAGTGTGTGCCCTTCGTTATTAAGTTCACCGATATCATCGACCTGCCTTACCTCATGGTCTAAATTAATGACTGATATGGATGTGTGCTGCCCATGAAGTTCTTAAATTACTAATGGACATGCCAATGTTATGAAGATATATATCTTTTTTCGTAACTATCTTTATTTTCGTTAATATTTTTTTTTTAGGCATAAGCCTTTATTAACTACAACAAACTACAAAGACTACTTAGCCTACTACACAACAAAAAACAAAAGGATTTCATCCAGACCGATGACAACACAAACAAATCCAACAATCACACAAACATTCACAATCATTCTAGAGACAATCCAAATGCTCAAACCCACTACCAGTCGGCAGCGTACCCAGCATGCTGGCGGCATTGCCACGCTGGATGACAATGCTTATGCGTTGGGCCAAATAAACGCCAGCATTTTGATCACGCGTCTCGTCGACCAGGCACTCGGATATATTTTTTAAAAGATGATGAGCTCCCGGTCCCACGGACCCAATGTCTCAACACCAAACGGCTCAAATATATAACCTCTGCCGAGGTTAGCAAATATTTGCGCCGCTTGTGCTGCTCCGCCGAATTTGCCGCCGCACCAGCCCTACTCTGTGTCTCAGGAAGATGAGACACAGAGTAGGGCTGGTAGGGAGACGGTGCCAAAGTATCGACGTTTACTTTCTTACATTGTTACAACTTCATTAGTTTTTACAAATCAAAATATACTTTTTAGTATTTATCCGTCGTCATCATAAAGATAAAAAGTTTAAGGCACAATTGAGTCATACCTCTATCTTATTTTTAGTATTATACTCTAGATAATTTTTTTAATGTTGGTAACCATTGCTTCGAAATTATATATGTTTCATTAATTAATCATGCTGTTCACACACGCTTAGGCTTAGGCGCATGGTCTAGCTCGAAATTTTACCTAGCTAATAATGTATATGTTTTGACTATATTCTGTTTTGTGTATCAATAAATAAAATAAAATAAATTATTCATTATTTTTAGTATTATTCACATCTCGTATAGTAATATCTAAAGATAGTAGATCTCGTTTTTATAAGCTCTAGATAGGTATTATCACCGCAGTACTAGATATTGTGCCGCCAAGCAGTAGTGTGGAAACATTACTGTGTTAAGGTTCGAAGGTTACTGTAGCTAGTGACGTTACACCATCAAACATCTTCGAGTAATTAATGCCAGTGCAATGATGATGGGACTTTATTTTTTACATAGAGCCCTGGGTATATAACGCTAGGTATATGGACAGGCATTATCTTTTACCACCTCCTGGTGGGTCCTCCTGGAGCGTCTGGTACGTCTAAGTATTAGTATTTTTTTATGTTATAGTATATAACATAAAAAAAGTACTTTTGGGATTACCAAAAAAACCCAACAGTTCTCATTTTAAACCTTTATAAGCAATCCAAAACTTCATCATCAGCCGGATAACGCCCACTGCTGGACGAAGGCCTCCCCTTTATTAGGGAGGGGTTGCCATAATCCCCACGCTTGGCAGGTTGCTTCTTGCGGCTTGAGGATCGCAGTATGCTCACCACCGTTAACCTAGAGGAAGCTGCTGCCCGTCCTCCGGCGGTTCTGTTTGCTGATTTAGGACATACCCCGGTTCAAAACTTATATAGCAGAAAACATGCATTCACGCAGGTTCGAATCCTGCCCAAACGTTTTTTTTTTAAGTCTATAATAAATACTCTCTTTTAAGTTAGTTTTTTCCATAGAACCCTCGCGTAGAACATATTAAATGTATTTTTTTCTTATTGGCACATTTGAATTAAGCTTCGTCCTATATTTTATTTCTGCTGCACAAACTATGCAGCGCCTTTTTGAGTAGTTTATACATTTATTTTGAACACAAATGATAAGTACAGAAATATAAAACGCCTACACTTTAATTAGGTTTCGTTCTTATTTAAATTTCTGGGCAAAGTATTCCAGTGAAAATATACTTACTTTTGCTGTCTGTCCTAGTTTTGGCTTCATATTTGAGGAGATTTATTAACTCTACACTCATTTTACCTCACGAAATTCTCAAGTTACCATTTATAAGTACTTTTCAAACTTTTTCAAAGTTAAAAACTTCACATGCACGAAAATTTTAAACTGATAATTCTTTAAATAACTTAGTCCTCTATAGTTATCAAAAGGTATAGATTTATTTAAAAAAAATTGTTACGAGTTTTTTTTTATATTTGATGCAATATTATTCGTGATTCATCTCGTAGCTAACGGCCGTTAAGCTCGCGACGAGTGGCTACGTCGGCTTACGACGTAGCACTGCCGTAGCGGTTCTGTAGCGCAAGTAGCACACTTATAGTTTTGCCTCACGCATAGGGCCTACTATACACTGTCTACTGAGGTATATTATATGCAATCGATATAAAGCATTTACAATGATTACTGCAAGCACTTATTGAAAAAGCTCATTTAACATATTACTTACTTACTACCTTTTTATTATACAAATAAAGACGTGTGCAGTTGCACCGTTCAGCTCTCAATGTATGGTATAATTTGTACTCGTCAGAGTTTCATGTAACATGCATGCAGCGATTGAGCTGAGATCCGACAATACTACCTACTACGCTAGTGCGACGCTGACACTATATGGATGTTCCGAAGTATTTAATCAACTTCATTGCAATTATTCATTTTTAATTCAGTATTGCTATTCAACGGGGAAAGTGGCAATCTAGACGGTTTTTTTGTTTTATAGGTACAAGGTTTTTTTTAATATTTAATTATTTTTATTTATTTATTTTATTTATAAAAATATAAGTAGTTTTATGATGTAATTTTATATAAATAGTTTATAGTTAGTTTAAATATATGTCGATCATATGATCTAAGCTCATTACCGTATCCTGAAGCGTATGAGCTCTTAAGAATAGGGTAGATGACTGATGTTTAAATCGTTGAAACCAATAACTTTGATGAAGAATTTAAGTAACTATAGTATGTTTAATGAAAAAAATATTTATATCGGCTATTAATGTTCTGATATATAAGCGCTTAAAGTTTTTGTTAGTGCCAACTCTGTCCCTTTCCCACAAAACAAAAAAAGAACGTCACGCCTTACTTGTCTGAATAGAATTTATATGGCGTACAGAGAAGTGACGTCACGATTTGCTGTTTCGCCGCTCTATCTAGCATGATATTAAAATGCTTATAAGTTGCTTATTTTTGATCAGATTTTTATTTTCTTTTCATTAATCAGCTATATTTATGGGCCACATTTTAATAGGACAATAAAAAAATCCAGTCACCTAGCCTATTTACGTACTTATTTAACACTCATGCTACTGGGTTTTCGGTGAAGGAACACATCGCGAGAAAACTTGCATACTAAGTCAGGAGATGAAATTCAATAGCGTATTTATGTTAAAGCGTCGAGCAAACCTGAACCGAGCCAACCTTTAAGGAATAATCCTACAATATTCTTCCCATATCTAATCGACTTCATAAATATTTATCGACACACACATAATAAATACAACCGCGTGTTTCGGTGAATATAAAGGCAGTGTCTCACAAAACAAATTATATTTCGAGCGCCACTAGCGGTTGTAAATACCTGTAAGTATCTGCATTATTAATGAAGAAGGTATCAGTCATTAATTGAACTTTTGGTGGAATATTTGTTTTACGAGTAAGCCTATTTACACTTACGTGGGATAAGTAAGGGATTATCGTTTAGTAAGTGTCGTCGTTAGTCATAAAACGTCCACTACTGCCCACTGCTGCCACCTTTATAGAGGGGTGTTGCCATAATCCCCACGCTTGGCAGGCGGCTTGGGGATTGCAGAATGCTCACCACCGTTAACCAAGAGGACGCTGCTGCCCGTCCTCCGGTGGGTCTGGTTGCAGTTTAAGGACATACCCAGGTCCAGGTTTGTAAGTGTGTTTCGTTGATTTTTAATTATTCTTGCTATCAATGCAAATTAAATGTTCCCAAAATAGTTAATTATTACTATACACTGTTTCAGCCTTGAATATTCCACTACTGAGCATTGGCCTAACTTCAAAGGATATTTGAGCGGTATTTCACCATGTTGGACGGACAGGATTGGCTAATTCACATGCGTTATCGAATGATGTTAAGATCTCATTGTTGTGTTTGATGATTGTTGTTGTTGTTGTTTGTCTTATTGTCATTTGTCCGGGCCCAAGATCGAACTCAATACCTCACTACTGCAAGGCGCAAATTTTAACAGGGCCACCACGGCGCTAACAGGGCGTTTTGTACTGGCTTTTACTTTGTACTTTTGTTTTGGCTATTTTACGCGATATTTTTTTTTTATAAAGAGATTTTTGAAATTAAAGAATTGGATGATATAAAACGCTTTTTTTTAATACAACCGACTTCAACTTCGAATACCTTCGGAACACATCTTCATATTTTCTAGTAATTTTGATTTAAAAACCAAACTACTGAACCGATTTCGATAAAATTTATATAGGACCACATCTGAAGTATTACCTACCAAATAAAAAACAAATCATCAAAATCTGTTCATAATTGGAGGAGTAATCGCGTAGCATACATATAAAAAAAACATTCTGTCAAATTGAGAACCTCCTTTTATGAAGTCGGTTGAAAAGGAAGAACGCGTCGCTGTAATTTAAATATTATGCTCTAACTTGGGCTCTCTACTCTATTATTAAAGCAAGTTAAGATGCCACGTGCTACATATACTACTATTTTTGTTTTTTTTTTAAACATTTTTTGTTATCGAGTGACGAGCGAGACTTTCGGTATGGAGAGATTTAACATCTAATATCTCATGGTGACGAGCGCAGTGCAGTGCGGCGCAGGATTGTATTCGCAAGTTCACAATTCTGGCACAGCTTCTGTTATGAACAGACGTGACGCTTACCACCAGGCGAAAGTCTCGCTAGTCTCGTCAATTGAATGTACAAAAAAAAATTATCCAACAAAGTATTTCACTGTAAATTTTCGTAAAGCTCTGCAGACCACATCTGGCGAACTTTAATAACAATGAAAGCTCAAAATAAGCTTTACCTTTATTCAGCAAACGTTTGCTCAAACAGCCGCTGTTTTTAGAACATGGTTACCCCTGAATCTATATCACCCTCAAAGTTTCGGGTTTCCGAACAAATCAAACTTTTCAATCAAACATTTCAGCTACAGTGTATACATACTATACTAAAATATACATACGACTTCTTTTGTTGAACACGACCAATTTTAGAAAGATAAGAAGTTTTTTTGTAGAGTTTTTTGTTTGCTTTGCAGGGCCAATGTTTTTTTACCGTCCCGTCTGCTAAACATAAAGCTTTAATTTCGGTTATTTGCTTTAACTATGCGCTATGTACTTGTACAATTATAACTATGTATTTTGTATTGACTGGGATTGCCTTATAGCTCAGTTGGTAGCATGTCTGCCTTCAGAGCTGTAGGGCGTGGGTTCGATTGTTCACCCAGGGCAAACATTTATGTGACGGGCATAGATGTTTGTTCTGTATCTGGGTGTAGTCCGTATCATAAGTATCTATTTAAAAAAAATATGTATTTAAGTATTCTATCAGTTATCTGGTTTAAATATTACAAGCTAGCTTGCTTTGGGGCTAGATGTGTGTGCTGTGTGAAAAATGTCCATCGATATTTATTTATTTATTGGACGAGTGTTTTTATTAACTACAACAAAATAAATACAAAGTATACTACAGTAACTCACTAACCAACTACACATAAACAAAAAGACTAGACCAACCAATGTGTAAGGTTTAGTAGGTCTCCTCAGGCAGGCTGATTGAAACACTGATTCAACTTGAGGTATTTAATAGGTTGGTTTGAAATTACAGAAATAATTAGATTATAGACCGTATTAAGAGAAAAATAGGCGCGGTGCGCAGAAAGTGCCACCCGCTCGCTTCCCTTGATCGACACACACTACAAAAAGTGGCCAGTGTTGCCTGCGGTTAGCACGGATTAGCCGACCCTCGATATAAAGAAAACAAACAATGTTTTTCCACTTAAATACTTAACAACCTTTAACCTACATTTACTTTAATAATAATGAGCGCGTCGCTAACACAATGACACCGATATTGAAACCTATAGACCTATAGACCGATGAAAGCCTAGAGACAATCTAAATCATCAAACCAATGGCAAGCCAGCATACCATGCAGGAGCTAAATCCTCCAAGATACCATGGCAACATTACAAACTAAGTTCATATTGAGCAAAACAATTTTAAAACAAAAGAAAATGAAACGATTTAAACAATCCAAATACGATGTGGCTTCGACCCGTCAAGTTAAAGCCGCAAAAAGGATTGTGGAATTACGTAAACTTAATAAAACTCTCTTTAGTTTTGAGATAACGAATGGGCTGTCTTAAATGGATTTGAACGAATTACCTACAGCTCTATAATGGATTTCTAAAAACACTTTATTGACCGTATAAAGTATAACCGACAATGAAAACGAGTAATGGCAAAAAGGCTTAGCGTTTCTAGATAAAAAAAAAATTGCGTCCACTATTAAATTGATTAAGTAATAAACGAAAATCAGGCTTCAGATTCTAAAGATCGGGCTAAGTAGCGTGCATAGGGCGAGACCTATGTACAACAATGGACGGTGATAGACTGACAGGCTGGTTGTGATGATGAGTTCACCACAACTCTTCACAGCCGGTCCAATCAATTAAAACAAGGAACAAGCGATCAAATCACAGTACTTACTGAATTTTGACATCAAGAACATTAGAATTTAAGCGAGCATCAGGGACCTTATTTTTGGATAGTTTGAAATAAGGTTCAAGATCGTTCGAAAGTTGGCTACGCTTGGATGCGCAAATTTGCGTACGATTCAAAAATAAGACCCTTGGTCGACGCAACGCGTGATCCAAATGCGGGCGCTTATATTATGGCCCACCGTATAAACATTTTCATTCAACGTGACAATGCAGCCAGCATTAAATTTATTTAAAATTCTTAAATAAAACAAGAATTGTAAGATAATAGCAAAGTTAACATACCCTGAGTAAATTCAGAGCGAAATAGTATTTTTTTAAATTTAAACAATGTCACCATAGTAAGCTACAACTTCATTTAAAATGTTTCAGAAGAAAAAGCTTGAGTAAGTTAAATAAACATGAATTAAAAATAAGCTTTTCTTGAGGTTAATAATCCGGGATTCTTGCAAGCTAAAACTATCCCAAGGTACCAAGAGACAAGAACTTTCTACCACGTCTAGACGTTAGCAATGTAATTATTTAGTTTGTTATAATATACCTATTACTGTATTCTGTCATTTAAATATGATGCCTTATATAATAGTTAGACACATTGGAAAAAATACTTGTATCCTTATTCTCTGCACTCGGACTCCAAGATACAAGCTCTGTGCTTAGTTTGGGGCCCGTCGATTAACCGTTTTCTTATACTTAGAGTTGACTGAACGCTGTATTTGTTACTGGATAAGTCTGTGTACTCTCTGTATAATTACTGTAATTTTTCTTCTGTTAAATAAATATCTTGTTTTATTTATACGGGAATACTCACGTTTAATCAAATCGGATACTCCGACTATAGGTTTGATCACATCCGGTGACCTTTTTCAAAGAGTGAAAACAGAGCCCAACGCGCGTGCAGCTGCGCCCTGCTTAACAAAATGTGTCAAAACCACGTCAGTTTTCATAATAAAATAAATATCTTATCTTATCATATCTAATTAAAATATCTTATCTTACTGTCGTGGTACGTATACGCTACCTACTATAATTCAAATTATTGGCTACTCAAGTCCTACAGTCAGCTACAAGCAAACAGTAACCACAGCTTGGCTGTGGTTTAGGTCTCATTGCAAACCTTTCTGCTATCGAACCCTGAAATAAGATTAGTATCTATATAGTTTCTTTCAATCAAATAACAAAATTTCTTGCCGATTCATGACCGTTGATTAATTACTAATTTTAACTTCGAAATTGTAAGTGCGTGTCTACGAGTAATCTGTATCTTTTTTGACGCAACTTTAGGCCGCCACTTTTAACAATAGTTTTTTAAGCAGTTGGGACGCAATCCAAGAGATTGCTCGTATGCAGGCTCAAGTCCTGCCAGAGTTCATATTTTTTCTTACTGTCTATGCATTAAAAATTGTTTTTTTGTTCACCTTTTTACTAAATATAATATTTTAAAACACTGTTTTAAACTATCACGGTTGTTTTCTAAAGTTCTATTATTATTAACGGGATATTTACCGTGATTATGTTGTGAAATGAGCTCCCGATATTTCGGCGCAGTTGCATGCACCATGTTCACGAGTAGACTGAAGAATGCGGGTGGTTGTCAAAAGAGTTAGAAAAATCATAAGGGCTTTCATAACGAACGAAAGACTTTTAATCACTGTTCACACCTTAAATATGCCGCCCACTAGGTGTGTACCAATGCCATTGTGAAATTCGTGAGCGACCGGTGGATGCAAATGGCATGTTGTCCATGTTGGTGGTCAAAATGGAAGGCCTTCATTCTGCATTGGGCGTTTTCTTTTGATGATGATGTTTTTTTTGTGTGTAAGTTGACCACACACTATCAGGTATAGTCAAATCACAGATTATAGTGTCTACTGTCGCATACTTTTATAATATTTGAGTGTGATTCACCTCATATAATTTCCGTTATCTATTCGTTAACTTAATGTCAAATCGACCGACTACAACAAAACCAATCAACGATTGATGTCCAAAACTCATTCCTGATAACATCATTTATTGTCAGGATATCCATTAACCTTATAGCTCGTATCCATAGTCTATATACCAGTAAAGTACACATCATTACAGCTTACATAATACTCTGATTAAATAAAGGTCTTACAATAAAAACCGATAGATAATAAAGTACCTAAGCTCTAAACTAAACATATTTTTTTCGGGCATAAAGCATTTATTAACTACATCAAACTACATATCTAACGACCTAGTACACAAAAAGCAAAGGGATTGTATCCAGACCGATGAAAGTCTAGAGTCAATCCAAATGCTCAAACCCACTCCCAGTCTGCAGCGTACCTACCCAAGTACACCGGCGGCAATGCCACGTTGAATGGCAATACTTACTTTGAGCCAGTCTAGAATTTTGCTACGCCACCGTTTGTAGTGATGGTTCTTCCCCATCAGTTTTAGTGAACAGTTTTATGTTCCCCTAAAACTGTTCAATAAAACCTAAAACCATTATTTCCTTGCAATCTGAAACATACAATATCAACCTTGGAGGATCTCTCTATATAATCAAAGATAATAACTTATTGCTTTACGCTGAAAAAGCTAACAAGGCAAACGAAAACGTTCGATTTTCACTTAGCTTTTTGTTATTCAATTCAGTTGTAATGTAACTTGATTCCAATTCCCAATACAAAATCTATAAAGCTGTTGCACAAATAAAACCACCAACATGAATGCACTTTCCTCCTTATTTCTTACGCATTTCGAGCGTTTTTCGCTTGGCTTGCACAAGTAATTTTCTGCTATGTCAGGAAGCGTCCGACCGCGGGAAATGAAGTATGAAGTTAAAACGATATGTCGATAAATGGAATCGATTTATCGACATTTTCAATATCTTTCAATATCTATCGAGAACTAACTGCAAGTATGAGCTGGCAATATTCTTAGAGTTTTATAAATAATCTAAATCAAACTGTTTTTATTTTCAACCGACTTCAAAAAAGTAGGTTCCCAAAACGACTTTATCTTTTTTTTTTGTTATGTATGTTACGCGATTACTCCGCCAATTATGAACTGATTTTGATGATAATTTTTTGATTGGTAGGTAATACCAGGGGGGTGTCACTCCGCAGTTTAGGTATGTTCGGCCGGCGGCGCTCCGTCCGGAAGGACAATGCAAGGCAGAAGTCAGTGGCCGCCCGCACGTTAGCCTCGTCGCACGTAACTAAGCATACGTGATATAAAGAGAGCGGTATATCTAGGTGAATATAGCGAGCGGTATCCAGCGCTGTGCGAGTTGAATTGCTACTTTATTGACTAGTAGATAGAGTCCTTATTTATTTCGATTCCTTTGCGGAGTGAACTTTCTGTACGCAGTACTATTATTTATTCTGTGGTAATACTTCAGAGGTGAACTATTTTTTTTTTTAATTTATCAATATGGGTTATAAAAACCAAACAATTGAGTTTGGTTTTTATATCACAAATACTAGAAAATATGAAGATGTCATCCAGGTGTTCGAAGTTGATGTCGGTTGTATTTTTTTTAAAAAGCGTTTTATTGATCTTATACAATCTGGACACAAAACGAAACGCATGGATTCCACGGATAGATTACACAGACCGATATACGATGAAGGTCCAGCAGGAGGTAAAATCCTCTATTAGCTTACAGGTGTTGCCATATTTTTTTTATGTAATTGAGTGACGCGACTTGTTTGATGTTTACCTGGTGCTAGTAGTGGTAAACATCACGCCTTGGAGTTTTGGCGGGAACACGGAAAAATCATGTCGTTGCATTCTATTAATTTCTTAAACTTGTGTATTTTCGCAAATTAATGATAAAAAATGGTGGTGTTTTATTCATTGAGTGTTGAATTACATGCACGAGTGTGGGCAAGTGATATAATGTGGTGAAACATGTCTTTTCGTGTTGTTTTCAAAACTCGGTAGAAGCTCATACTAAAGTCGCCACAACTTTACTAGGGCTAATTTCGAATATGACAAATTTAGACAATATACAATAGAATAGAATTTTATGTGTGAACTATGATTTCATGACGTATTTGACTTGATTATACTATTAAAACTTAAAAATTCATAAACCTGACCCTGGCAGAATGCACAACGTGCGATACCAATAACGAATTTAAAAAAAAACACGCCAGCTCATAACGGTAGCAGTGCCCCAATGGTAAACTTATGAACAAAATCCCGCGCGCAGTGCGCTGCGCTCGTCGCCATGAACAGAGATATTTTATGTGTCATATCTCTTCATGCCCAGTAATTTCTCTAATACGATAACATTACCCTTCAAACCGAAACACAGTAACACTCGCACACTACTGCTTGGCAGTTGAATAACTGGCAAAAGTGTTGTACTTCCCCAGTCGGACTCTACAATAGAGTCTTACCACTACTACGTATTCAGTAAATTATTTTAACAATGCTACGTTATTTGTTCAAGGTTGTAGTTATTTATCTCTACCAACACATGTTTGTGACAGACCTCTTGGAAATTGTACAATTTTCAAAATTCTCAAGTCATTCTATAAACAAAGCTGAGCAAGCCTTTTATAAGATAGTTCACTGGCCTGCCCATTGTTTTGTAAATTAATTCTTTAGTTTGGATGAGAAGGGCCATCAAATAAACGAAAAGAATTAATTTAATCTAAAGAAGGCTAAGTAGCTAGTTAAATCAAACAAAGGGATTTAAAATGCATTTAATTTTTAAATATTTTTATTACAAGATCTTTAACTTATTGCTTACTTGAAACTAAACCGTGAAGAGTGGAAGGAGAATAGGGACTTTGTCCAGCAGTGGGATGGATTAAGCTGATAATGAAGATGATGATGATCAGTACAGCTGACCTTACTTAAATTATATGACTTTAGTTAGTACTATGCAGCTTTTTAAAATTAAGAATAGGTTTCCGTTTGACCATAGTCTGCTTCATGATAAACAACGAAGCGTTCTAGGATGGACCACGCTTACTTAAGAAACCTATTTACTCTAGTTTTGAAGACAGTATAATATTGTAGGTTACGGGAAACTTTAAGCTTTTTTTGTATTGCGATAAAGTTATATGACCATAGTCGACGTCTCCGATTTAATTAAACGTGTGTCCCTATTCCCGTATAAACAAAACAAAAATGTATATGACGTTTGTTAACTTAAGCAAAGTTTTTGAGTAAGACCCTATATGTAAGTTTATTACAGGCTGAGTGCCCAGCCTAGTACTATGCAGTATGCGAACAGCGACGGTGATAATGGAATGGTCGGGCCCAGCGCTTGCAAATCAATCAAAGTTAACTAGACAACACAATCAAGCATACCTAGCTAAAAGTGTGCTATTATATTTTCCGAAAAATAGAGATAGCGAATCTAATTACTGCATGACAAAATGAGAACACATGTACATGTGTTAGATGTTTGTATTGTCGTATCGTACGGCTCGCATTTCGCAAAGGCAGAGTATGACTGAAGCGAGTGAAGACCCGGCGCTCAACATATAGTCTTCAAGATCCGTGCGCTTATTTCCCGTCCATTCATCTTATCATTGTCGCTGTATGCGATAATATTTCTGTTCTTGTCACTCTCATATTCATTCAAACAAGACAGGCTGGTGAGCTGGTGACACAAATAGCTCTATCGGTGTCAGTGACTGATTACCCGATTTATCGATTAAAAAGTCAGCTCGAACTATGTTTTTTTCTAAATTAAGTACCTAGCATTTACACTTTCACGCAGTTTGCTGCAAAATGTGTACATTTTATGAGAAGTGGTTATGAATTGTTTCCATGTTTGACATTTCATGGAATGGGATCGTAAAACCATCGGTTTGGCCACGACGGACCTGAATCGATATTCATGCTTTAATCATAGACTGTTTCCTTTGAAGTAACATTAGGCGATGGGCCGAGTGAAGGCTGGAAACCATTTCTGAGAATATAAAAAAAATTACGCACACAATGCTTATTTAAAAAAACAGTTTTTTCTATGGTTCTTTTAATGCATAGACAGTAAGAAAAAAAAGCAAAGTAAGGAAAAAAAAGATATAGGTAATGTAAATAATAGTGTAAAGTATTTTTCTATAATAGTAGATTCATAGCGTAGTAACGTTTCAGAGAATAATAGTCATTTGCGGCCTTACTTAAAAAAACTTTTCAACCGTTAGTCACTGTTTAAGATGCTCTGCCATCTTCTCTCTGACGTGAAGTTGCACGTGCTAGAAAAGGACAGAGAAGTTTAAGCAGTGACTAAGAGAATCGAGATTATTTTAGGTAAGGCCGTTGTTATGCAAGGCTGCAAAGTTGTTTTTTGGCGTGACTTGTACTGAACGCAGAACTAGCATGCGCACCGCAGCAAAATTTTCTTCTTCTTTCCTCCTAAGAGAATTATGGCATCGTACTCTGTGCATATGCCAGTGTCAAGTATTTATAATATTATCCATATAATAGTTTCTGATGAATTACAAGTCAAGAATGAATCTTAGTCACAGTCAAAGTCACACTTAGTAAGTCACAGTTAAGTCCATTCATGCCCTAGTAAAGTCGTGGCAACTTTACTACAGTCTTCTTCGGAGTTTTGGAAACAACACGAAAATACATGTTTTACCACATTATATTACTTGCCCACACTCGTGCGCGTAAATCAGCACTTAATGAATAAAACGCCACCATTTTTATGCATAAACACTAAAAAAATACAAGTTTTGGTAAATAATACAACGCAACGTAACAACATGATTTTTTCGCGTTCCCGTCAAAACTCTCGAGAAAAATTTGTCGATGCTTTTTCTTATCCGAAATAGAGATATGTCGATCGGCGCTAATATAGCAACACAAACATCACGTCTTTAACACTTGAACATTGCTTGCCTCAGAGTTGCTGCTTCTCGCGAATATTTATTTATCTGTGGGGCTTTTATCGACTAACGCTAACATGCGCATGGTAGATAAATGGTAGAGTAACTGGTTTTTGACCTTTCTGCGCGAGTATCTTCTCGTCGTACTTTTTGAGGCCGAGATAGTGTGAGCTAGTCAAAGAGTACGTTTGTCATAACATTTAAATTATTTGTTGGAAATTTTTCGCCTTCTGTCTCACGTTCTTATATTCATACACAAACGATTTGCCATACATTAGATTAGATACAGACTAACCTTTTAAACCCGATATAAAGAAGTGCGAACCTATCTCAAAATTGCTAATCTTACATACCACATTAAACTTCAGGAATAATAAGTAGTCATTTTAAAACACTTTACTATGATAATCACCCTTTCAAAATAGTGCCTCCATTCCGCTTAGCCTCTTAGGTAGTTTGTAGGTAGTTGTTTATGACAAAACATGCTAATTTAAAGAGGCCGTGGACACGAAGGCAATATTGCGCAAGGTAAGCAGAATCCCGCCCAAATTCTTAGGAAAACAAACATTCTCGAACACTCGCCAAACATTTGAACAGGACCTCTCAAAGGATACTTTGAATTTCTACCCACAGTTTTGCCGGCTGGCACACAGGGAATATGAAACCTTACACTAATATTTGAATTTATGCTTTTATGTAACTGTAAACTTATTAGGGTTCCGTATCCAAAGGTGTGCAACGGGATCCTATTGCTTAGCGCACGTTGTCTGTAGGTCCGACGTAATTGTGACCGTATCATTCAATCCGTAGCAGGTAGTCGGTTGAAATGTTCACAGAATATATGTATTGCTACAATAATATATATATTAATTGTTTTCTAGTCCATTTTCTAGACACTAGTAACCAAAACACTAGTGAAACACTTCTATTAACATATTAATAGTAGTATGTAGTGGTAGGACTCTACTGCAGAGTCCGCCTGGGGAAGTACCACACCTTTGCCAGTTATCCACCGCCAAGCAGTAGTGTGCAAGCATTACTGTATTCCGGTTTGAAGGGCAATGTTACCAGAGAAATTACTGGGTATGAAGAGATTTAACATCTAATATCTCAGGGTGACGAGCGCAGTGCAGTGCGGCGCAGGATTGTGTTCGCAAGTTCACAATTCTGGCACTGCTTCTGTTAGTGGCAGGCGTGACGCTTACCACCAGGCGAAAGTCTTGCTCGTCTCGTCACTTGAAAGTATTAAAAAAAATGAAAAATCTTAGGGGCGTCCGATATCCCATATATTAAAAAAATATTTATTAAAACTTTTATTATTATTTTCGTATTGTAAAAACAATAATATACAGGGTAATTATAATTCAACTGTAATAAACAGGTTGTTCATTTGAACGACGGACATATTTTAGGATATAATAGTACCTACTCATCATTATGAACAACTTTTACTATGGGACCGCCACAGAAATCGCGAAAAAATTATCAGTTGTTACACAGCGACAATGATAATGGAATGGACGGGCCTAGCAAACGCTTGCAAATTGTTCAAAATTAACAAGTCAACACAATCAAGCATACATAGCTAAAAGTATGCATATTACATTTGCCGGAAAATAGAGATAACGAATCTAATTACTGCATGACAAAAAGAGAACACATGTATTTGTCTATTGCTCTCGAATCTCGAACAATCACTAGTGTTGACGAAGGATTTCCGAAGACTCTCTGTCTCGTAACATTACGATCGCCTCAAAATAGCGATTAACTTTACATATTTATTGAAATTAATTTCAGTTGTGACAAAATACAGTGATTAATGTGTATTTACTTTTGGAATGTGATCCCCAAATTTGTATTGAGAATATTAGTAGTTTTCTTACACTTGCGGAATTTACTCAAAGGCATAATTTGGAATTATTTGTATTGTTATACCGTACGGCTCGCATATCGCAAAGACAGAGTATGACTGACGCGAGTGGAGAGCTGGCACTCAACATATAGTCTTCAAAATCCGTGCGCTATTTCCCGTCCATTCATTTTATCATTGTCGCTGTTATTACATACATTTCGTCGAGATTGAATGAAATGTTACTACTGTTACGCTCAGCCGTGATGCTTTCCACCAGGCGAAAGATCACTCGTCTCGTCAACTCGTCACTCCGTTGCTTAAAAAAATCACTGGTATAACTCTGCGTGACTCGAATATAATAGAGACATTTTCATTCCAAAGGAACATCTCGGAGTCTTGTGTAATACAAGACTCAATTCTCTTGAAATGCAAATATCTGACACTGAGATGCTAGCATGGTGAGCATACCAGAGCGGGGCTAACATTGCTTAGCATGCTTTAGGGGCTAAAGTAAATTTTAGCTCTAGGGTCAAAAGTTTATTTTTGTCTTTATTTTAGCCCCTTGTATAACAATCTACTATTATAATTAGGTTGTGTCCATTTAAGATTAGTCAATAAAGTAAATTTGATTTTCGATCTCTACTAGAATTAATGTCAATATTTATTCTGGTGGTCATTGTATTTGTTTCCGATTATTATGACATATTAGTGAGAAAAATAAATTAACAGGCTGCCTAATCGTAAACGATCACAGTCAAGCTTGGAGGATCTAGCTCTGCAGTCAAGCGATACTTGTAGCAGCAGATGTATTAATTGTATAAATTGGAGGATTATAAGTCGTTCGGCGACGGACTTAGATGAGTTCCAAAATAATAAGATATGTAGCACAGCATACATATTTTCTTGTGCAAACATGTTTGGAAAACATGTTTGAGTTTGATCACATCCTGCCTGATAAAGCAACGATGCGGCTTAGGATGGAGCACGCTTACCTAGGAGGAAGCCGTTTACAATGGGTTTGAAGACACCACGGTGCCTTCTACTCTGTGGGGGACACACATTTCACTATTGTGCTTTTTGGGAAACACAGACTTTGGCAGATAGTGTTATAACGCATGTTTCTTGGCCTGAGTAAAAAACGTGGAATCAAAGTGCTTTGTGCGTACGTGGGGAAAATCCCGCGTACGGGGTGATGCTTCCGACGCGTAGGTATCTCTGCCCATCCGCTATTATAAAGGGGCAGGTAAACAAGTTCTGCTATACATTGTACTGTAAGTACATATAGTGGGCACAAGCCCACTATAAAATGCAATTAATTGCAATGACAATTCAAATGCACAAGCATTTGGATTGTCTCTAGACTTTCATCGGTCTGGATACAATTATTTTTGTTTTTTGTTGTGTAGTAGGCTAATTAGTCTTTGTAGTTTGTTGTAGTTAATAAAGGCTGGTGATAGTACATACTATTTATCATAAACTACCGTACGTAATTATTGTAAATATTTATTTATGCTTAGTTCATATTATCTTAATCAAAACTGCATCAGTAAATCAGTAATCCAGCTAAGGTAAATTAAACCTAAGTTCCCGCATTCAATTTGCCAAGTTAGTCTACCTCTGAGTCTCTCGTTCGTGGAAATTATTTTCGGTCATGGCACTGTATCTCTAGAGGGAACCGCAAACCTATGTTTGTGTGTGAGCTTGGAAGTCTAACGTGATTGCGGACAGACCAAAGACTATAATAAACCCTGCTATATATAGGAACACAGAATACATACCTAATACTATTTAGTAGGATGAGGAGGATTCCTAGAAATTTAAAATGGACATGTTTTTTTTAACAAGAACCTTGTAAACTACTTACTTATTTCAAACTCTGTTTTTCCGATAACTTATCAAACTTCTGACATTGGATTTAGCCTTTCAGCAAAACACAAATGGAAAAAAGACAGCCAAAATGTAAAAAATAAATAAAATATATATTAAATATTCATCATCATCATCATCAGCCCGGAGACGTCCACTGGTGAACGAAGGCTTCCCCCATAAACCGCCACACTGTACGACAACCTGCCATTTGCATCCACCGGTTGCCCGCGACTTTTACAATGTCATCGGTCCACCTAGTGGGAGGCCTTCCTACGCTGCGTCTTCCGGTTCGCGGTCGCCACCCAAGAACCTTTCTTCCCCATCGGTTGTCAGTTCTTCTAGAGATGTGGCCTGCTCATTGCCACTTCAACTTGCAAACCTTGCGAGCTATGTCGGTAACTTTGGTTCTTTGGCGAATATCCTCGTTCCGGATTCTATCGCGCATAGTAACTCCGAGCATGACCCGTTGCGTGACTCTAAGTTTCTCCAACAGGCCAGCAGTTAAAGACCACGTTTCAGTTCCATAAGTCATCACTGGCAACACACACTGGTCGTATACCCTTGTCTTCAGACACTGCGGTTTTTTTTTAGGTTTTTTTATTTTTTATTTTTTTTTCTATATGTTTATTAGCTGTAGAGATTAAATAACGCCGTAAAGCCGTGTCATTTTCTTTTAATTATAGCTTGTATCACTTGAGATGATGTAAGGATTCTAGCGATACCCCATACGTGTACATCTGTCCACGTATTTAGAAGTTATGGTGGAACAAAGACACTCACATAAAGTCAAAGTATTTTTTTTTGGTAAATATATAGATTTACCGGTCAAATAATAAAACCAATAAATTTAAAATTAAAAAATAAATACTTATTATAACATTGTGGTAACTAGTGGCTTTAGTTGACAGTTCTAAACTAATTAAAATATTGCTGTCACTTTTTTACTAGGCATGTTAGCTAAGGACAGCAACACTTTAGTTAGTGTAGTTCAGACAACTTAAACTTTCCACATAGAAAAATCGACCACATTACACAAACAAAATAAAATTCAATGCGTCAAGTTATAATACATAATAAATAAAGAAATATTATCTGTTTTAAATAGGTGAGTAAGTACATACAATTTCTTCAATGAGTTCTTAGAAATTCGTCAATTTCGTATATTGTTTGCTCTTAAAGCCAATGTTTTAACCTATACTAATTAACGTATTCCTTGGTTATTCAATGAGTCCTGTCATACATTTTGTCACTCAGCGTCGTAAGAGGCGCTTTCGAGACGATCACTTAGAATGCGCGGGAAATACCTGGCGCCGGCGGCGCGGGACGGAACACTTATTTGAAATTTGATACCGCGGGATGGCGCTTGAGCGGCTAAAGGATTTCAAACTGACATACATACAAAGATTCATACAAAATGTACTCTGGAAACATAACACTCCTTTTAAGGGGAGTCGTGTAACAATGTGGTCATTGGTGACATGACATCTTACATGGTAAGATGTCACCATTCGTTGAAACACAATTGGTATATCTGAGCAAGTACTACAATACTACTTACTACAGAATACAGCCACTATTAGAAGCTTCCGCGTAGGAAATAGCTGGGAGCGTCGAAGTCAGTACATGTTCCGTGACAGTGGAAGGTCTTCCTAGGGTTAAAAGGAAATGTACAAATGGAGCTTTTACGGCTACATAAACTATTTCTTGTTTTACTTTTCTGCTTGATCTATACAGGGTTATATGCTTGGGGAGTACTAAGCTGAAAGGTAGTCATTGAACAACATTGTTACAATGGTGTTGTTGTGTTGTTGGTGTTTTATTGTTGTTTTGTAACTTTTACTATGGCCCAACATTGAATTTGCGAAAAATCATACAATCAAATTTATTGGCATAAACACAAAGGTAAAGTAAATCAGAAGTTCCGTCTATTTTGTCGCGGGTGAATGTCATTTTCTATTTTTCTATGGAACAGCTGTTTTTTCCACGTATTCGTGTTAGGCTCCTTATTAAAAGTTGTTTGCAATGATGAGACGCACAGAGTAGGAGGAATAGAGATGTGATAAAAAAAACTATAGCAGGACGCGTGATCTTGCATGTTTTGCGGGAAGAAATCAAAGAAAAGAAGTAATTCTGCCATCAGGCGGGATACAGGAAAAGTTTTTGAAAACTGCTATAATTACCAAATTGAGAATCCATGTTATATACAACATATTTCTGAGTTTCACGCTAGAAGGCAAGGTGATCATTACGGCTCCTTCTTTTGTCCATGGTCTATGGGCCTCCTTTCGGCTCATTAATACCTTTACTCGTATCCCGCATTTCTTCAACACTGAACTTTGACAAACTGTGAAATACGCAGCATATCATAAAAATACAATTTCTAGGTAGGTATTGTCAACTCTGTACTATATATGACAACACCACTGTTAAAAAGTATATGACTATCCAAAATAATATGCATGCAGTGTTTTAATAGGAGTATAAATAGTAGGGCGGGTTGACTGCCATGGTATCAAGCACGCAGTTCAGCTTCATGTCAATAATAAATAACCAAAGGAACAAAAAATTTAAATTTGAACATTAAATATTACATAGTTCACTGACTTTTAATGATTACTTATTTGATTTTTAATTTGACATTCAATTATTATTTGACTTTTTTTATGTTGACATTTAATTATTATTAGATTTTTATTTGTTTTAATTATAATAAAAATTTTCGACTATTGATTATTTATTGATTGTCTTTGACCTACTACCGAATTTTAAATCTAATCCCATTTGTTTTTTTTTTATGTGGAACTTGTGTATATGGATGTATCTGGTCTGAAATAAAATTTAAAATAAAATTTATTATTATGAATCAATAATGCATTAACCCTACGAATATAAAATGCAATATTGTAAATCACCTTCCGGTGTTGTAAAATAAAAAATTCCCACGATATTTTCCACCCATTTTGCAGTTATTTAGCTGTTTACACCTAAATTTAGAGATAGATGGCCGCTGTCCTGACCAGAGTAAGTCAATTTATTTCGTTCAGGGCAGTTTATTTCATGTTTGCTTCCTACATTTTTCGCGTTTAGAATTCGGACCGAGAACATAAATCTACGGAAAGCCAATAATGGACAGCTTACACCCATTTACACGTTTCACACCTACGCTGGATAAGCCCGTTCTTTCCCAATCGTAGGTTATTTTTAGAATGGTTGTGATCGGTTAGTGGGTGTAAATTCTATTTACAGCCCTAATCCTTATTTTAGGTTACCATTCCGAAAGAGTGCTATCGGAATACTATTACAAATCTCATCTTACGCTTGTTCGAATACAAATTTATTTTTTCACTAAAGATTATCTAGGCCGAAAAACACTTGGCTGTTTTTTTTTCATATGTTTATCCTTAGTCTAGGGCTGCTAAGTTTTTAATTAAGTAAGACGATGCTATGCTTGAGTAGTGATCATTAATATGGGCATATAAAGCAAGGTGGGTTTATAGTTAAGGGGTCTGTACACTCTCCTTTCGGATTGCCCAAAAAAATATTTTTATGCAATCGAGTAACGTACAAGTAACAAGACGTTCACCTGGTGGTAAGCATCACGCCTCATAGGTAAGTAACATTGCTCTTCAAACCGAAACACAGTAATGCTTGCACACAACTTAGTTCTTGAATAACTGGCAAATGTGTGGTACTTCCCCAGGCGGACTCTGCAGTAGAGTCCTACCACTACAAAACTACCAACAAAATGTATAATTTCCCTCAGGCTCCCGAGGCGAAGCCGAGGGTGACAAACATGAGATCTGAGGCTTCTTTACTTGCTCCCGTGGTGTGTATACGATTTTACGTGCCGCTGCGGGGAGGAAGTGGTTCCTTTCGCTCCGCGTAGCGGGGCGTAAGTAGCCACTGTAGCCCCGCAGGCACGTAAAAAATAATGATAACTGATTCACTAAACGACCCAGCCACACGACAAAACACTACCTAGGCCCTCGTCTAATCACATTAGAGATTCATTAAAATTTTGAGCCTTTTTGATTTGACTCAAGTCTCCAACTAAGCTATAAGCTCAGGATTCAATTTGACTCAAAGAACTTATGACACATGATATTTTAAGTCACCAATTTCGACAAAACTATTCTAGTCTAATGGCAATTCAACGCGGGAATGTAGCCAACATTCTTTGGACTTTCTAACTATTTAGCCATAAAAAAATTATGACTAATTTTTGGTTTATTCAATTTACATTTTAGTTATAATTTTTAATACTATATTAACCATTAAATAGTATATAAGCTTTCTAACTACACAATAAAAATTGTAAAAAATGTAGTCATCAAAAAGAGACTCGAATATTTTACCACACTACCAAATGTACCAACATTTTTCTGACAAAAATATGACTGCAATCGCTCTGTTTGTCCTTCTGCTCATATATTTAAGTCTTGGATAGCGTATGGAAGCAGACTCGAGGGCCAACGACAACGTTTGGCGCATTAACATGATGTATCGTGGGTCTGTAAAAAGCAATCACAAGAATTCTTGAGTTCATTTTCAAGAAACTTTGAGATGCTTTTATTTTGATCCTCTCAGACGTTGACTCTGAGGTTTGATTTATTGCTTGGCTTAGATGAGTTTACTTGGAAAGTTATGAGATGCAAGAATTTATGGTTGTAAGATTTAACCGCAGGATTTGACTGACGCGACGTTGAGATAGATGAGTAGCTTTATTGCACACAATAATAATTTAAAGATATCGTGGCTGCGAAGCGACAAGACTTGAGTGCAAGACATTAATTTCTTTGCTTAAAAACTGACCGGACTGATTGGTGACTTTAACTGGGAAATAGTCTTTTGATAGATATAATAGAAATTGTGTGTGTTAAGTATGTGTTATCTTAGCGACTCCTTATGTGATGTATGTTGGTCTTATATACTTGTGTAAAATAGGCAAATAGGTTTATTTTTCAACCGACTTCAAAAAAGGAGGTTCTCAAAACGAATGTATGTTTTTTTTGTATGTATCTCTCGTTTTTCTGTATATTACTCCGCCAATCATGAACTGATTTTGATGATTCTTTGTTTGGTAGGTGATACTTCAGAGGTCGTCCCATATAAATTTTATCGAAATCGGTTCAGTAGTTTGAATTTTAAATCAAAATTACTAGAAAATATGAAGATGTCATCCAGGTAGTTGAAGTCAGAAGTTACGAAGCCTGTAAAATAAAATTGAAAATTTTATTTTAAAATTTCGAAGCCTGTATACATTGTTCGAAAGTTGAACATTACGCACCATACATCGGAGCGTGCGGTAAAATAGGTACTCTCAGCTAAGTACCTATTTTACCGCACGCTCCTTAGTATAGCGCCGTGCGTAAACTTTACGGTATTTTTTTTATTTCCATACTAATAATTTAAGAACTCCACCAAAGAGTTTCACATTACGAAAATAAATAAGCTGAATGATCGAACCTCCTTGGAAACGCTTTTGCTCAATACGTTTGTCTTACTTTAATACTAAACAGAAAATGTGACTAAAGAAATTCTCACCACTCATTTCTTTTTTTTTATAATTGTCATCACGCGCACGTTGCGCCATTTGTTAATTCGCGCCATTTGTTAATTCGCGCCATTTCATCTTTCCTCCTAGGAGGATTATGGCGTCGCACTTTGTGCATTTGCCAGTGTCAAGTATTTATTTGTATCAAGATTTTGATAATTTTCAAGTCGAATGAGTCTAAGTTACAGTCAAAGTGATGTCACACTTAGTAAGTCACAGTCAAGTTCAGTCAAGCTCTAGTAAAGTCGTGGCAACTTTACTACAAGCTTCTTCGGAGTTTTGGAAACAACACGAAAAGACACTCATATTAGAAACGTTTTAATGAAGACAAACTTTAGAACGTTTTTTTTTCTTCTTTCCAGTTCAAGATTTATATTTTGTTGGTTTCCTCGCGATGTCACCACCGAAAAGCCAGAGATATGAAAATCCATACATGAACTCAACAGGGCTCATTGCTATTGATTTGGGCCCGAGATTTGAACCTGCGACCTCGTGATTTCTATTCGAGCGGTCTCCCAATGGATTACAGACATACCCTAAACTGCATCCAGAACCTCCGGAGGACGGGCAGCAGCAACCTCTCGGTAAACTGTGGTGAGCATTCTGATGCGATCCCCGAGCCGCCTGCCAAGCGTGGGGATTATAGCAACCCCTCCCTATCTAGGGACCTACCAAAACCGTCAAGTGGATAAGTCTTCTGGCTGAATTATAATAAATAAATATATAAATTATGGGTAGACATTCCACACAGCGCCATCTAGCCCCAAACTAAGCAAAGCTTGTAATATGGAAACCAGATAGCTGATAGAATACTTTTTTAAATTAAATACGTACATATAATACATACTACACCCAGACATAGAACAAACATCTATGTTCGTCACATAAATGTTTGCCCTGGGTATTGACCGAACCCACGCCCTACAGTTCTGAAGGCAGACATGCTACCATCTGAGCTATAAGAAGTCAAAGACCTTACTGTGGACACGTCTTATGGCTGATAATGTGACTGCCATATCAGCTTGATAATACGCTGGGTTACCTGAGTTACGCTCCCCCGATAAGAGTTCTTCATTTAGTTATGGGCTACCTCATAACGTTACGTAATCCTTAACATAGCATAATTACTAAAATACAAACTTCAACTACTCGCTTTGCTATTCCCATTTCACAAAAGAACCGGCCAGCCTATTTCAGTCCTACGGCGGCCAGTTGGGTTGTATGTGGTTTATTCTACCCCATTTACTGAACTAGTTAGCTGGCTAGTTTATGTTATGTATGAATGTTACAGTTTTTACAAGGCAGCCTGCGTGAAATTAGCACAGAGGATGTATATTAGCTTGTAAAAACGTAGTAGAGCTCTCTGGAAATAAATGAATGTCACTTTGCAAATGCAAAGTTTTTTTCGGTTTTGCAGGGACATTTTGATTTGCTTTTCATAAAGGGGGGAGTTCTAATACCACTGGCGTTTCGGCGAAGGAAAAAATCGTAAGGTAACCTCTATCATACGGTATGATGCAGGTATATGTTTCATTACCCAATTATTGGGTAGTCGGATAAAAACTTGTATTTCCTTTGTATGTCTGTTTCATTGGTGTTAATTTGGTACTAATAAAGAGTTAATCTATCTATTTCAAAAGTTATTGTATTGTAAAAATGGTGGGGTATGACTTCGTCCCTTTTGCTGTAGAAACGTGAATAGGTATCTCCTAGGCAACCGTGTTCCAGCGTCGATCACATCGTCACTTCCCATCAGGTGTGAAGACAGCGGGTCCGTGGTGCTCTGAGGCAAAAAAGTTCGTGGCCGATCTGGGGCGTCGCTTGCGGAGCAGAGGGCGTGACCCACGTTCGGGTCAATATTTGGCCCAACATATTTCGTCGGCCATACAACGCGGGAACGCTGCCAGCCTGATGGGTACATTTGGGCGAGTGGTTACAGACAGATAGGTAGTATAAGGTGTTGACATATAATAATAATTATTATTATTATGTAAAGTATAATATTATTTATTTTATTTAATTGTATGACATTTCCATTTATTTACAATGGAATACATAATATAATTAATAAATAATTTAGATATAATAATTAATAAAATACTTACTAGAAACTTAGAGTCACGCAACGGGCAATGGAGAGAGCTATGCTCGGAGTTACTATGCGCGATAGAATCCGGAACGAGGATATTCGCCAAAGAACTAAAGTTACCGACATAGCTCGCAAGGTTTGCAAGTTGAAGTGGCAATGGGCAGGCC
Source organism: Erannis defoliaria (assembly GCA_905404285.2). Taxonomy (NCBI): domain Eukaryota; kingdom Metazoa; phylum Arthropoda; class Insecta; order Lepidoptera; family Geometridae; genus Erannis; species Erannis defoliaria. The sequence goes on along the minus strand of FR990080.1, from coordinate 3,836,857 downwards.
ACATCGCTCGAAGAACTGACAACCGATGGGGAAGAAAGGTTCTTGAGTGGCGACCGCGAACCGGACCGTAGGAAGGCCTCCCATTAGGTGGACCGACGACATTGTAAAATTCGCGGGCAACCGGTGGATGCAAATGGCAGGTTGTCGTACAGTGTGGCGGTCTAAGGGGGAGGCCTTCGTTCAGCAGTGGACGATAATGATGATAAATTAATAAAATAGATAAAGTGTTGTAAAAATAGTGGTAATTTAGGATTTGTTACGCTCAAACATACCAAGAATTGCCCTGATAAAGAAAGCTTCGGCGTAGGAAGCTTTTTCTATGATCTGAAGGGTTATTACGCCGCTTAGTTAGCACTTCAAGACTCAGGTACCACTTTAGGATTTATTACGGCTCTAGTCTTAGGTAGCACTTTATTATACTTCTGTAACTCGAAGGACTCTAAAAATTTACAAGGGTTTAAAACGATGCTTGATGGACTGAGTAAATATGAAATTTGTTTTATTCAAGTTTTGCTATTTGAATTGAGTCCACCAGAGAACGAATAAAAACGTCTTTGTTACTTTGTACTACTAGTATAGTATTATTTATTATCTTTGCTTTGTACTGTAATTTAGCTGGCGTAACTAATTTATGTTTTATCATTAAGTTGTCAGGACCGACTTTGTAGTGCTATCAATTTTATAAAGCTATTTTCTAGCCTAGAAGTATATACGTATGTGCTAATTGACTATAATCATTATTTTATTAGAGTGCCATTGGAAGTTAAATACCTACCTATCATCCTATAGAATGGTAATAGCTTTTCTGTACAGCGTAAACTGTTGTCCATCGTACGCATTTTTTTATAGTAAGTAAGTAGTTATTTGCATATTTTTGAATTTGTTGTATGCAATAGATGTGCTGACTCATTTTAATATATTTTCAGTAGAATTTCTTAATAGTTTTTGTAATACGGACGCATGAACAAATATGAGCGAACAAAGAAAAAAATAGACTGCGGAAAACGTTACATTGGTGTCGATTCTGTTGCACCGCTCACTAAACTAAACTTAATTTGATAGGACGAAACCTGTTGATATCCTTTTCTAACATATTGAAATGAAATGAGACACGGATAATTTTAGTCCTGTCAGATTAGTTTAGTTTAGTGCTAGGAGCAACAGAATCGATACCGCGTCTTACATCTCTCTGTAATTTACATCCTAATTCACTCCCAGTTTTAGTACGTGCCGGATAAACTAAAGTCTGGCGTCAGCACCTAACATCAAAAGTTAATATGAAACTTATTTGTATTCCAGCCCTCGAATATTCTGAAGACCCTTCAAGAAATAGGATACAAATGTTTGTCAGACAAATATCGGCGTCGGTAAATATGGAGCTTAGAATTTCTTTATCGCGTGGAACCGTTTAAAGTTAGAGCTTATGCTTCTATGTATAAGATTTCAAGGTAAAAATCTGCCTGCTGTCGTCTTTTACTCGTGGCAAAATGATTTCTTTTCTGGTGTTGAAAATATTTATGTCTCGTGAATCTTCGACAAAGTTACGTTCCTTAGGAATTTCCGTTATACAATATATTATTATCATCCCTCAAAGCATTTTTAGGAAAGCATTTTACCTATATTTAAAACTAAACGAAGTTTAAATAAGGACGTGACATTTTGGCCTACTTCATACAAGTATAGGAAATTTGTACTAATAGGTATAAATAGGCTAGATGACTGATGTTTATATCGTTGAAACCGATAGCTTTGATGAAGAATTTAAGTAAATATGGTATGTTTATTGAAAACATTATTTAAATCGGTTAATAATGTTCTGATATATGAGCGTTTAAAGTTTTTGTTAGAGACAACTCTGTCCCTTTCCCACAAAACAAAAAATGACGTCATGCCTTACTTGTCAGAATAGAATTTATATGGCGTACTGAGAAGTGACGTCACGATTTGCTGTTTCGCCTCTCTGTCTAGCATGATATTAAAATGCTTATAAGTTGCTTATTTTTGATCAGATTTTCATATCTTTTTCATTAATCAGCTATATTTATGGGCCACATTTTAAAAGGACGATAAAAAAAACCAGTCATCTAGCCTATTAGTCCACCAGCGTATGGGAAATGTTCTAACCCTTTAATTTTTACATGGATAATCATTAGTTCAATTAAATAAATATGAAGTCATCGAGTTACTGGCAGTTATATACCTACTTACCGTATTATGCATAAAACACTTAGAGTTATAGAGTGTTATGCCCTCTTTTTTCGAACTCAATTCATAAAAAACATGTGATACTTTTGACGTGCATGTAACATCTTTAAAGCCATGTTTTGCCACAATAAATACATTTAAAATCGAAATAAATTTACAAAACACTTTTACTTAAAATAAGTTTATTAATTGTTTCAATGTTTTATGTAGCACAATTTTGTAAAGATAAGTAAATCTTTTATATTTAGAAAACAGTGAGCTCAGGTTTTAACTGTGCTGAATTGCATTATATTCAAGCTAATTTATAATTAAAATACTCGATCCTCTAAGATATAGATAATTATTCATGCTTTTAGCATAGCTTAATCAGTCTATTCAATCTATCATTCATCTATTTCATCAATCTATGAATCTATCAGTCTATTTAATAGTACACTGCTGTACTGAGGCCTACCGAAGGGCGATTGGCCCACATCCACCAAGCGGGCTCGGTTATGGGTTAGTGGATTTACATACACCATTGAATTTCTTCTCTGGATGTAAGCAGTTATCCTCGCGATGTTTTTGAATCCAGTAGTATTAAATTAATTAATGCTTAACACTTAACTAATTAAACGACCCAAACTCAAAAACCAGTGCGCAAATGCAAATTGCAAATGCGTCATTTGACAGCCACGTGATAATTTATAAATAAGCAGCAATAAATCATATTTGTGTTTAGCTGAAAGGAGTTTGCCCTCGAGGTTTTTTCGGTATCACTGTCAGATGCAGGGCAGGCAATTTAGCGGATACGTTTTATGCGGTATGGCTAGAGATAAAGCGTTTTAGTTAGGCTCTCCGCACATTATAATATACTCTCAGGCGACGAGTATCATAATTTGAGTCTCGGAGGAGGAAGCTATAGACCCCTCGTCCTCTGAGAAAAATTGGTAGCAACTCTGCATATAAAATCAACGTACGTTCAATTTACATTGTGAACCACACAAACTTTAACTATGTGAACCCCGCAGATTACAACTTTGCGGTGCTACCGAAAGAGCCTCAAAATTGTTAATGCAACAATATTTTTACTGTTGCGTTCACAATATTTGCGTTTTACAAAGAAAATGTTGATAGGGCAACATACGGTATTTAGCGATCTTGAAATTATGTTGTCATTTTCGCAAAACATTGCTCGCAATGTAAATCTGCATACGTTGCAACCCGATTTCTTCTATCTCTTCTATCTCGATTTTTTCTTCTCTCTGAGTGTAGGCTGCTACGCTGCGTTTACTGTCATCATCATCATCTTCACATTAATAAAGGAATTACCATTACCTACTACGTAATTAATGGTAGTTGGTCGTTTTTCTAAGATGAAGTGTGTACTAAAAAGGAGATGGAAGAATAAGAACACGGCTCTGTTTGAAATGAATCTCATAGAAAAAATGTTTATAAAGATTTTAGATACCTACGGCCTTACCTAAAATAACCTCGATTCTCTTAGTCACTGCTTTAACTTCTCTGTCCTTTTCTAGCACGTGCAACTTCACGTCAGAGGGAAGATGGCAGAGCATCTTAAGCAGTGACTAACGGTTGAAAAGTTTTTTTAAGTAAGGCCGCTACTGCGTTAGCAGATGATAATGATATCATATTTTATTCAGTTCAAAACTAAGCTCATCTCTTTGAAACAACACAACATAGTCTGATATGATCTTTCAATCGCTTATTTAATGGCGTGTATTCTATCCACTTTCACGCCTCTGCTTTTGATTAATAGCCTGCATTTGGACTCTGTGATATTTCTACCATTGCCCCTTCGGGTTTTGCAAGCGCAAGAACTTTTAAAGATCTTTTTCTGCTCAAATGTATTTAGCTTAGACTTATTAGGGACGATCCTTCTATCTTCATGTTTTTGGCAGAATGGGCTAGACTTTTATTTTACGAGTACTCTCTACCTTCTACTGCGTTATTTTTTTCCATCCTGTCAGAAATCGATCCCTTTTTTCAATAATGTCTGTCTGTTGTTACAATCATTTTCAGCATAGTATAATCTTTTCCAAGAATAGTTCATTTAAATCTTTGTGATCTTGAGCTCACACAGCTCGACAATTAAATTATTATAATTTTCTGATGTGAATTATATGATGTGTATTATCTGATGTGTATCTACGTAATAAAAAAATTTATGCTATTGTATTTTTTCCTTGGAGGACACCAAGCACCTCTGCACCTCTCTCGAATTATTTCCGATATGAAAATCTTGAGAGCGTACCTACTAAAAACTGGGAAGGCGCAGGTCAAATATCACACCATTTTGACTGGGTTTTTCGATTCTAAACAAAAGCGAAAAAAAACCTCTCCGGAGATGACAAATTTGAATCCGGCAACCCGTGTAATAAATCCTTCATAGTGAAATAAGGTAGGTGTAACCCTAGAAGTCTAGGAGTAGAGTAGGGTTATAATAACTGTTGCAGAGCATATTATTCCTTTGATTTGTATATGAGAGAGCGAGATCCTCCAAGTATTATTCAGAGCAATAGTACTGCATTTATTCATACATAATTATCTATATAATACACGATATTAGCATTTTCATGTTATCATATTGTTATTGACAGTAAATTATATTCTATGACCTTTTCTAGAATTGTATGCGTCAACAATAAGTACTTAGATACTTAGTAAGTATTAAACATTACTATTTATTATTTGCAAACATCACGTGATAATAAAGTGCATAACAGCTTACATAAGATTCTAAGATTAATTAACTAAGTACTTAGTTTTCATGATAATAATAGTTTAAATTATTTATTTGCTTTGTGGTGTACCACACATAATAAAATCTTAAGCTTTCTATAAGGATAGAAGACATTTTTTTTTTTCATATTTTTACTAACATCCTATATATAAAATATTCAATATACCTACATAAATGATTAGTAGTTAGGTTATAATATCTACTAATGATCCATAACAACAGATGCTCACTCGTGCCTGATATCTCTCTAATCTTGAAAAAGTACCCACACAAAAACACGTCGTCGACAAAAAATGTATTCCAGGCGATGCTCCGATAGGCTAAATTCATTTCGCTAGCAGAATTCATAATGAGGGCGGGACTATTTAAATTACAGAATTGACAAGGGCGCGTGGTGTGGTGAGGGTGTTTCAGGAGGCGTAAAAATGAACGGTGGAAATATTTATCGGATTATGGTAGAGCATACGTAATTAGCGCGTAGGTTGGCGCTGTTCTGTCTATACGTCAACGCACGAGCGTAGCGAGCCCGACTTAAATAGAAGGAATTGTGTCTTATTTTTTAATGCTATTATTATGCTTAAGATTATACTTACATTATTTGCCTGTCCAAGGATCTAATCTTACATAACAATTATGAAGATGTTAAAATAGTTAGTTTTACGTTTTCAGGTTTCAGGAATGAGCACAACCAACACGCGACCGAGCCAGCGTGCTGGATATGTATGACCTATTCCCCGTTCGGACCTGGACCTTGATTCGACCTGGGATCAGGGACCTGGTTATGTCCTAAAACTCCCGTCAGAAACACTTGAGCACAGGCAGCAGCGTCCTCTTGGTTAACGGTTGTGAGCATTCTGCAAATTCTCAAGCCGCCTGCCAAGCGTGGGGATTATGGCGACCCCTCCCTATTAGAAGGGAGGCCTTCATCCAACAGTAGAAGTCTTCTGGCTGATGATGAATCGTCATTCGATGGTAGGCTTATATCCAGCTGTGGACTATAAAAAAGCTGTTTATGCTAGGCTACATCAGAATTAAACATACATTCTGATGTACCCTAGGATAGTACAGTCCTGGTAACATACTTAGTTTTGTAAAGAACGCCTCCGTACATCAGATTGTGGGTTCAAACCCGGTCCAGTCCAATTGGTTCTTGGTAAGACACATTGGCTTATAAAAAAGGAACAAATCGTTAGAAACTGTGTGTATGTATCCGGATGAGAAATTTATTGGAGTACCTACTTGAATATTCTAAGCTGCTCCAGACATATGCGTGTTACGATAGAGACTAACCATTCTAGCTTCTAGGATAGGATAGGCATGTCTTAAGGTTAGGTTATATCGTGCCAAAATAATCTATATATACTCAGTGATAAAAGTAACTCCAACAGTATTGTTACCAGGTGGCTTCTGTCATTGTGTCAAGTCTTTACTAAGTCCACTACATCACTCTGTGTAGACTCATCTGTTCGCAGGCGGCCCTTTCGTCGGGATACAGCCTTAATCGTATAAAAAGGAACATGTATGAGTATGACACAAAGCTTTTCGGACACCATATTTATCCCATAATTCAATATACAACAATTGGATGTGTGTAATATTGTTATTTAAATATATTAAGTATATTCGTTAGCAGGTCAATAATTTAAAATTATTTTAGTTTTGTATATTCCAGACAGTGTTATGTTTGTAAATAAAATATTACTATAGATCAATAAAAAGAAGAAAAAAAATTTTGGTGTATTAAAAAATGCTGAAAATAATTTAACATATTATAAAAAAAACAGACTCCAACATGCAATTTTGTTTACTTCGATGAAGTATTTTTAACCGACTTCAAAAAAGAAGGATGTTTTTTTGTTTTTTTTAATGTATTTTCATCGGTTTCTCCGTCAATTATGGACAAATTTTGTCAAAAAAATAATTTTAACCGGTATACTCCCAAACTGGTCCCATATTAATTTGAAGTCGATTTTTTTTTAAATTGTTATTTCTAGTCATTTTGTTTTAAAAACCAAAATACTGAATTGGAAAATCAATTTGGTTCTATAGAATCAGTCTGAAAGCATATCCTTTGAAATAAAAAAAAACTAATCGTTTCATAAATATCGGAGTTCTGAGGTAACAAACATAGGTACAAATAAATACAACCGAATTTAGGACCTCATCGTCTTTTGTAGTCGGTTAAAAATAAGCCAGCGGGGCTCTTCCACAACGTGATATTATTGTCCTGTTGGACAAACAAAACCGGTCGCTAAAGCTCGTCTGACCTTTGTCTATAAGTAGTGGAAAATCTTTCAACTTTCAATAATGTCTATGTAAAAAAAAATACAACCGACTTCAACTTCGAATACCTGGATGACATCTTCATATTTTCTAGTTATTTTGATTTAAAAACCAAACTACTTAAAATTTATATGGGACCTCTGAAGTATTACCTACCAAACAAAAAAATCATCTAAATCAGTTCATAATTGGCGGAGTAATCACGTAACAAACATACAAAAAAAACATACAGTCGAATTGAGAACCTTCTTTTTTGAAGTCGGTTGAAAACAAAAGCTCTCGCTTACAAATTATTTTTACTTACTCCTAAATAATGAAAGAAAAATCCACGCTATGCTATGACGGGTGGTTGAGCGCAAATGCCGTCGACCCGAGCCCGTATAAATTCCTAAGGTCCCGAAGGTCCCGCTACTAAAGCCGAAATGCTTGTAATTTCTAATTAATGGCCCGCCTTACGAAAATACGTAGATTACTTTTTTATTTGAGATAAACTTACGCGGAATACTAAAAATCTGGATGCGAAAACCTAATAAAGCCGGCGATGTGTATTCTTAATAAGGCACCACCATTAGCCAGAAGACGTCAACTGCTGGGCGAAGGCCTCCCCCTGAATAGGGAGGGGTTTCCATAATCACCAAGCTTGGTAGACGGCTTGGGGATCGCAGAATGCTCACCACAGTAACCGAGAGGACCCTGCTGCCCGTCCTGCGGTGGTTGTGGATTCAGTTTTAGGACATACCCAGGTCCAGGTCGTGTTCTTAATAAGACACATAGATTGTTTATTGGATCCTTATGACCTAAGAGACACTGAGGTACTTACCTAACATAAGCAGAGGTGGCGTTTACCATCATGAGTAGGTATATACTCGTATGTCTTGCTCATTTTGTCATAAAAATATTTAAACCTAAAAAAACTGTTTATTGATTCTTTCTTGAGACGTTTGGCGTTTTCACACTGACCAGAAACAATATCGTCGGAGTGCTAGTTTCATACAATTAGTTTACACGCTTTCACACTGACAAACGATAATGACTAATTTCACACTAACAAAGGATTTCCGCGACGATATCGTTTGTCAGTGTGAAAGCGTGTAGTACTATTTTTGTTTTATTTATACGGGAATACTCACGTTTAATTAAATCGGATACTCCGACTATAGTTTCGATCACATCCGGTGACCTTTTTCAAAGAGTGAAAACAGAGCCCGACGCGCGTGCAGCTGCGTCCTGCATAGCAAAAAAAAAAACTATTTAAAAAAAAAACCCCCCACCCGTAAATCCCCCGTTACCCGTTTTATCCCGTATAAATAAAACAAAAATGTGTCAAAACCACGTCAGTTTTCAGCGTGTAGTACTAATTGTATGAAACTAGCACTCCGACGATATCGTTTCTGGTCAGTGTGAAAACGCCCGTTGGAGTCGAAGTTATAATATCATTATGTCATTATGTCACCAAAGAAATGTTTCCACTGATGAAAATAATTTTTTTTTTAGTTTTAGTTAGGTTTCGCAGTTTTAAGTAAGTAGGTACCAATTTATTCAGAGTTTAAAATTTTACTATGAGTTTAAAGATTTTATTAACAAAAAACCTTTTGATATACAATGGGTATATATATATATATATATATTACATATATTTAGATTAATGAAATAATCCCTCAAATTGCTCATGTTATTTTGGAGACAATACGACAATAGGTAGGTACCTACCTACCTAACCACTAACCTGTAAGTCATTTCATTATACACACCTATCAACCAATTTAAAAAATATGTACTAAATAACATTATCCTTTAAATAATCATAGCACTTCAAATGTAATATAGGTATTCTATTCCAGATTATTACACTCCAAGTAAAATCGTCACGAAACCGTTAGATAAAAAAGTTTAAGCCATCTGGATTTGTGGCAACACTTTATTTCATTTTACGAGAAACATCATCAAATAGAACAATCTTTATTTTGCAGAATAATGTTTTATGAGATGGAAACGTTGAAACATAAAGACTGGCCAACTTATTTGGAAGTTGCAACGAGGGCGCCACCGTAAGGTTTCCTATAAAAAACTGACAGCTGCCAGTGGAGGATTGTAGCTCTTTCATTTGAGCAATTCTTCATGTAAGTTAGTTCTGCAATGTCTTATCTCGCACTTCAGTCTAATGGCGACGTTTATTGCAATTGCAGCCAGAAATGTTACATTGTACTTAAATGTTTTAGGACCAACGTAATGGGGTGAGTTATGGTGCTTAGGGCATATACCAAGTGTATAAGATTGGTGTTAAAAATTGTAGTAGTAAGTATTTTGAGTAAAGAGTAATAGATATTATTATTATTATTTACTTATTATTATATATTACCTACTTACTTACTTACTTTTACTTACTTTGTGTGAAATAAATAAATAAATACTGGAGAAAAATTGCAAGGTTAATGAGCTTCAAGCACATAAGTAAATACCATTGTAAATGTCACGATAGTTTACCTATAATAACCTATAACCTGTTATATAATAAATGTGAAAGTTATTTTAGTAATGCTCTGTTCAATGTTGGGTTAGCAAATTTATAACGTACTTATTCGTCTTTTTAAGTTGGTTAACCAAAAAAAACTGCCAAACATAAATAAAAGAAAATGTTATTTCCTTCCTTATTGTTAAATACAGCGACGGTGTTATTGGAATGGACAGGCACAGGCAGCGCTTGCAAATTGTTCAAAATTAACAAGACAACACAATCAAGCATACCTAGCTAAAAGTATGCATATTACATTTGCCGGAAAATAGAGATAGCGAATCTAATTACTGCATGACAAAAAGAGAACACATGTACATGTATTAGAAGTTTGTATTGTCGTATCGTACGGCTCGCATGTCGCAAAGACAGAGTATGACTGACGCGAGTGGAGAGCTGGCGCTCAACATATACTTAGTCTTCAAAATCCGTGCGCTTATTTCCCGTCCATTCATTTTATCATTGTCGCTGATTAAATAGACACCACAACACTGTCCAACTTTGTTGTGGTAAAAAATATCCATGTTTTATACTGTACACGTACAGTGTTTGCCGTGTTGATTGGCACGTAAAACCAAATTTGACGATGTGTTGTAAAAAGAGTAGATGTACGTTTAAGTTACGTTGCGTACATTTAACTTTTAGGTTGACATAATAATGCGTAAAAAATCGTACAGTTTCGCGATTTCAATGTTGGCATAGTAAAATTTGTTTGTTTTGATGTACAGAAAAATACAGACTATGGATAAAAAAGGATGCTAACTGATTAGAACTAACCCTGTATTGGGTTGGTGTAAGTATGTCCAACAAAAAATATGCAAAAAAGTTACTTAGGTACTATAAATAAAAAAAAATGCAAATGTCATGATGGATAATGTAAGGATTCTAACGATTACCACATTATATCAAAATCTATTCAGGCATTTAGAAGTAATGATCGAACAAAGGTACTCACATACATACATAGATACATGAACTCTGAAAATATTACACTCCTTTTTTCCAGTTTGTGTAATACTTACAGTTTGTATGTTTGTCTAGTACCTACTTCAACTTATTAATCAAGCAAACCTGGAGGATTCAGCTCTCTCTATCCACGAAAATGCAGTTCAAACTCTTTTTTAACAGTTTTTTTAATGCTAAATCCTGCCTAAAATCTAATGTAATAAAATCTAAGTAAGCAACGCATCTACATTTTTCCATCTCGAAGTAATCATGAAAGCTTTGTCATGTATCTGAAACAAAACGAGATTGCAGCGATTGAACTGGCTTAGGCGTTTTATTAACTCGAGTGCTTATTGGCTCAGTCCTTGGGTTTTGAAACGTTATTTGCTTGTTTGTTAAAAAATGTGACTTACTTATTAAGCCTGAGTTAGTTTTTTTTGAAAACATTTCACCCGGCTCCATCTAGCCCCAAACTAAGCAAACCTTGTACTCGTAGTATGGGAACCAGATAACTGATCCAGATGAACTGAGAAGAGTTTTGGGAACACGGAAAAATCATGTCGCTGCATTCTAATATTGTATTTTCGCGGATTAATAAATAAAAATGGTGGTGTTTTATTCATTTAGTGTTTTCAGAATTACATGCACGAGTGTGAGCAAGTGATATAATGTGGTGCAACATATATTTATTTGTTTTCAAAACTCCGTAATAGCTCATAGTAAAGTCGCCACAACTTTACTAGGGCATGACTTGGACTCGACTTTGACTAATTTCGTGTGACTAACTGTGATTTTACGACATATATTATATTTGACTTGATACTATGTACTTACACTTGAAATTGCATAATACTTTACACTGGCTGAATGCACAAAGTGCGAAGCCAAAAACTAAGAAAAGAAAAAGAAAAATAGAGATAATTGATAGAATGATAGTTTTGGCGGGAACACGGAAAAATCATGTCGCTGAATTCTATTTTTTTTTTTCGAATTATTGATAAAATATTTTGGTGTTTTATTCATTGAGTGTTGAATTACATGCACGAGTGTGGGCAAGTGATATAATGTGGTGAAATTTGTCTTTTTGTGTTGTTTTCAAAACTCCGTAAAAGCTGATAGTAAAGTCGCCACAGCTGTACTAAGGCATAGCTTTGACTCGACTATGACTAAATTTCGTGTGAGTAACTGTGATTTCATGACATATTTGACTTGATAATACTACATAAACTTGAACATTCATAATATACTTGACTCTGGCAGAATGCACAACGTGCGATGCCATTAACAAATAAAAAAAAGCCTGATAGTATTTTTTTTGTAAATTCTTAACACCTAGAGACAGAGCTAAAATGTATATTTGTGACCTAAACACAGAGTATGTTCGTCACATGTCTATATTAGCTACTGAGCTATATACTACAAGGCAGTCGGCTGCATGTATTTTATTTTGTAGGCTCTATTAATTACGACATGAACGTGTTAAGAAAAATTTTATACGAAGTACAACGAACTATCATCGGGCATACCAGCTGAGGTCACCTGGTTGAGGTCGTTTAGTTGGATGGTGTGGTTGGCCCGTCAAGGACAAGGTCATATGAATTTTGTTAACTCAATCGCTGTCCTTATTGGTCACTTAAGTGACTTTCGACCAAGTGGACTTGGTTGGCACGCCTAGAGCACCTTAATGTTTTAGCCTCGAATCAACACTAGATACTTACTCAATAATAAATTATCCAAGTTTATACAGGGTTATCTCTAATCAGTTAGCATCCTTTTAACGACATATTCTGTACATCTAAACAAATAAGTTTTACTATGGGGCCAACATGGTAATCGCGAAAAAAATATCAGCTGTTCCATATATTTTGCCCAAGGTCGATAAACTTTTTGTATGGAACTGCTGTTTTTTTCGCGATTTCAATGTTGGCCCTATAGTAAAACTTGTTTGTTTTGATGTAAGTAGAGAATATGCCCTTAAAAGGATGCTAACTGATTAGAACTAACCCTGTATAATAGGGATCCATACTGCGATTTTTTTTCCGCTAGCTGGCGCATCGTTGATTCGGCCATAGTTCAACCACTACCACTCACAGAGCACACCGCGGAAAGCATAGCGGTACAACCAATCTCATCCATTTTGTTGTTTTTTTTTTACAATTTAATGGTTTTCTCTTATTAGACTCTTATTACCAGGGAGAATCTGCATAATATACTGGTTTGTAAAGCAATTCTTTGCCTTGCTAATTAAAGCTAAGTTCAACATAAAATGTAAACAACTATCTAACCTACAAATTTTCAGGCCGTCAACGGCTGCATAGATTCTTAAAACAAGGCACAGTACCCAGTATTTTTCCTTGGACTAGATTGACAACGCCATCATCGAGACCATATAGATATAAGCTTAGATTAACAAGAAAACTTGATTTGCGAAAAGTTTTGCATGTGGAACGCCATTCCGACACGCTTCCTGACTTTAAAATAAAATAGACTCGAGATCAATTTCCTAGAAAGCTTCTAGAAAATTAAGATTCTAGTAAAACCTTCCTAAAATCTCCAACTAGCTTCAGCATTCGGCCCCGTTCTCCTCAGTGAAATTATATTGGAGTTGGTAGAGTTGGTAGTGGTCGGGGGAGTTGGAGAGAGTTGGGAGAGTTATGGGAGTTGGGGGCGTAAAAAAATGTTCGGGGTGACTTAAAGTGGTGAATTTTGGGAGCGGGCCGAATTTCTTCCCTACGCGGACGAAGTCGCGGGCGACCTCTAGTCAATTACTATAAATGGCCCTGACTGACTAACTAACAGACAACGCACAGCCCAAACCGCTGGTCGTACAGACTTGAAATTTGGAGGGTGTAATCGTCTCGATGTGTAGGGGTGTATTCAAAAAGGATTTTTCGAAATTTTACCTCTAAAGGGGAGAAAAGGGGGGAAACGTTTGTATGAAAGTCCTTTGTTTTTGTACTTTTAGTCACGGAAATTTTGATTTGGATAGTTAATTTAAAATAAAAAATGCTGTTTTCAATATTTTTTGACAGGGACGATTTAAGGGAGGGAAAGGGGGGGTGGTGGAATGTTGTATGGAAAGTTCTTTTTTTTTGAAGTTATAGCGATGAAAATGTATATTTGGGTAGTTCCTCAGAGGGGGTTGTTTTGGGGGGGGGGGGCGGCAAAAAACTTGCTCAGGATGATTTAAATTGGTGAATTTTGGGAACGGGCCAAATTTCTTCCGTACGCAGACGAAGTCCCGGGGGATCTCGAGTATAATATGTATATGTTTTATTAATTAGCTCATATTAATGGAACCAATAAATATAACAAGTGCGATGTTTCTCGGTATGCATGAGAAATTATCATCAGACATCTAATATTTCAGGGTGACGAGTGCAGTGCAGTGCAGCGCAGGATTTTGTTCGCAAGGCAGGCTAACTGTTATATCCAGGCGTGGTGCTCACCACCAGGCAAACATCTCGCTTGTCTCGACTCCATCTCATAAAACAACCTTTATGAGCATTTTATTGAACTACACAGACTTCAATGGTGCTTTTATATTTTATGGTGGCAGTCATTACCCGGATCCACCTATATAGATAAGAGAAAGAATGGATCTCGAAACGCAACTTGCCTTTTATACGGGCCATAGAGAACTAATAATGTTATCTAGAAGGGATAGAAAGGGCTATCTATGGACGATAATTATTATAAAACCCTTTTTTTTATCGATCGATTAATCGATTATCGCCATTCGACAATCTCATCTGCCTGAATATCACTTTCCAAGTTATTTCCTTAATCTGAAAATCTTGTCTTGGGTTATCTAGAATTACAAGTTTTCTCAAGGACATTATCAAAATCCCACAGTCACGTAGGTACTTTCCAAGATGTCTGTGGAAATATTTAAAAGCTCACTTTTGATAACGAGCTCTGTCGTCTTTGGACTGAACTTTGCTAAGAGATTACTCTAGAACAGCATGGTAATACCCAGGGCCGTATTTAGAGGTATGAAAGCCCTGGGGCAACAAAGTAGTCATCATCATCAGCCAGAAGATGTCCACTGCTGGACGAAGGCGTTCCCCTTAATAGGGAAGGGTTGCCATAATCTCCACTTTTCCTTATGGCTTGTCGTGAAGGCTCACGATGTCAGTTACTTCCGGCTATCTAATTCACGGCGGACATTATAGATGGCAGCACTGAGGCAGTGAATTGACTATGTACTACCGACAGTTAAAACCATAACGGGTGGTCAGCCTTAGATGGGCGGTGAGCGAGTGACGTCATATTGTGGTGCATAGTGCTTTGGATAGAAGTGATATTGTGAAGTACCAGTTGGAGCGCGAGACCTGCGAAATGAAAGCTAAGTCCCTAGGCTAATTTCTATCAACTTTATATTTGTTCGTATATTATTTTTACCACGTGCAGAGTCCATACGTATAACCATTTTGCGGCATACTTGCTTCTTGCTTACAATTATACGGCGAACACTTTATTTCACGGGGAGGCTCAGGAATTGGCAGTTAAATAATATTTTTCTTGCTAGTGTTTCAATCACTTATTTTAAGACAAATCAAATATTTTCAGCAAACATTGGATTTACCAAACTTTTGTAGTAAGTACAATTTAATTCCCTCTCTTGTGGAGGCCCCGGGCAGTTGCCTCGGTTGCCCTCCCTTAAATCCGGCGATGGTAATACCGAGCGAATCTTTAGATGAGTGGCTATTTTGAGTGTAAAATTGTAGGCTAGACCGCTAGAGGGCTTATACGTTTCTCTGAAGATCTTGGGCTTTAACACTAAATCAACTATTGAATTAGATTTCTGTAACGGTTGCATTAGCGCAAAAAGCTTATTGACCTTGGACATAGTGTATGGTAAGGAACAGCCGATTTCATGGTTGGCCTCATTGTAAAGATTAATACAATGATGATATCCTAGCCCGATAATGATGTTCAGCTCACAGCCGGTATAGTTTTAATCTGCTGCATTGCCCCGGTTTGCCCCCACTCCCTAAAACCAGGGCTGCTTCTTTGTATAAGTTCCTCCTAGCTTAAGTTTGCAAAATACTTCTTGAAAACATAATTGAGACATAAATCAAATTGTATCGTTTCCATGGGTTAGTAATTATAAAGTTTCCATTGTTGAAAGTACCGGCTAGCAAGACAAATTTATGTGGGAATAGGTTGGATAAATCCATGCCTACTTTAGGAACACTTTATAAGCATGGACACATCTGTTTCGTATGATTTCTCGCATGAAGTGTGATCTGACTATATTTTCTAGATGGCTATTGGCTACCCAAATAAGAAAAATGTTAGGAAGCCAACGCGGCTGACCAACATTTTCTTATTTCTCAATACTTATTTTTATTTGGAGCTGAACTGCCTGTTTTTTTCTTTATTTATCTATATATTTATATAAGGCTCTGTCCTGACTGATTGACTGACTGACAGACAACACACAGCCCAAACTGCTGGTCGTACATTCTTGAAATTTGGAGGGTGTATTCGTCTCGATGCGTAGGGGTGTACTCAGAAAGGATTTTTCGAAATTAGACCCCTAAGGGGGGAAACGTTTGTATTTGGATAGATAATTTAAAAAAAAACTGTTTTCAATTTATTTTTTTGACAGGGTCGAGTTAAGGGAGTTAGGAGGGTAGAATGTTGTATGGAAAGGTTTTTTTGTTTTTGAAGTTATAGTGATGAAAATTTATATTTTGGTTGTTCATTGGTTGGGTTGGGGAGGTTTAAAAGTTTTGAATTTTGGGAGCGGGCCGAATTTCTTCCGTACACGGACAAAGTCGCGGGCGACCTCTAGTAACAAAATAAATGTAAGAACGGCACTTGGCCGCTGGCACCATCTGCGAAAAGTGTTGGCTGTGGAACCTCCTTGTAAAATAATAATTTCTTGGCAATTTTCTTTTTTTATTCTTTATTGAATGGGAATCTGTAACTGTTATAGATATAACAGTATAGTTGGGTCTTTATAAAATTGGAAAAATCTGTAGAGTAGGCAATCCGTAAACTTAAGGATCTGTAGAATGAAGAATAATATTATGTAGAAAGGGGAACCTGTAAAAATTGAAAACTGTAGGATTGGATTCTGTCGAAGTTTGGAGTCTGTAATGGAAACTGTAGAATTGGAAGTGAATCAATACATATTACAAACATGCTAAACGCCGACTTGTCGCTTTCGTCAAAAAAATTAGGGTTGCCTATCCTGGATTTGGAATTCTGCCAAAATGTTAGGTCTGTAGAGTTTCATTAGTCATTACAACCAAGGCCGTCTTAGGTCATGCACGGGCCCTTGGGCACACAATAATTTGAGGCCCCTTTGGAAACAAAAAAAGTTAATGACAAAAAAATAATCTGTTCTTTATAAAGTACCTAAAAATAGAAAAAATGCGCTATTGAGTGCATGTATTGTATCCAGAACGAGGATATTCGCCAAAGAAACAAAGTTACCGACATAGCTCGCAAGGTTTGCAAGTTGAAGTGGCAATGGGCAGGCCAGCGCTCGAAGAACTGACCACCGATGGGAAAGAAAGGTTCTTGAGTGGCGACCGCGAACCGGAAGACGCAGCTTAGGAAGGCCTCCCACTAGGTGGACCGACGACATTGTTAAAGTCGCGGGCAACCGGTGGATGCAAATGGCAGGTTGTCGTACAGTGTGGCGGTCTAAGGGGGAGGCCTTCGTTCAGCAGTGGACGTCTCCGGGCTGATGATGATGATGATGATGATTGTATCAGCTTTCTGGAGCCCCCGTGACGTCAGGGCCCTGGGCACGGGCCCCGTGTGCCCTTATGGTAAAGACGGTACTGATTATAACGATGCAAGTGAAGTAACGTAACAGATAAGTTTGCATATCGGACAAGCCAGCCGTGAGTCACGTCACGTTCTCCAGTGAATGGCACCACAGCTTACTGATCGCTGTGATAGACGTCACGTATACACAGCTTCCTTTTTATAATGCAATGGAGTTACAAGACGAGCGAGAGGTTCGCCTAGTGGTGAGCATCACGCCTGCATAACAGTAGCAGTGCCATTGTGAACTTGCAAACAAACTAACTAACAATTCCTACATCGAACAGTAACTTCCAGTACAGTTCCTCCACTCAAATACATAAACATTTATTCATGACAAAAGCACAGACCCACAAAAAACAAACAAAAGTCACGATAAAAAACACAAAATACATTATACATATATATATTTTATAAAAACATAAGTCATCAAGCATAAAAAATCTATAATATCTATAATTTTTGACATGAAATCGGTCCCAACCACTGACCTCTATCAAACATAGTACCATAGAGTAAGTAAATACTACGTAATACAAAGTACGGTGGACTAAATATTGTATAGGAAATGACAGTTTTTTATGCCGATTTGAAGCGCCCCTTCGAGAGTCTCCGGTACTAAAATGTACATTTGTGTCAATAATATAGTATCAACACAATATTAGTTCCATGTACGCTCACACTGCTATCCGTTAGCTATCCGCGCCAAAATGGCGAAAATCAAATGGCTTTAATTTGCAATCGACAATATGAAGTCCAGCTTGTATAATAGAGGTCAGTGGTCCCAACTCAGCGTGATGCGTCACGCCCGCCACTCCAGAACCTTTCTACCCCATCGGTTATCAGTTATTCGAGCGATATGTCCTGCCCATTGCAGATTCAACTTGCAAACCATGAGAGCTGTGTGTGTGACTTTGGTTCTCTGGCGAGTATCCTCGTTCCGCATTTTTTCGCGCTACGTCTTCATTTCCCAGTATTTTCTCTAATAACATTGCCCTTCAAACCGAAACACAGTAATGCTTGCACACTACCGCTTGGCGGTTGAATAACTGGCAGGTGGATTACTTCCCCAAGCGGATTATGTCATAGAGTGTGAGTGTGTGAGTTTGTGTTTTGTGTGTTGTGTTATGTGTTATGTCTTACCTCTACAACCTCGCCTAATTCTAGCTAGGTAGCTTAAAACTAACCTAAGCTAGCTACCTTCCCACACTCACTCATCAGAAGAGGTCCACTACTGGACGAATGCCTCTCCCTTAATAGGAAGCGATTGCCATAATCCCCACGCTTGGCAGGCGGCTTGGGGATCGCAGAGTGTTACCCAGTGGCGGATTTACCAGCAGGCTGGGTAGGCTGGAGCCTAGGGCGTCAGATTATAGGCAAATCAGGGTCCAAAATATTTTTTTTGGCTAGCAGATTTTAAAATATACTTAGATACGTAAGTGTTGGTCCGAGTTTAAGTGATACTTTCAGGGTTAACACATTTATCGTCCCCATTGATAGACTCGTATCCGTATTAGGAAATCGGCAGGAGGTCTGCAAACAGGTTCAATGAAAAGTATTCATTTCTGAACGAAATGAAAGAACTGTCATCATCAACCACTATGACGTGATTGTGAACTAGGGTCATATTAAGTTTTCTGTCCTAGGGTATCGAATTGTAGAGAGCGGTAGGGGCGGCAAAATTTGAATAGCCTACTGGCGGCAAATGTGTAAATCCGCCGCTGGTGTTACCGCCGTTAAATAAGAGGACGCTGCTGCCCGTCCTCTGACGTCTCTGGATACCTGGATACAGTTTTAAGACATACCCAGGTCCAACTGTGAACTGTCCGAACACTACCTGTGAAGAAACCTGCTATTTTCCACTATTTTCTGCAATTATCTGTGTAAATATACGCCATGTGTCGCGTCACGTTTCCCCGGTGGCATTGACACCAATGCTGATTGCTGTGATAAGCCTCACGTAGGCACAGTTAAACTTTTCTCGGATAGTATAGATAGATATTGTTTTAGTATAGTTGACTTCTTCGTACCGCCAATTTTTTTGTTCTGATATAGATTGTGAAACTATTCTGATACTCGTAGCAGCAGTAGAGTTTTTGTGAGACTAACGCACAGCAATAGATTTATAAATATATTTTATTTTTCAACCGATTTCAAATATGGAGGTTCTGAATTCGACTGTATGTTGTTTTTTGTTGTGTCTTTGTTACGCGATTATTCCGCCAATTATGAACTGATTTTGATGTTTTTTTTTTGTTTGGTAGGTAATACTTTAGAGGTGGTCCCATATACATTTTATCGAAATCGGTTCAGTAGCTTGGTTTTTAAATAAAAATTACTAGAAAATATGAAGATGTCAGGTATTCGAAGTTGAAGTCGGTTGTTTTTTTTATTTTAAAAACGTATTATTATAGATTGTGCAAATATTTTTAGGTATAAACTTCTATAAAGATAAGCATGATAAGATGGGTGTACGGCCCCGTAATTGAACCTACTAACTCACTATTGGGGTAACGGGTCTCCTCCTAATTCTTCTACAATGGGCTACCATGGCTTTACACAGGTCCCTGTATAAAAATACTTATTCTACATACAGATTATTATTCTTAATTATTCTAAGCGCGTCGGGCTCTGTTTTCACTCCTTGAAAAAGTTCACCGGATGTATTCGGAACTATAGGTAGTTAAATAATCGTGAGTAATCTCGAATAAATTAAACAATAATGTGGCATTATATTTGTAAGTCGTAAGTAGGTACTCTACGTTTTTTTTCAGTTTATATAGTCGTATATATTCTGTATAAATATTAAAGTGTTCAACACTTTACTTTACATCTGTTTTCGCTGAAATTCATTCCAGTTACTTGCTGTACAGATATAAACAAGTGTACCGACCTTTCATTAGCCAGTCAGTGACATATTTATGGCTTTATGCTTATTGTAATGTATTTAATTGTTTCACAAGTGTCGCATATTATGTAGGTACTTACTTAAGTAGGTATTATCACATAGTACTACCCAGTGACAATGATAAAATGAATGGACGGGAAATAAGCGCACGGATTTTAAAGACTATCGGCCTTACTATGAAACGCCGCTCAAACCTTAGTCACTGTTTAGGATGTTCTGACAACTTCTCGCTGACGTGAAATGTCACGTGCGAGAACAAGACACAGAAGTTTAAGCAGTGACTAAGTTTGAACGGCGTTTTATAGTAAGGCCGTGTATGTTGAGCGCCAGCTCTCCACTCTCTGTCTTTGCGACATGCGAGCCGTACGATACGACAATACAAACTTCTAATAAGTACATGTGTTCTCTTTTTGTCATGCAGTAATTAGATTCCCTATCTCTATTTTCTGGCAAATGTAATATGCATACTTTTAGCTAGGAATGCGTGATTGTGTTGGCTTGTTAATTTTGAACGATTTGCAAGCGCTGGGCTCGTCCATTCCGCTGTCATACACAGCTTACAAGCAACTATATAAAATGGCAATGGATGGGTCACATGATAAGAGAGAAGAAGGAGAAATGGGTTGGAATAGTAACAGAATGGTACCCACGAGACAGTGCAAGGAACAGAGGTGAGGTAGACAGACTAAGAGAAAGAAGGATGAAGAAGTGAAAATATAATAGCTTGTCCACTATGGACTCGTATGCAAAGGACAGAACTATGTTAAAAAAAACTAGGTAGTCTATTATTTTTTCCATTGGTATACGCGTCTAAACGTAGATAATATATCTATAATATATAACAACAACGTTGTCGTATTCAGTGCAAGCAATTTTTTACTTTAACTAAATGAAATAGCGTCAATTTTCCACTGTAACCTTTGGCTCGTTGACGGCACGCGGCTCCCGCTGGCTGTGCGCCCTTCTATACTACTAGTTGGAATTTCGACACTGTAACGTGCAAATACAGTACAAAGGAGCTTGCGCTGAATATATGTTTCAACTGTGTTTATAAACACGCGTTTCTATAAACGGGAGTGATAGTCTCTGTGTTGGTATTATTGTGTTATAATTATGTTGTAATTGTAATACATACAGTGCTACGTGTTACGGTGTACTAAGCAGAAAAGAGGTAATTGTGTACAAACTTCTGTAAAAAAAATTACTGTGGGGCCGATACTGAATTCCGAATAAACAGCTGTTCCCTAGAAAAATTTTATTCACTCTCGGTAAAATGTATGGACAGCTGTTGTTTTTTTATTCAGGTTTGGTCGCTTAGCTAAAGTTTTTCACAATTACTCCTTTCGACTTAATATTATCGTTCCGCGTAACCCCTGCTGTATACATGAATAAATAATCCGGAGTGAGTCAGTTCACAATTCACATAAATTAAATTTTATCACGAGTGTGAAGCATGCTTTAAATACGGTAGGGACCTACTAACCGCATCCCGCGGTTTTACCTAAAATTTTCAAGTTTTCCCGGATTTTTTCGGGAGTAAAAATGTCCTGTATTAGTATAATATTGTATTAATCTGTGCATGTACCATATACCTATTAATATATCTCTATGGCATGTACTTTCTTCTTCTTTTCTCCTAAGAAGATTATGGCGTCGCACTTTATGCATTTTCCAGTGTCAAGTATTTTAAAGTTTCAAGTTTTCTGAATTCCAGTCAAATGAGTCTTATTCTCAGTCAAAGTCAAACAGTAAGTCACGGTTTAGTCCAATCATGTCTCAGTAAAATTGTGGCAATTTTACTGTAAGCTTCTTTGGAGCTTTTAAAACATCACGAAACCTGTTTAATCACAATAAATCACTTGCTTACTCACGCTCTTAAATCGGCAACTAACTTAAACCTTCAAAAAACAAAAGTTTTGAAAAATAATACATGTTTTTTTTCCGTTCCCGCCTAAACTCCTGCCAACCAATGCGTGAACTAACAGAATTTTCCCACAGCCTTTAATAGCTCAACTTCCTCTGACTTGCTATATCTGTTTAGTCGTGATAAAGTCACAAAAAGACAGACAATGTTGCCATTTGTTCTTGTAACATTTGTATTTGCATATTATTTACTGTTTATATTTATATGCATTCATACTACGAGTCTTTAAATTACTACTCATACTTCTAGCTCGATGACTCATACCGTTCATACTCATACGTAACATAACGCTATCTAATATTATAAAAAATCGATACTTAGTTTATTTGTCGAACATCGGTCACGACTTTGAAAAGGTACCATTTCAAAGTCTTGACCGATGTTCGTAATAAGTCTAGTTAGGTCTATGATTTTTACAGACAAAAATTGGGAAATTTTACCGGAAAATTGTGAAATTCGGGAAAACTGAAAGGGATTTTCCGGACAAGAGAAAGTTTCGTTTCAGCTAGTTTGACATAAAAATAGCTGTATCTTTGCTTTGGCAATGAGGAGGAGATAAATTTTGATGAGGTAACTCCGTCTCTTTTGCTCTCGTCGATTTTTCATCCACGTACCTACACATTAACGGCCTGACCTAAAATAATCTCGATTCTCTTCACTCACTGCTTAAACTTCCCTGTCCTTTTCTAGCACGTGCAACTTCACGTCAGAGAGAAGATGGCAGAGCATCTTAAGCAGTGACTAACGGTTGAAAAGTTTTTTTAAGTACGGCCGCAATTATTGTATAACTACAGTTTCTGTAACAACTACATAATTATGATGTTATTTGAGAATGATTTCCTGTTCATTACAGTAACAGCATACATAAAGACTGAAATAGCATCACTGGAGGCAATTGATTAATCAATTGTACGCATGTTAGTGTTAGTACCTTATAGTACAAGAGCTAGAGAGAGAATAGAGCATGAGCTACTGACCAACTCACTGATTGCCCGTGGTACTACTGCATTAATCCTATTGGAAATACCAAGGCAACTTATTTTCTCTTTTTATTCTACCAGTAATTTTAAGAAGATTTTTTATTCTCATAAAGCGTTTTACACTGCCACAACACGGCACCGTCACGACATGGTCGTGAGCTCGGGCGACACGATATCGTGAGGATTCCGGTATGTGAATGTGACTAGATCGTAAGTCGTAACCAACATATAATTGTCATGCGCAGATTGCGCAGTAGTCTCGAATAGTCCGTTGCCTTGAGTTAACTCAAGCTTACTTCACCGCGCGATTCCATAAGTGGAATGGTGTACCAACGTGTGTGACAAGTCGTGCCGATAATTATTGTCATACACTTTGTGCCACATGATAATAATTGTTGGCGACGATATCGTGGACGACAACGACACATTACTAACTGTATGAAACTACCAGCCCCGCGATAATGTCTCGGTGTCGTGACGTGGCAGTGTGAAAACCCCTATAGTCCTATTATTAGTTTCTATCAAGGGGTTCTATGGGTAATAAAATAATAGTTCCAGAAGTAAAGCATTTTATTAGTAGTATCACCGGAAAACTAAATTACCTCTGCATTATACTACCGGTAAGACTACCACTTTAGGTATATAACTAAGCAGTAGGACCAGGGGATCAATGGACCAACAGAGCTGTCTTATTTATATCGTCACTCCACTGAGGCTCAGCAAAAATAACACTAAATAATAAAAATGCGAAAGCTTGTGTTGTATTGTCCTGTAGTGGGGGCTCTAGACAATAGACAATTCACAGATCATAGAGCCTGTTGATAGCTCGTGAATATAATTTCTCCTACAAACACGACTCACCGTTGCGGGCAGGGGGCGAGGTAACATTCTATGCTTGCGATTGGCCAATCACTAGGATCACGCAATCTGAGATAAGAAAGTCAATGAAATTCTGACGTACTCGCAGTGGTTAGCAGTGGTTTTTAAACTACAAATTTTCGTATGAGGGGAAGTCGGACGATCAGTCAACAGGGTTTATAGTCTTTGAGACAATTAGACAATACTTTATTTGCAACAAAAAAACATAGCACTATTGCAGTGTCCGTCTGTAGTACCTAGTATTTGCCAGTTCCAGTTTTTCAACCGCCAGGCAGTAGTGTGCAAGCGTTACTATGTTTCGGTTTAAAGGACAATCTTACCAGATAAATTACTGGGCATGAACAGATTAGACATACGCAGCTCGTCCCTCGTCGTCGCTCGCCTCGTCACTCAATCGCATAAAAAAATGAAAATAAAGTTTGTTGGTGTCCATGTTTGTTACTCCTTCACGCTGAAATGGCTGAATGGATTTGGATAAAATTCGTTATAAAGCTAGCTGATACCTTCGAATAAAACGTAGGCTATTCAGGAATAGTGGGTGTATTTCAGGAATAGTGGGTGAAATCACGAGTGGCCATGGGGCCAACCCTGAAATCGTGAAAAAAAACAGCTGTTCCATATATTTTGTCCAAGGTCAATGAACTGTTTCTATGGATTAGCTGTTTTTTTTTCTCCATTCTCGGATAGCCCCATAATAATAAATAACAATAATAATCGTTTATTTCAGGCAACAGGAGTTACTAAAACAACAACATAACATACCTAACAGGAGTTAGTAAAAGTTGTTCATAATGATGAAATACTTACTTTACTGTGTGCTTTTTGTTACGAGTTGTAACAAAAGGTGGTTTTTTGGTGGTGGTGGGCCTTTTTGTAGTTACAAGTATGAAGTAGCTAAGTATAGTTAGTAATAAAATGTACAGTCTAGCTCTTCTTCTATGTCTGGTTGGTATGCATATCACCGGTGATACACTACAATGTATTCTGTACGGTAGGCACTGGCTTACATACTCGATGTAAACAAAGATGCCGGCCAAAGTTCAGCCGCTAGTGATGTGCCACGGCGCCGGCAAGTTTGTTTACTATCGATAATTTTAGCACGTGCTCAGAGATAACAAGTAACTTTAAAAATAAAAACAACCGACTTCAAATTTATATGGGACTACCTCGGGAGTATACCCTTTCAAATAAAAAAAGAATATTCAAAATCGGTCCAAATTCCATGAATCACGGAGAAATCGGTGAACATAGAGGTACATTTAAAAAAAAATTTTAAACATACATACCGTCGAACATAGAACCTCCTCCTTTTTTGAAGTCGGTTAGAATTGACATAACACCATTGTTATGCTTAGATCTGTATGTAAAAACAGCTGCAAAAGCTATGAGTTATGGAATAAAAATTATTACGTACTGGTAACAACGTCATGTAGTAATTATTATACAGCTATACCTTTTATTTGCATCCGTGTTAAATATTTTTACATTGTTAAGTAAGTAACTACACAACATTGTTTATATAACGATCACGGTTATAATAAATTAAGATCGATAGTAAGTATAATTATTTGGAATGTCAAGTATCTAAGTATTAATTCATTCTTGATTTAATTTGTTTACCTAAGGACGAGTAACTAATTACGTCTATAATTATTAATCGTAGATTTTATGGCATTCTACGTAGTTTTGTGACATCACTCAAGGATTGTTGATCATTCATTATTATACCTTATGTGCCTACTGATGTTACAAAATACCTTTGATAAATTATTTATTTATCAAAGCAAAATACATATTTTTTTCTTTTTAGTAGCTTACTCAAGACAATATTGCCTTATAAATGATGCATAATAGCCAAGACTAAATCAATACCATTAACCTGCTAATATTGTAGAAACATAATTATAAAACTATCGACAAACGATATGAATGGACATTCCTAAATCAAGAATAATAAATTGATAGTGGGAGTGGAACCAAACGAGACACGACCAATGTGCATGCATTAACGCGCGACGCGGCAGAACGTCGACAACGTCCACTGCCTTGCGAAATTAAAAAAAAAAGATATAAAAAATAAACTTTGGTTGGCGGGAAAATAAACACAAACAAAAAATAACAAAACATGGTGTTGGTATTGTGATTTCTCCTAAGTTTTGTTTTTTGCTAAATACTAAGTGAAAGTGTTAAAAATGGCCAAATCGACGATCCTTATCCGGCAATCTCTGTAAGTTATTCATTCATAATGGGCAGACAAATTATGTTATGTATTGTATTACTTATGTGATGTTTTTTTAATATATATTATGCTTATAATATATACAATTAGGTAAGAACCTGGTATATTTATTCAATTTGAAATCTATGATGACGTACAGATAAATTATGTATTATAATTTTTATTATAAGTACATCAAATATAAGCAATTTATAACTAATCTAGTATATGCAAGACAACGCAAGTGGGTACCTAGTATTATTTATTCAATTTTAGATCTATGATGGACAACAGGGCATTGCCATTCAATAAGGCAATGCCGCTACCATTCTTGCTTTGATTATAATATAATCAAAGCATTCTTGGTACACTGTCGATTGGTAGCGAGCTTTTGCTCGAACATTTAGCATTTTAAATTATCTGCATTGGTCAATCAGTAATTCATTATTTTACTACGTTATAGGTAGTTATTTTAAGTTGTTAAATGCATGTATAACAACAATAATAATCAAATATTGTAACTTCCTTATTACTATTATGAATTTAGGTAGGTAACTCTAGAAGTCTAGAGTCTAGACACCAGAACTCTAAAAACGGTCGGTTTAGCGCGGTGACATCTGTTTTCGCTTTGGTTTCTGAAATGATTGGGTTCGTTTCTCGGCCACGAATCATACGGAGAACTTTGCTCGACGAATGTATATTCTAAAATTGTTAAAATTAGGTAGATACTTGACTTAGGCATATTTTCTGTATTTATCGTTAGTGTACAGTCGTAGAAAAAATACATAAAAGAATTATAATCTAAAGTTACCATTTTGTGATAACCATCTAATTCATAGACTTCAAAAAAGGAGGAGGTTCTATGTTCGACGGTATGTATGGTTTTTTATTTATTTATGTTCACCGATTTCTGCGTCAATAATGGACCGACATTGAAAATTCTTTTTTTATTTGAAAGGGTATACTCCCGAGGTGGTCCCATATGGTAAGAAATTTATAAAAGTTAATAAAGCCAAGCGGTATCTATAATAGATACCATGATTTATTAGTGTTTTAAAAAAAATTGATTATATACTTCCGAGGTGGTCCCATATCAAAAGAACTTTCTTTATTTGCAAGTAAAATACAATTATACGCTAAAATTAAATTATAACTAACTAATAACTAAATAAACCCTACCTAGTAAAAAATACAAAAGATATGATATTTGTATTTCCATAAATACATACACCTAGTTAATTACGGAATGTCAGATTTGCATGACCAAGTTTTATTGCTTTGTTACTGGCATTGCACGGCCCTTGCATTCAGCCAGCATTGTATTACCCAGTATAATGCCGATTGTATGCAAAGTACTTGAAAGGAGGAACCGCCTAAAACTGCGCCCTTGAAACTCAGTACCTATCTAGGTATTCTAAGCACCAACTCATCGAGTACCCAGGGACAGCGAAAGGACGACGGAGGGGCTAACTTATTTGGTAACCCCCTTCCTTTCTCCAGCCCCGGCTTCTTCCGGTCAATTTACTGCAGTTATAAAACGAAACAGAGATGACTAGGTCAATCAAATTATCAATCAAATTACCTCTGTTTTTTTTTCTTACATACGCTTTTTCATTTAAGAAAAGACAAAGCTCTGCGAAGGATAGCACAGAGAAACTTTCTTTACCAGCCCGCCTAGCACGCGAACCGTGATAAACGTCTATTCACTCTTTTTTTCCCCGCGAAAACGAGACAGACGTATCCATATCTAGCTTTATCACTTTCCCGAGCGGGGAAAGACCAATTAGTCCTCGGCGCGTGCTAAGGGGCCAGGTATTAAAATAGGGGTAGGTGTGCAGCCCAGCATTTGTGTGGCATGTGCCCAGGGCAAATTAGCGCCCTGCACGCACCTCCCTTTTGTGAATAGTCTTGGGTACAAAGTAGCACAAAGTTGTAACCAAATCCATGCAATCAAAATTATTGTTAACAATTTTAAAAAGAGTAGTAGCTTCAAGATACTTACGTCTAGATGCTTTCACTTCATCTTCATCTTTCATGTTAGCTTTCGTTCCCTTTTAATTCTTTAATGTGACCCTGTCGTAAAATTATTCTTAAGCGGAGTCAGCGAAGTTGTTGACCACTGCAACCACCTTGGATAGATTGTTCAGTTAGGTAGGTCCAACTTCGACAAAGAGGTCGCCCGAAGAATCCAACTCGTATGGGCAGCGTTCGGGAAATTGCGTAATATCTTCTCGTCCAAAATCCCGCAGTGTCTGAAGACAAAGGTCTTCAACCAGTGTGTGTTGCCAGTGATGACATATGGAACTGAAACGTGGTCATTAACTGCTGGCCTTTTGGAGAAACTCAAGAGTCACACGATGGGCAATGGAGAGAGCTATGCTCGGAGTTTGCGCGATAAAATCCGGAACGATGATATTCGCCAAAGAAACAAAGTCACTGACATAGCTCGCAGGGTTTGCAAGTTGAAGTGGCAATGGGCAGGCCACATCGCTCGACGAACTGATAACCGATGGGGAAGAAAGGTTCTTGAGTGGCGACCGCGAACCGGAAGACGCAGCGTAGGAAGGCCTCTCACTAGGTGGACCGATGACAATGTAAAAGTCGCGGGCAACCGGTGGGTGCAAATGGCAGGTTGTTGTACAGTGTGGTGGTCTAAGGGGGAGGCCTTCGTTCAGCAGTGGACGTCTCCGGGCTGATGATGATGAATGCTTCTTTATCTACTTGCTCTATAATATTCTTATAAATATATTTGGAGTAACTTGGGAATAGTAAATTCGTCTTTAGTCCACCGAGTTACAAATTTGAAAGAAACGAAAAGACTAAGACGAATTAAGTGAGTAAAATAACTAAGTGCATGAATTAACTAACTTTAATCGAGTCAACTTTTTTTAGCTAGATGCATCAGAGTGACCTAATTTAGATTATCAGTAGTCACATTTATATTTTATCGTATTTTATAGAACAGTGGGCAACTAATTTTGATTATATGTAATCTATCTATCCAATTAATTATTCAACTAATTAACAATTCCAAGGCTTATCCACGTTTATTAATAACGCCCTTATAGGAAATATTATTTATATATCCCAGATAACTATTTACGTCATAAACTAACATAATTACGTCGATGGGAGTAATGTAGGACTGTGAAGTGTTCATTCGCCCACTCATGTCTCGCATGTCATGTCACTCATTGTCAAAACAACGAACAGACAACAGCCAGTGACCATGACCCCTGTGACCCCCCCCCCCCTGGATCTGCCCTTGGTTGCTATAATCCCCACGCTTGGTAGGCTGCTCACACACTCGCACTCGTTGTCATGATGGCTAAAACGCGCGTAGCTAGAGAACACCTACTTCCCTACTAATGTTCATCCTTTCCCGTGCTCTAGACGTAGCCTTCTAAGTAATGGATACTTCTGCCCTGCTTTACATAACAGACCTTGAATCGAAGTTGATACTTGAAGCTGGACGCTACTGCATATCAACCAGGGCCGCATTCTTTTCGCATTATAATTTATTATAGCATCAAAACAAAAACAGACTTATATACTTCTACTAAAGTTTAAAGTCGTGGTTAATGTAGTTTTTATTTTCTTTGCAGACTCCAGTCTTAAAATAAACTGGTTTGATACTTGTATTTACGAGTACTAAAACCATATGAAACGTAGTAACTGCAATCGCTAAGACAGGATCGTGATGTGAGGACCCGTTGAAATGAAGCGGCAACACACCTAAGAGTAGGGCCTTCGCTTTTCTGTGGGCAACACGGTCTGCACTTCTCCATACAAAATAAATGTATTCCCCTAATTTCTCCCTGTATTATGCCTATAGAGCAATTTTTTTTATAAAATGTAGGTCTTCTTTACACATGTCCCCACGGTCATTTCCAATTTTTCAGTAACTAATTGCTAAAGAAAATATAAACCAAAGTGTAAGGGCTCTAGAGGTATTATCCACGGAGAAAATAGGGGAATACATTTGTATGGAAAAGAGCAGACCGTGTTCCCTCTTAATTTTATGAATCCAATATCAAGCTATTCTATATTATGTTGTCATTTTTAATTATGCTATAATTTTACAAAATATAACAAATTGTAACATGGACATGGACAATGGATGTTAGAAAAAGAAGATATTACTAATTTTTGTTTTATTTATACGGGAATACTCACGTTTAATTAAATCGGATACTCCGACTAAGTTTCGATCACATCCGGTGACCTTTTTCAAAGAGTGAAAACAGAGTCCGACGCGGGTGCAACTGCGTCCTGCTTAGCAACAAAAATGTGTCAAAACCACGTCAGTTTTCATAATAAAATATTACTAATTTGTTATACGATCTCATTCCCCTTGTCCACCACCCAAGTGTCCGCCACTGGTGGACAGCGACACAAGTTTGAACAAGTGGTTCTCCTGTCCACCACTGGTGGACAGCGACACAACTTTACCTACCACAAATTGACCAGTCTCTGCATCAGCCACCGATATATTTTTCCAATCCACATGTAAGTTCGTTCGTGGCGTCTGCATTGTGGTGATATACATACATATACCTACTTGTAGTGGACTCAATCAGCTTCTCATCTCGGTGGCTTCAGCCTACCTTAGTCCATTGTAGAACATTACCTTCTCCCAATGGATGCTACACCTCTTAGGCCAATCTTTTCGCTTCTAGTCAATGCTTAACTCTCATAAATTCACTTCATCCAGGCTCATAAGTAGGTACGAAGAAAGGAGTTTCTCGTAATAGTTTTATACTAAAAGGCCTAATTTAGCCGAGAGCTAAATCCTCCAAGTCATAGGCCAATGTTACTCTTTAATATAGAAAAAGGAGTTTCGCATTGCTTAAACCTTTTCCTGAGTAGTACCTATATCAGAGCAGATCAGAGCCTTTGGTTTTTTTCTTTCTTGATTTTTTATTCTACTTTTACCGTCTCGTGGCTTGCACTCATATAACCAATGACGAAGCTCATAACCGTTGGAGTAGACGTGTTCTAGAGTGCATGACCTTGATAATTAAGCTCAATGATGTTATATGTATTTTACTCTATGATTAAGCTATGTCGGTGACTTAAGTTATTTGGCTAATAACTTCGTTACAGGTAAGATGCATGACTCACTGAGCGATTTACAACTTTATGGACTGATTCAATTGTCCACGTTTCTCATTTTTAAATGTATTGAGAGCGTAGCAAATAAGTAGGTACATATTATTTTATCAATGCCATAGCTATTCCATACATAAATTAAAAGAATTAGGCCAGGGTCGGCTGAAATACAAGGTCAAGGTTTATCTGATCTTCTGTTTTATTTATGTTTAAAATTTCACAAACATTTTGCAAGAATGACACAAAGCCCCAAAAACGAGGATAAGCAAACTCGCCTCTTGTATATTTTTACATTGCAGATGTAAATGAATGCATTCGCAATCGGGTCAACTTTTTTTAGCTGGATGCATCAGAGTGACCCAATTCAGATGTCAGGAGTGGGTAACATTTACATTTTATCGTCATAATAAATAATAATATAGGACAGTTAGTGACAGGGCCGTAGCTAGACCTGAATTTAAGGTAGGGCCGCTGTTGTTACAGGTAGGGCGCTTCACAGTACTTTGCTTATTATTAGCTGATGGTATCTTTTAAGGTAGGGCATTGCCCCTAAATGCCCCCCCCCCCCACCCCCTGGATATGGCCCTACTGAGCAACATAATTTTGAAGTATTAAGTCAAATAATGCGGTTACGGTAACGTGCACCTGCGTATTTAAACGACACATCATGGGCCTTCCTTAAAAACGCTAAGTTAACAAGCGTCATTTAACTTTAGTCAGCTCATTAAAAAAATATTTAAAAATAATTATTAAATAACGTCGTTTAAATTTAAAAGCCTTTTTAAGTGAGGCCTCATGTGTATACCTATACATAACGATACGCAAGATATTGTAAGAAGTTCTTAACTAAAACTAAAACCAAATCAAAAGAAAATAAATAATAAAAAACTTTTTTTTTCTTTTTTTTCAATAGTTGAGAATAATAATAGATATATTTATTGCCAAAAACAACAACAGTATAATAAAATGCTTGTGTACGAACGGGCAAAGTAAACCAAATGCTACCAAGTGAGACAAACGTTCTCAAATGTAAACATTGAGATAAGCTCAGAGCAAGATAAATTGACTTGCTAAATAATGACTCGGCTTAGCACGTGCTTACTTACTTATCGTGTCCAAAACTTATGTACTTAGGTAGTTTACTAGTTTGCTTTAGATAACGGCTAACTATTTACTAAAAGTAAGAAACGAAAATTACACCTATATACATTTTGTAGTGGTAGGACCCTACTGCAGAGTCCGCCTGGCGAAGTTCCACAGCTTTGCCAGTTATTCAATCGCCAAGCAGTAGTGTGCAATCATTACAGTGTTCCGGTTTGAAGGGCAAAGTTACCAGATAAATAACTGGGTATGCAAACATTTAACATCTGATATCTCAGGGTAACGAGCGCAGTGAAGTGCGGCGCAGGATTGTGTTCGCAAGTACACAATTCTGGCTCTGCTACTGTTAGTGGCAAGCGTGACGCTTACCACGACGCGAACGTCTTGCTCGTTAGTCACTTGATTATATATATTTTTTAAACTTTTACTTTGGGCTTCACGTTAATAACGCCGTCAGTTAATTTTTTTCAGTACGAAAATTAATGCGCACTGTTCATCGATTTTAAATGAGGTATGCGCCATATCCTCGAAGAATTGATAACCGTTGGGTAAGGAGGGTTCCTGAGTGGCGACCGCGAACCGGAAGCCGCAGCGTAGGTAGGCCTCTCAATAGGTGGACCGACAACATTGTTAAAGTCGCGGGCAACCGGTCGATGCAAATGGCATGTTGTCGTACAGTGTGGCGGTCTAAAGGGAAAACCTTTGTTCAGCAGTGGTCGCCTCCAGGTTGCTGATGATGATGACGTGACGATGTATGTGTGTAAATTATAAATTAGTAATAGTATATTCTATATATATAAAATTCAAAGTCCTCACTGACTGATATATCAACGCACGCTGGTCTTAGGGACATGAAATTTGGTGGGCGTATTCTTTGGAAAGTGTAGGTATCCACTAAGCAAGGATTTTTGGAAATTCTACCCCTAAGGGGGTAAAATAGGGGATCAAAGTTAGTATGAAAGTCTTTTGTTTTTGTACTTTTAGACACAAAAATTTGGATTTGGATAGTTCATTTAAAATAAAAAATGCTGTTTTCAATGTGTCGTTGACAGGGACGATTTAAGGGGGGGTGAAATGTTGTATGGAACGTTCTTTGTTTTTGAAGTTATAGTGATGAAAATGTATACTTGGGTAATTCATTCAATGTTGGGGGGGAGTTGGGGAGGGTATTTGCTCGGGATGATTTAAAGTGGTGAATTTTGGGAGCGGGCCGAATTTCTTCCGTACGCGGACGAAGTCGCGGGCGACCTCTAGTAGTATATAAATTAGTAATTATTTCTTTTCTCTTCAGATTTCACCAGCCCTCTCGAAGGCACCTCTCGGTGACGGCGCCGAGGCGCACATCCACGTCTCCACAACGGAAAGGGCCGGCAGCTCCGGCGGTTGCGACCGCAGTGAGGCCGTTCACCGACATCCCTGGCCCTATTGCCTTGCCGATGCTGAGACATTCAGCCCATGTGCTCCCGAGGATAGGTGAGACTTGCTCTTTCTCCAATTATGTATGAGTTTGAGAAATTTCAATAAGATTCAACATCTGATTTAAAATTGATTACACGTTGAATGGACCTGGGTATGTCCTAAAACTGCATCCAGAACCACAGGAGTACGAGCAGCACCGTCCCTGCCTACAGGCAAGCCGCCTGCCAAGCATGGGAATTATGGCAACGCAACGCCCCAATATTAAAAGAGAGGTCTTCGTCCAATATTGTAATATTGTCCAATATTGTTATGGACTCTACTGCAGAGTCCGCCTGGGGAAGAACCACACCTTTGCCAGTTATTCAATCGCCAAGCAGTAGTGTGCAAGCATTAATGTATTCCGGTTCGAAGGGAAATGTTACCAGATAAATTACTGGGCATGAAGAGGTTTAACATCTAATATCTCAGGCTGACGAGCGCAGTGCAGTGCGGCGCAGGATTGTGTTCGCAAGTTCACAATTCTAGCACTGCTACTGTTAGAGGCAGGTGTGACGATTACCACAAGGCGAACGTCTTGCTCGTCTCATCACTTGATTATATAAAAAAAAAGATTGGACGACTTCTTGCTGATGATGATCATGACCTCTAAGATAATCATAGTATGGTATTGGCTATCAGGATTACGCTCCTCACATCATATGCAGCTGAAAACTAGACTAAACAAAGACCTATATAACTGTAGACCAGACTGTTAAAGAGAAAAACAGTACCTTTCACAATAAATAAATACTAGTTCCAAATTCAATCATGGAGTTCTTATGTTATTATCGCAGACGCCCACTGCCCTGGGACTTTTAGGAACCAAATAACTGGCTCATTGTAAAGTCGACTATCATTTCACCAAATGGTCATTGAAGTATCTGCTTGGAAAAAAATAAATAGTTTTACTAAGCTTCATGCAGTCGTATTATTTATTTCGTTACGGATTTTAAACGGTGAGCATTCCTCTACTCTATCGCATAATGAATATATACCCTTGAATCACGTTTCATAGCACGCATTGATATAATTATGTAAGCCATTTTGCGTTTCATTAGCTTCATGGCTTAGATTCATTAGAGGCAGTGATGCGTTTACCGCTTGTTATACTCGATTGATTTAACCGATATAATCGATTACAAATAATGTTTATTTGAGGGACCTAGGGACCTGTGTGTTTTTAGCAAAAGTATTTTTTGCAATTAGTATGATTTAAAAAGTTTCACACATTTACCTACGTACAGACAAAAATAAATGAGTACCTTATGAGTTTAATGACGTCATTAGTCTTTAAATGAAGTTTTTAATATCTGATAATTATGTAAAAAATATAATTACGTAATGTAATAAAATTATCGCACTATACAAATTAAATACAGTTTATTTTAACTTTTTGATGTAATTAGGTGTAGATACTCGACTTAAACTCAGATATTCAAGCATTACTGTGTTTCGGTATGAAGGGCAATATTACCAGATAAATCACGAGGGTGACGAGCGCACTACAGTGCGGCGCAGGATTTTGTTCGCAATTTCATAATTCTAGCACTGCTACTGCTATGAGCAGGCGTGATGCTTATCACCAGGACCAGGGAAAAGCCTCGCTCATCTCAAAAAAGTTTGTACATAACTAAGAATTTGATATTTTCCAAATAATCGAATGCGAAAAATAATTTTGTGAAACATGGTCATCACAAGAGTACCTGTAGGTATAATCCCGCATAACAAGATTTTTCTAAATAATTCTGTGGTACTATATATTCTTTACTATTGCATCCTAACATAGCTGTTTACCTTAAGAAGATACCTCACCATCAAGTAATGGGATCCAGAAAAGTTGACCAAACAAGTTACATGTGTATTACTGGAAAAACGAAAGCAAAATAACTACTGAGTTAAGCGAACTTTCAGGTGTCTTGTTGGACCGTTAGTGCCTTAAATGTCTTAATTTTATTTCTGTCTGCATTCGCGTGTAATAAACTTTACATTTTTATTGACGCCGTCAAACCGGGCTGTGTGTAACAAAACCCTAAATACACAACATCACAAGTCAACAACAAGTCTTACAAAATTGCGCAGAAAGACAAAACTTATCTACCAACTCTCTGGGAGCAGAAATACTCTTGTAAACGATAAAAATGTCTTGTAGGAAGAAAACTATATTTCCTTTTACAATCACAACCACATCACACATACATTGGCATCTATATTTTCTATAAAAACATGCATAAAAGGCAAAAAAAAACAGAAATGTTATGTGTAAAAAGTACCATAAAAATCAGTGATCTGAAAAATGTATGGCTCTGAACGTCAATGTTAAAAAGAAAGGTTTTCCCACAGAGCCCCAACATAATTACCTTTATAATTATACAAGAGTTTCCTTTCTTGTTTTTTTTATTTTAGTAAGCAGCATAAGTTTAGCTGCCGCATGCAATATTTTTTTTAATTCCTATCTTAAATCAATTAGAGCCGTATTCGTAATTTGTCCGAAGATATTTAAATCTTTAATATTAAAATTTTTCGAATGAAGCTGAATTTTCCTTTTTCAATTATAAATTATTCGTGTTATATATTCCGTAATTTTCGGTATTTCAGTTGAAAACACCGATTTAGTGACTGACAAAAAAAACGTATTTCATCTTGGGTTTGACAAGCTATAATTCCCAAGTTGTACTGGACTTGTAGGTACAAATAACACGGCCTTATAACCAGACCTATAAGCTTGGTGCAATGGAACACCATATTGCATCCGATCGTTAAAGGCATATTTACATTGACGCTTTTATTACTGGTTCAGTTAGGACGTTGACATTTTATGCGGCCATGCTCCTGGGAAAGAGGTTTACAGTTAATGGATTCTGGAATATTGAATGTCAAGCTGAAATAGCCACCTCATACCAAGTTTTGATCAACAGCCAGATAACGTCCACTGTTGGACGATTGCTCCCTCTTAATAGGAGGTTTTGATGTATGTATTTATGTAATTGCATTACATAGTAAAACTATAATGTGCGTATTTTGTTACCTATGCTCCTTACTTATTCTAGGTATCACCAATATTATTACACTATGACACATGGATTTACCTCGGAATAGTCAATAATTCTCTTCTCAGTCAATAAATCTTTTGTCTTTATTCACCGAGTTACAAATTCGC
The DNA here is from genome assembly GCA_905404285.2 of Erannis defoliaria. Lineage (NCBI taxonomy): Eukaryota > Metazoa > Arthropoda > Insecta > Lepidoptera > Geometridae > Erannis > Erannis defoliaria. Next base: position 3,799,643 of record FR990080.1, on the reverse strand, counting down.
AAGAACTTGGCTCGGGTAGCTGGAGGAAGATATGCACAATACAACCCAAACGGGACATCAGTGCAGGACAGGACTTATCACCAGTGGCGGATTTACCAGCAGGCTGAGTAGGCTGGAGCCTAGAGCGGCAGATGATTGCAAATTTAGCTCCAAAATTTTTTTTGGCTAGCAGAATTTAAGAGATACTTAGATACGTAAGTGTCCGTCCGAGTTTGAGTGATACTTTCAGGGTTAACACATTTTTCGTCCCCATTGATAGACTCGTATCCGTATTAGGAAAACGGCAGGAGGTCTGCAAACAGGTTCAATGAAAAGTATTCATTTCTGAACGAAATGAAAGAACTGTCATCATCAACCACTATGACGTGATTGTGAACTAGGGACATATTAAGTTTTCTGTCCTAGGGTATCGAATTGTAGAGATCGGTAGGTGCGGCAAAATTTGAATAGCCTACTGGCGGCAAATGTGTAAATCCGCTGCTGCTTATCACCCTCACATGCTTTATGAATAAGAATACATTACTAGCTCATAAAGATTCTAGAAGTTGCTACGATGCCACAGACCTTAGATGATACCAAGCCAAAGCCACAGACAGATACATACCCTCTGTTTGTATCGGGGGTTAACAGGGGAACACGGTCTGCGCTTCTCCATAAAAATGTATTCCCCTATTTACTTCCTGGATAATGCCTCTAGAGCAATATTTTATTTTTATAAAATCTAGGTCTACTGTAGACATGTCTCTGTCATTTCCTATTTTTCAGCAACTAATTGCTAAAGAAAATGTAACCCCCCAAAAATCAATCAGAAGATTTTGGTAGGGTTTTGTTTAAGGTGAGAATCGCCGACCAGTTCCTTCTTGAAGCGCATAAGATTTCTAGAGCAATTTATAATTCTGTTTTAATTTCTATGTCAACGAATATCTTCCACGAAACAAGGTAGAAAATATTATACCACTATTCAATCACCTTCTCTAAATACCTTCTTTCTCCCGCAGGAAGTTTCCATCACACGTTGGGGCTGGGCCTTTTGGAAGGTCTACGTGACAAGTACGGAAGCTTGGTGCGTTTCGCTAAGGCCAATAGAAGCCGCCCAGTGCTCTATGTCTTCGACCCTGACATGATGAGAGAGGTAAATTAACTTTTCTCTTGAATCATTTACGTAGTTCTTTATCTAGAATTGTTTTTTTTTTGCAAGAATTGGGCGTCAATCCTTTTATTAATATTACAAATACGTAACTTTGCCGGTATGTGTGTGGAGGAGGGGTGTGTGTGAATGTTTGTTACTCTTTCTTTCACGCTGAAACGGCTAAACGGATTTGAATGAAATTTGGTATAGAGGTAGCTTATACCTTCTTATAGCTTAGGTATACACAGGCTACTTTTTATTTCAGCAATCGCGGGTGATACCGCGAGGAGCAGCTAGTTAGGTAATAAGTCGATCTTGACAAACTTTCATTTATTGTGGAATCTATTTGAAATTTGAAATAGATTACGCAAAAAAATTGGGTTTAATGAAATGAAATCCTTTGAACCGTTGCGTTATATTGTGAAGAAGTACCTAAAATTCATACAGACATACATACTTATTTATTCGCATTATTATAAGATTAGTTAATTCGTTTCTAGCAGGCATCATCATTTCTTCATGTTTGTTGTAGTTTCTATAACAACCGTCAGCCATGTCAGAGGCCTTCGGGCGGCACATTAACTCTGACACTAGCTAGGGCTGGCCACTCAGCCTATACGAACTTACTTACTTACTTAGCAGGCATCAAGTATTAAATACAGTTAATTTCGACTTGTTTGCTAGCTCTCTGTTTCATGTAAATATTTAAAATTAACAGCAGAAGAGAAAGTATGTAATGCTAACTACAGGCGCCACAATTGCTGAATCCGGTATAGCTTTCATGACTAATGTTACACTTGCAAGGTAGATGCATTTATACCAATGGTTTAAGATATATAAGACACCTTGATCTTGCTGCACATTGGAAAGACTACACGGTACGGTGTACACGGGGTGTTTCGATAAACTTTGGTGGACATATTCTAGGATATCATTGTATGAACAACCATGAACAACTTTGACTTTTTTTTTACTGCAGTCAAGTGACGAGACGAGCAAGACGTTCGCCTGGTGGTAAGCTGTCACTAACAGTAACAGTGCCAGAATTATGAAGTTGCGAACACAATCCTTCGCCGCACTGCACTGCGCTCGTCACCCTGAAATATTAGATGTTAAATCTCTTCATACCCAGTAATTTATCTGGTAGCATTGCCCTTTAAACCGGATCACAGTAATGCTTGCACACTACTGCTTGGCGGTTGAATAACTGGCAAAGATGTGGTACTTCTCCAGGCAGACTCTGCAGTAGAGTGCTAGCTACCACTACAAAAAATTATAGGTGTAATCTTCGTTTCTTAGCTTAGTAAAAATTCCTACCACTACACTTACCTATATAATGTATATTTAATGTAAAGACTACACGATACGGTGGACACAGGGTGTTTCGATAAACTACGGACACATTCTAGGATATCATAGTACTTATCATTATGAACAACTTTTACCATATTTACTTACACCCCTGACGAAATGTATGGAACAGTTGCTTTTTTTCCGCGATTTAAGGCCTCTTAGTAAAAGTTGTTCATTATTAGTCTTTGCATTATACCGCGTTTTGCAGCGAAGTCATTGGCAAATAATATTTTTCTATAGCGTCTAATGTTCACTGAACTGGAATCACGAATGCTTGTGATGCAAAACAAAGTTTATTGAGTCGATTGATCTGGCATAGTTTAGTCAATTTCGTTGATTGTTTTATTAGGCATCTCCGGTGTACTCCGCTTACTGCCGCCTACTCCACGCCTGTATCTGTTGTATTGTATACCTTTGTATGTTAACAAATGTTTACGATATGAAACTACCAAATAATATTAGAGAACCGCATCTATTGACCTAAATCTTCGTAATGACAGGTCTTATGATAATGGACAACAACACAATAGTTATATAGTCGTCGTCGTCGTCAGCCATAAAACGTCCACTGCTGGACGAAGGCCTCCCCCTTTATAGAGGGGTGTTGCTATAATCCCCACGCTTGGCAGGCGGCTTGGGGAATGGTCACCACCGTTAACCAAGTTATATAGTATGTTTGTTTAATTCCACCTGCTTATAATTTTTGGTGTGAAAAGAAAAAAAAACAATACTTTTCAGTGAGTGGCACAAAGAAACTCTTCTCCATTATGCGCTCAGTTGCACACCAACTTCGGGGGTGAGCGGTCGTCGTACTTGAGAGCTTTGTTACCTAGTTAAATAGAGTTGTCTTAGTCCTTGGGGTCCAGCTGCCAATGATTTCTATAAGAACCTGGCCAAACGATTGGCATATCAGTTACTGGGAAGGCTGGTCGAGTCTACTTTGACCACAAACTTAACATTATCATTCAACGTCGTAAATTAATGCATTCTGGTCACTTTTCCTCGGAAGGTCCAGTTCACCGCGCGACGCTATCTTGCTCGCACATTTCACCGTATTTGAAGAAATCAAATCACTGAATATCGTTATGAAAAAACGCATTCTGAAAAGGCTTTAAATTGATCTATACAAGTTTTAGAACCAAGTGTAGTTTTTTGCAAGTAGTAGATATTGTAGGGCCGCCGCCGCTAATAATGCTCACCAGGTACCGTGACCTGCTTATAGCGGGACCGAATACGCTCAGCAGCCGCCGCTGCGCGACTGTGAATTTTATCGCCTGGCAATAAGGTTCGCGGTCGCGCAGTGTCGGCAGCTGAACCTATTCGGTCCCGCTATAAGCAGGCAGTTCACGGTACGGCGCCTGTTTTTTTTTTTATCTGAGCAAAGGAGTACGCTGTTTACCAGCCTTGCGTGACCCTCCGGGAACACGCACGCAGCACCCCTATTATTGTCAAACTACTTATGTTGTTGTTTTATTGTATTGTTGTTTCTCGTGTGTTTGGCAATAAATATATTCTTATTTTGAAGTAGGTACCTAAAAATTGGAATTTAGATTTTGCCGAGTTTTGCGAATGAAAACTTGCTTAGTCTAAATAGTTATCCTTTCGAATCATTTGTGCCGTTATTCTCTGTAGTTTCACCGCTTGCGATTTTTCATAACTATATTCAATGAAAGAGTAATTGTGTCAAAGCCACGTCAGTTTTCGTAGTAAAATATTATATTCAGTTATTTTACGTAAGTATTAAAAAATGTTGGGATGCGTGAGCGAGATAGCGGTGAGCACTATTGTGTCTTTTTCTTTGATTATATAAGAGAGCTAGATCCTCCACGGTCTTTTTGTATACTTATGGTTAAAAAGTTAAAAGGAATTGGGTCTTCGTTATTGTTCGTACCAAAAATTAAACACATAGATTAGAGAACAATTCGACATAAATAAATTAATAAATATTGGGTGGACATTTAACACAGCGCCTAGATGTATCTTAGATGGTAGAGATTTTGATATATGGCGCCATTACATTGGTAGTGGAACGTAAAAATATTTGGAGAGGCATATCCATACATTTAAAAACTTTATACTGATTACCGACTACCTATATAATAAGGTAATTTGATCGAGATTGTTCTTTGCTACAAATCAATAGAGTCGAGACCTTTTTTTTAATGATACTGTCCAGGCTTATAGTTTCCGTCTTCTAAATTTACTTGAAGCATATAAATGGAATCTTTTACTTTAGCTATTAAGTAAAAGAATCCATTTATATGCTTCAAGTAAATTTAGAAGACGGAAACTATAAGCCTGGACAGTATCATTAAAAAAAAGGTCTCGACTCTATTGATTTGTAGCAAAGAACAATCTCGATCAAATTACCTTACCAACAACAACTAAGTAAATCAAAATTGGTTCCCCGTTAGGGATTTACGATGCCACAGTTTTTTTTATCTTGTTAAAATGCATCGCCAGACACATTAAAAAAATACCTTAGTTCCTAACCAAATAAACTACAATAACAACATCGAATCGTTATATTAGCCCACTGATCAGCCCGCGTTCCCAAAATTAACATAAAATTTGCATGGCGTCAAAACAAGCAAAGTCCTACTCACCTATACTAAGTCTATACACGTGACCGACTACCCACTTATATACTCTACCTACATTCGACAATTGTACATGTATTTAGATTTAGAATTAGAAAGCATTTTTTCGCTGCTGGTTTTTGGGTCGCGTTGCTTTTAGAAATTACGATATCATCGTCATAATCACCTTATCGCGCAGACTTCGTTCATCAGTGGACGTCTTCTAGTTAATGTTGAATCAGCTTGTCCATAGTCTACTAAAAAGTTAGTAAGTTCGTATAGACTGAGAGGCTAGCGGTTGTGTCAGAGAATGAGCCCCTGTGTTGGGCATAGACCTCTACCAAGGCTCTCCCAAGGCAAGGTTTAGATACATTCGATACAATTATATACACATAACTAATGAGCCCATCTCAACTAGTGCTGGCTTTTCTCCCAGCTTTGGTATTTGGCCTCTTCTCGTTTATGCCATCCTTTACCGCCTGCCGGTCTATTCGGATTAGCTCTGCAAATATGCACATGACCTTACTCATCTCGGATTAGATCAAAATAAAACCTATCTTTGATGGTACTTTGAAATCTCTCAATCAATGGCGGATTATCCGTAAGGCAAACTAGGCACGTGCCTAGGGGCGCGAGGTTACAGAAGGGGGGCGCGCGGAAGTTTTTAAACTCAACGAAAATCAATCATCTGCAAATTGTTTACGATGTTACCCATACATAAAATCACGTCTGTTTTACTTGTAACAATTTGCAAGACAATTTAAATTTACCAGAGGTTACCAGAGGTCTGGTTACCTCTGGTCTGGAGTTACGCGAGGTTCCAGAGGGACGCCAGGTTTTAGAGGGGCGCCGATGAGGTACTAGCCTAGAGCGCTGTCGACATTTAATCCGCCTGTGCTCTCAATAAACATATAATTTTCGAGTCTTGCCCGATAGCCCTGATACAATCAGGATGTCTTCAAGTCACCAGTGAATCGGTTTATTCTAGACAAGCGTGTTCCATCAAAGACCGCATCTGCGCTTGACATCAGGCGCGCTAGAGGTCAAAGGCAAGAATATTAAAGAAAAAAATATGTTATGGCGTTTCGTTATTGCTTGAACCAGTTAAATCTAGATTGATTATCACAAGATTTTATGGCATCATTCGATGGTGCCCGCCTCGTGACCGGTGAGCCGGTGACGCACTCACTATCAAGCTACGAGTATCAACTTTAAGGTCAAATTTATTTTGATACAATTTATAACTAAGCTTTGTTTTAAACTAACTATCACGCTTAGATTAAATAGGTATATTTATTCTAAGCTATCACGGTTGTTCACTACAGGTCTATTATTTATATTTACGGGGCTATATTTTAATAATTATTATTATTCAGCAGTGGCGCAGAGCTCAAGCTGCCCGTGGTTAGGGCTGCAGAGTGAGGAACCTCCTAACATGCGTGCCGTGACAAGGACCACTGCCTTTTGTATCTGACTCTTGACCCAATCATCTAGTGAGAGCCTCTGAGGTATTGGTCGAGGCTCTTCGCTATGAGACCGTTTGCCGAAACGGCAATTGAATTATTATTATTATATGATTACTTACACTAGAAACTAGATAAACAATTACTAGCAACTTATAAATAGCCCTTTAATCAAACCACAACCTGTTTGTCTCATTAAACCACGCTTCGCAATAACTGGTTATTCTCATTATCATGCTTGTAGTATTAAATATGAAACCAAAACAATAACAATCCTGTTATCGCAATAATAACATTTTATTTACATACGTTTTTATCCAAGAACAGTTATTAAACTGTATTGTGTACTATAGCTATAAATTTATAATTATTTAGGCATCTTTGACTGTATTATAATTATTATGTAAAATTCACACGCTTCCGCGACGTGCATATAACTGTAGCTCTAAAAAGACTTAGCTGTTAAGTAGCGCCAGAAGTAACTTGTATTATAATCACTACAGGAAATAGAGTCTAAAATGTTTTGACGTGCGAAAAGATTGAAAGTTTTTGTGCATACTAAGCTTGTTGTCTGCCGGGTAATAAAGTTTGAGCATGTGATCATAGCGTGCAGAGGAACATAAAGATATACATGGCCTTCATATTTAGAATTTTGTTTGGGTTCCTTTGTTAGTAATTATTGGTATTCTAACACGATCTTTGTGAAGTTGACGATTAGTGTGAATTAATAACCCTTATTTTTAATTAATAAACACGCTGTTTCTCAGTTGATTTATGGGTCAAAACAACCCTAATGAGCCCAAACTGGACGAAATTGCTAGCAGTTATTGAGGAGTTCCTCCCTCCACCCTCAGTTTCATTATACAATCAGCGGGTGATACCAAAATATCATATTGTCAAACCGAATTACACATAGCAAAGCTTTAAATAAATGCCTACGGCAAAATAATGAAACTAGGGTTATCGTCACAGAATAAATAATTGTTATCAACGACTTTCTAGACTTGGTATGTGATCCGCCTGGACGTAACGTCTAAGATCTAAGCTAGAATGTCATACTTAGTTTAGCTAATTATCACATGTTAAAAAGAAAGTTTACTTGCCCCTGCGACACAGGATTCTTCTAGTGCAGGAGTTACAAGAAATATTTTTGGAACCTTCTGGAAATTAAATCAAATGTATTATTATTTTTACTTAGGAATCTCCCCAGATATTGTTTTAAAAAAACAAATATTACACAAATAAAAAAATACTACACATTACATACAAGGCAAACAACAAACAACCGCATACAAAGAAACAACGACAACAGACTCTATAATGTACCATACCTAATAGCTAAAATTTACAAACCATACTCTAGTAGACCTCTAAACCGCTACCAAGAGGAAGAGGCCCCCAAAATGCCCCAATGCCACGTTTTATGGCAATACTCAAGTTTTGCGCAGTGTAGACGTAGAAGGCTGCGTTCCGCTTAAATATTTTATTGTTTTTGTCGCCAGGTGTACGAGAGCTATGCGACTGAGCCGCCTCGTTTTGAAAAATCACCTTTGGCTCATCACAGGAAATCTGTAGGCAGTCATTGTCCCGCTCACAGGTAAGTTTTGAATTAAACTTAAATAGTGGGTTTTAAACTGCACCCAGAAACATCGGAGGACGGGCAGCAGCGTCCAGAGCATTCTACGATCCCCAAGCCGCTTGCCAAGCGTGCCCCTCCCCCACGATTGGCAGGCGGCTTGGGGATCATAGAATGCTCTGGACGCTGCTGCTGCTGGGGCACGCACGCTTATTAAGGGGAGGCCTTCGTCCTGCAATGGACGTCTTCTGACTGATGATGATGATGGTTTTATTTTATAAATACAAGTACAGCAGCCATGGAATGGTGTTAATCACAGAAAAGCGAAGCCCCAGCTTTTACTTCTCTCTTCAGTGGTCCATTCATCATCCATCTTTTGTTTTTATCCACAGAGTAAAAAATTTGAAAGAAAGGAAAGTACAAAAACACAGATTAAATAATTAGAGGTTATTCATGTTTATTGATTAGGCTCTACCGTTTCCCATGTTTTTACATGAAAGTCTCAAATTTTCCCTCAATTTCCGAGATACAAATGATTCTCATAATGCAACTAATCTAAATCTCATTCGTATTGGTTTATCTAGATGTTTAATTGCAATTTGTCTTAGAAGATTTCAAACATAATAGAACGATAGATTTATTTTCGTTTTTTTTGTAAGTACATAACTACTTATTAAAATGTATTTTGTTCCCTATATATTAATGCGGCCGCCATATCGTACCTAGGCTTGTGCTGTTTTTTTCGTTATATTCGTCTTGGTGTAGATAGCTGTGTTCGTTACTTTGACTAGTGAAAGTTCCAAAGTAAATACCTACCTAGGCAAGGCAATATTTACTTAGAAATAGAATCTAGGTCCCAGGCAAGATTAGACCGTCTAGTTCTAAGAACGGGAAATTCAAGTCAGTGACAGTCACTTTGTAAATATCTAGGATAAAACCTAGGTTATATGAACTGTAATTGTAAACCTTAGTTTACAGCTTATTTTATTCTTGTTTGCCTCACTAAAACTTTAATGATCAAAGACAATTCTCTGCATTTTTTTTATTAGTAATAGATTTGTTTTCTTCTACTCACATACCTAATCGTAAGTGAACTAGTTAAAAGAACAAGAATGGGACGCGTACTTGAGACCGACCGACGCGGCCGAAGGCGACCGCGTACGAAACCGGAGACTCGTAACCAGTTACGGTAGAAGAAAAATTCTTGTTTACTAGGAAATGCGTTGTTTTTTTTACACGATCCACTGGTTTCCATAAAGGAAACTTAGGGCAGCAGTTGGTTGAAAAAAACAAAATTTATAACAAGAGTCTTAGAAGCTACTAGCCATTCACAGACTCGTTATAGGTCTCGGTTTTGCATTTATTTATTTACTATGTGACCCGGGAGCTTCGTAGCAACAATTGTTTTTGTTTTTTTTTTTGGTTTTTTTATAGTTATTCTGCTATTTGGGGCGGAGGTAAACACACGAAGGTTAAATCCAACATTTAATAAAACCCGGCTTTGTTTTAATTAGAGGAGAAATAGAAACACTAAAGAAATTGCGTAGGTGACTGATTAAAGTCGTCGAAGTAGTTGGTGTTTCATGCATGATAAAATGTAAGCAGAATAAATGAATACTTAGTAAGGTACCAGACAAGTAACAAACATAATTTTAACAATGGTAAGACTACTAGTCATTTGAGTCAATAGATCATGCAGCTGTATCCGTATCTCTACCATTATGTGCCCTTACATTATTAATGCCTTGTGTAAATTGGATATTTATGACATACGTACTGAAATGTATGACAATACCTACCTAAAGCCAAAAGATTTAAGGTCGAAACCAATCTCGAAGAAATAATTGTAAAGCAGTTTTTTTAGCTAGGAAGAATCTAAGTGCAACTCTTTTCTTTTTTTTTCTCTTTTTCCTTTTTTCTTTTTCTTTTTCTTTACTCTGTGCTGTTAAGCCGTGTGCGTGGCAGCCCGAACGGTATCCTGAGCGTGTTGTCCGAGCGGTGGGACACGCCGATGTTAATGAGGTGGATGCAGCTGCACGCCAGCGGTCCCTCATTTAAGTGACATTTCATTTTTATTTAAATTTTAATATAATTCATTTTTTAATTGAAATTTTATTTTTGTTTTGATATTTTAATCTTAAATTTTCAACTGTATTTATTGTGTTTATTATTTTGAAAAAGTGTATCTATTTCTCACTATGGATTCTAATTATCTAAAATAAATGACTTATTTACATTTAAATACTTATTATTATTATTTTTACTACTATAAGCAGCGACAATGATAAGATGAATGGACGGGAAATAACGCACGGATTTTGAAGACTATATGTTGAGCGCCGGCTCTCCACTCGCTTCAGTCATACTCTGCCTTTGCGACATGCGACCCGTACAATACGACAATAAAAACTTTTTATAAATGCACATGTGTTCTCTTTTTGTCATGCAGTAATTAGATTCGCATCTATTTTCAGGCAAATGTAATATGCATACTGTTAGCTAGGTATGCTTGATTGTGTTGTCTTGTTAATTTTGATCGATTTACAAGCGCTGGGCCCGTCCATTCCATTATCACCGTCGCTGACTATAAGAGCATTTTTATCGTTATCTCCTGCCAATAATATATGAAAAGCTGTTAAGTAATCCACTGAATATCTAAAGCCATAATATTTGGGTGTTATCGTCGGACCATTAACAATATTTGTGAATCTTTTTATCACAAATTACTAGTTTATCTGGCAAACATAAAAAGGTTACATTTGACGTGTACATCTTTTTTACCATGCGGTGATCCATGCGAAACATTCTGCATTCACGTGAGACGCATAAAAGCGTGGTATTTATCTACTTAAGTGTACCTACTTGCCTGTAGATAAGGACTAAATTCAGGAAAAATAACTATATAATCTGGGATCAAGTTGTCGTAAATGCATTTCGAAGAGATTAGGTGACCGATAGTGAAATCGCATCACGTTTTGACCTATTCCTATTTATTTTGACTTGTTTAAAAATAAAAACGGTTTAATCGGTCAGTGTTCTAAAAAAAGAAAACCACCTATAGGTACATTGAAACATGTAGATAGGTAATTACGTATTAATAAGAAATTAAAACTATCCAGTTTAATAGACCGCTACCAGTGGAAATAATTCACAAAATCCACTGAGCTTTTTCTAAAATTAATGCGAAACAATAATATGACACAGAGGATGTAATACGAAGGATAAGACGTCTTACGACGACTGAGGAACAACCCGATGTAGGCTGTACATAGGTTATAAGTTGTAGGTACCTGCCACAAATTTGGTACCTATCTTGTATTATTTTTGTTTTATTTATACGGGAATACTCACGTTTAATTAAATCGGATACTGCGACTATAGTTTCGATCACATCCGGTGACCTTTTACAAAGAGTGAAAACAGAGACCGACGCGCGTGCAGATGCGTCCTGCTTAGCACTAAAAAAAAAAATGTGTCAAAACCACGTCAGTTTTTATCTTGTATTATTTTGTAGTAGGTACTTATCTTATGCCTTCCTACGCTGCGTCTTCCGGTTCGCGGTCGCCACTCAAGAACCTTTCTTCCCCATCGGTTGTCAGTTCTTCGAGCGATGTGGGCTCCCCCTCCCACTAGGGGGACCGACGACATTGTAAAAGTCGCGGGCAACCGGTGGATGCAAATGGCAGGTTGTCGTACAGTGTGGCGGTGGTCTAAGGGGGAGGCCTTCGTTCAGCAGTGGACGTCTCCAGGCTGATGATGATGACTTATCCTATGGTATTTACTATAAACTGAGTGCTCTATCATTTTAATTGCCAGATGTATTCAACCAAACACTGCCTTCTTCTTACTTTAAAACTATACAAGTAGAGCTAGGACAAATTCAGCGGAGAGCAGTACAAGCGGTGCAAATAAATATATGCTAGCCCCGGGAATAAGTTACCTACACATTTGAGCCGTTTGGTGTATAAACATAATAATAGGTCCGTGGGGAGAGCTCATCGTACATGCGCTGCCGGCTGTAGTAACCTTTTGTTTTTGTGTAGTAGGTTAAGTAGTTTAGGTGGTTAGTTAGTACGTACTTTCTTCTAGCTAAGAATAATAAACTGTTGTTTCTATTTACAGCGAAGAGACCAAAGCGATATGGGCAGGAATCCGGACATTGCTGCACGATGGGACTCTAATTAGTAACTACGAAAAGGCATTTGATGACATAGCAGCTGACGTTACGAGGAGGTAAACCTTTGTAGAAACGTAATTTACGAGTCAAGTCGACAAAATATTGCTTTAGGATTCTCGTGCCAAGGCCGTTAGGACCAAAACTTTTGACATTTTTAAAGTTATTTAAACAACTTTGTAGTTAATGTGCAAAACTAGCTAATAGCATACGTTCACTATATTTTACTAGCATAATCATATAGTGCTATAAAGACAAACAAGATTTCACTTCTTTTGTTATTTTAGGTTTTTTCTTTTTTTTAATTTATCAAATCTTAAAAATCTATTAAACAATATTTAGTTCTTGAACCCAAACTCTATCACATCAAACAAGCAAATTAATGTCGGTATACCCAATAGTTGAAAAAGTTAAGGTATAGTAAATAATACTCGTAAACGTAAAGGTTTCATTTTGAAGTGTAAAGTAAGCTTCTTTTGAATCCTAAAATGTCCCCGTACAGGTTAGGCGACCTGCGACACACCGAGAATGCTCTAAACGAGGAACTGGAGACAGAGATCTACCGCTGGGCGCTGGAAACCCTCGGCATGATGATCTTCGGTATAAGGCTCGGCTGCCTGGATGGCGCTGTGCACATACCCACTCCAGAAAACAGGTGAGGATAGAACCTACTGCGAACCAGTATCCGTCCTAAGTAGTAGTAAGTTTCCCTTGCAGAATCTGGGGATGAGAGAAATCTGGCGGCATTCAGTCACCAAGTAGAAGAGTGTATATTGTATCAAGTCAGAGACCTTCGGTTGGCATTTTAATTCTGACAATAGGGCCGGTCAATAGCAGCATATACGAACTAACTAGTCTATGTACAATGTAAATATTCTTGTACAGTTTATTCGATTCGAAGATATCGAAATAACAGTATTTTGTTCTTTTTTTAGTTTCTATCTCTGATAGAATTATCGGATAGAATGATGACGTCTTCGTCTTCGTCTTCGACGTCTTCCGGCTGTTGATGTATGATGTGTATCTCTGATAATCATATCCGCCGGCCGGATAGTTACTATCCCGTTTTATAAGAACACGTTATTTATTTACAGGACACCAGAAAAAACCTCAATGGATGACCACATCCCAGATCTCTGTTCCCTCTCCAAACGTTGCATGGAAGAGCTCACGCCGGCGGAACGACTGGTCAGGGTCTCAAGAGACATATCTGATGGAAACTTCCTCGGGAGGAGTGAGGGGACTCTGAAGACTGACTCCAAGACATTCAACAGTGCTCTGAAGGCTTTTGACAGACATTTTAGGTAAAGTACTTCGTCGTTACTTCCAGCAGTAGCAGGTCTGTTTCCGTGATCATTTGTAACGTAATGGCGACTTCTGATTTTGTGATACCGTCGTAATTTTATCCTCATTTTATGTATTCATTTTATGACGTTTAAAAAATGTACTTGCAGTAACTTCACTGAACAGGAATTATATCATCTATCACTATACAATAAACCACCACATTAAGTTGCCAAGTTTCACAAATTTCAAAGCTTCTGAACCTGGAGAAGAAGACCAACAAAAAATTTGAATAGAGAGAATCATAATAACAAACGACTAAACAAGTATTTCTTCTCTTCACAGTTTGACGGAGCACTTCCTCTTTAAAGCGCTGGAGACATTAAACTCCGGTGAGGTGAAGCCAGAACAAATATTGTTGGGTAAACTGAGGCCGCTGGAGAGGCGGATACTTCCTCTGGCCGCGGACATCTTACTGGCTGGCGTCGATCCGGTAAGTTACAAATCTGAGAAGCTAGGGGTTTAGATAACTGCAAGTAGTCTTGCATCACACATAATATGAAACTAATACTACAAAATGTAAACCTAAACCTAACTCCTAAATCGCTTGTCGTATCCAAAATACATACACATCTGTGTCACCACTGCTGGACGTAGGGGCCTCCCACTTAATGCGGGGGGGGGGCTTAACTGTATGTATTTAGTTTGAGAGGCATACTTCAACGAAGTCTATGATTACATTTAAAAAAAACAGGTATGCTAATGCTACTTTAAATTCTGTTAAAAAGCTATACACAAAGTATGCACAACGTAAATTCGAAATCGCTGGAGGGCCTTCAATGGATGCTGGACGGTCTAGCTAGTTCTTCTCAACGCATCGGTCTCCGGATGAACTTGGATAAAACCAAGGTCATTTTCTACGAGTACGTTGTTCCGGGACCGGTTGCCGTAAATACGAAACTACGTCAAGTCTTCTCGTCACCCATCCCACAAAGTCTCAAGACGAAAGTCTTCAACCAGTGCGTTCTACCCGTTATGACCTACGGCGCTGAAACATGGACACTCACGGTTAGATCGGTCCACAAGTTTAAAGTCGCTCAGCGAGCTATGGTAAGAGCTATGCTTGGTGTTTCTCTGAGGGATCGTATCCGGAACGAAGTAATTCGCCAGAGAACTAAGATTACCGACATAGCTCAGCGTATTAGTAAACTGAAATGGCAGTGGGCTGGTCATATCTGTCGCAGAACCGATTACCACTGGGGTAGACGTGTTCTAGAGTGGAGGCCACGTATCGGCAAACGTAGGGTAGGACGTCCTGAGACTCGATGGAGTGACGATATACGTAGGACATCTGGCAGTGGTTGGAAGCGGATAGCTGAAGATCGGGCTGAGTGGCGTGCCTTGGGAGAGGCCTATGTCCAGCAGTGGACTATGACAGGCTGATTATGATGATGATGATGAAATTCGAAATAACATTCTTTCAAAAATAACAGTACAACATGTTTAAAAAAATTACGAAGTTGTTTTGTTTTGCTACAATTTACTGATCACCGTGTCTATAACTTTAACCTTTAGATTGCTGCTAATTAAAAATATGATCAAATGAAACTTAATAATAGAATCTATTTTAGAACTACAATAATAAACTACAAATATATAGGTATTATCTCTATTTCAAACTGTTTACGTATGTGTTAGATTATTATCCGTGTCAAAGGCTGTAATCAAAACATAAGTTGCTATTACGAAGCTTAACGACTCTATTGATAACTGTTTATAGGCAACCTCAGATTTATAGGTTCACTATAATTCAGATTACGTAAGGGTCCGGTAATATATATGACGTTTCTCTCGTCTAAGTTATATCATGTCTCTTTCAAAACGAATTAAAGACACTGATATTTGCTAAAAAAATAAAAAAAAATATGTATCGAATGTGTTTGTTTGCGCTTCTTAACATGGAACTAGACCAACGAATTGACTTTATTTTTGGCATAGATATACGGGTCTACGTGGAACGGTTAGTACCTACAAACCCAAAAAGAACCCAATGTATTTAACGTTGTGACAGTTATGAGCAAATTTTACTAAGAGACCCAGAAATTGGGAAAAATATCGGCGGTTCCATAGAAATAAATTACTCGCCCTCGACGAAATGTATGGAAAAGCAGTTTTTTGGCGATTTCATTGTAGACAAAATAAAACTAGTTTCATTATAGTAAAAGTTATTCACAATGTTGATAACTTCTTTTTGGCTTATGCTAGGGCTTCACCTGCGTGTAATGCCATTATTTAGCGTGGTATTTGATACAGTACGCAGATATGGCCGGGTGTTAGCACGCTAATAGGCTAGTGGCATTCTTAATGTCGTTAGACGCTAGGCGATATTCAAAGTCAAAATGATAGTGTGGCCACCCATGTAGTGCATTGTTTAATGCATCATTTATTGCACGTTTATTATTCCGATAACTGGACGTTAAGCGTCACGCAGGAGAAGCCCTAGCATTAGTAATACCGGTACGCAAAACTCTGTATAATACTTGTAATAACATCACTTACCTTATGTTCGTCATCAGCCATAAAACGTCCACTGCTGGACGAAGGTCTCCCCTTAATAGAGGGGTGTTGCCATAATCCCCACGCTTGGCAGGCGGCTTGGGGATCGCAGAATGCTCACCACCGTTAACTAAGAGGACGCTGCTGCCCGTCCTCCGGTGGGTCTGGTTGCAGTTTAAGGACATACCCAGGTCCTTATGTTATCTTATGTTATCCCGCACCAATTAACACGGCTTCTCTAAAAGAGTGAATAAAAAAATGAAGTTTAAACAACATCATTTCACATGCATTTTCTCTACAGTTGGCCCAAACAGCCCTGTCAACTTTCCACCACCTGTCGCTCCACGCGGCTCGTCAGCAAAAGGCTCATGACGAGGTTTCTTGGTCAATCGCTTCCAAAGACGCGGGCGCTGGAAGCCCAGAACTGCCTTACATAGCGGCCTGCGTTAGAGAGACTATGAGGCTCCATCCAGTTACAGGAGGCGTTGTCAGGAGGAGCTATGACGATATTGTCGTTGGAGGATATGAAATTCCATCTGGGGTAAGTTTATATTTTTTTTTCCACCTACGAGTATAAAATTAATTTTCCTTTTATTCAAACGCCATGTAGTAATGCGCAAGCTTTACTATGTTTCTGTTTAAAGGACAATGTTACCAGATAAATTACTGGACATAAAAAGATTTGACATCTAATATTACAGGGTAACGAGCACAGTGCAGTGCGACGCAGGATTTTATGGGCAAGCGTGATGCTTACCATCAGGTGAACGTCTCGCTCGTCTCGTCACTGCATTGCATAACAAAAACTTTTTGTAGCGATGATATCTCTTTGTACGTGATAGAATGATATATTGATTATAATTTAGCTGAACATTACATTCTTAGAACCTTCAGTCTAAAGATTCATTCGTACATAATCTGAATGAGATTCGATGAGATATGCCATAGCCAAAAAATAGCAGTACTTATATCAAATTTGACGATGGGAAAAATTGTGAAACCCTTTCAGTATCTTCTTATTACATAATAGAGCTACAAAGAAATTACGAAAATTATAGGGCTACAGAGTTACTTGCCATCGCATGTCTTAAAAAGTATTGAACACTTCAATACTAATTCAGTGAAGGCCTGCTTCAGTGGTCAGAAACCGCTTCAGTGGTCATTTGCAGGGAGCTTCTTGCTCGTCACGTCAATAGTTAGGCAGGGACCGCGGAAGTACTCCATGACGGGGGGGGGGGGGGGGCAAACAGAGAAACCTTCTTTACCAGGTATTAAAATTGAAGGGTGCGCAGGGGGCGTTGGGGGTTTGATTTTAAGGGGGCATTTATTTCCACGGCCGCTGTTTTTAGGTACCATAAAAACTCTAAGCCTTCACATTGAACTTCCAGGTGGACATAGTTCTAGCCCACTCCGTAACCAGCAAATCCGAGAAACAATGGGGCCGAGCCAAGGCCTACGTCCCAGAGCGATGGTGCGCTGAAAGGGTAGATCCTCTCAAAGCTTCACGAGCCCATCCAGTAGCCTCCATGCCTTTTGGAGAGTTCTGTCCAGCGTCACAGATAGCTGAGAAGATGCTGGAGACGCTAGTTATGAGGGTCGTGGATAAATATAGGATGGAATGGCATGGGCCAGTGCCCAGTGTGGTCACGGGAGGAGTCAATAAATTGCAGCCACCTTTTTATTTCGTTCTGCAGAATGCACACTGAAGAGCTGTCGTTTGGCAGGATTATGTCAAATGATGAAAGCCAGGAAGAGTCTTGTACAGCACTTAAAATGTAGCAACTTAGCAAGTATACTTAAAATGACAGTACTCGGTACTATTTGATCTGTTTGTTAAGACCAATCTTGATTCATCTTCAAGTAATCGACTCTGACTCAAGTTAGCTGGTTTTGTAAAAGCCAAAACAAACTTTAGTATGTTAAAAACAGACAGATTAATGTATGACGGACAAGCAGTTTTATTCTAGACATACAAGACAGAGACAGACGGGTGAAAGACATTCGCGACACATTAAATGAATAGTAGATTACACACCTAGGGAGCAAAAGTAAAGAATTACTCAGATCTCATATACATGAGATTGAGCCTTCTTTACTTGCTCCCGTGGTTTGTATACGATTTTACTAGCCGCTGTGGGGAGCAAGTGGTTCGCTTTCGCTCCGCGTAGCGGGGCTGAGATAACCACTTTAGCCCCGCAGGCACGTAAAGGAAATTGGTTTCGGTGCAAGATTAACTTATCTTTGTTCCTTTTTGTGTTTCGAGCAAACTGTAAGAACTGTATTACGCCTTGTTATCGAATCGTTTTAGACATATACAACATTGATTTTAATCATATTAAATGTCATATCGTCTACTATTTTCCACATCGACGGAATCAGCTGAAAAACGACGAGTTTTTATAAGCATGGTCGGTGCGACCAGTGATCATGGTCGACGATTGAGTTTTAGTAATGTAATTTTTGTGATTATCATTATCTAAGCTACCTATAGTTATGTCATAACGCATAGTAATTTGCACTCGAAATTAATTAAAATACGTGTGCTTAAGATGTAACCGCCTTTTTATATTACGTAGGTTAAGTATGTGTCGTCTTTCATTGCTAAATTAAATAAGTTCATAGGTACGTATACAATTATATAACTTACAACTTTTACGCTTAAAGCGACCTATGTCATGTTAAAAATCGAGTAAAATGTTTTAATTGCTATCTTACTAGATCGTAAGATTTTATAAGGTAAATAAAATAAGTATCATATCAATAATGTCATTAAATTTAATCTTAATAAAAAAAGTATTTTTGATAAAGTAGTTGTTTTATTTTGTTTTCTATTTGTGAAGCTTTTTTCATAAGGAAGGAGTGTTCAATCAAGAGAATAATATGGCTAGGGATAAGTAGCCTCTAACTTTTTCTTATTAAATAAAAACGGTAACAGCAAAAAGTATGCTTTAAAAAAATACTTGAATTTCGACTACCTGGATGACGTCTTCATATTTTCCAGTTATTTTACCAGTAATTTTAAGAAACCAAACTACTGAGCCGTTTTCGATAAAATTTATATGGGATCACCTCAGACATATCACCTATCAAATAAGAACGGTCTACAATTGACGGAGAAATCAATGAACATTTAAAAAAACATACATACAGTCAGCGACAATGATAAGATGAATGGACGGGAAATAAGCGCACGGATTTTGAAAACTTTATGTTGAGCGCCGGCTCTCCACTCACGTCAGTCATACTCTGCCTTTGCGACATGCGAGCCGTACGATACGACAATACAAACTTCTAACACATGTACATATTGTGTTCTCTTTTGTCATGCAGTAATTAGATTCGCTATCTCTATTTTCCGGCAAATGTACTTAATATGCATACTTTTAGCTAGGTATGCTTGATTGTGTTGTCTTGTTAATTTTGATCGATTTGCAAGCGCTGAGCCCGTCCATTCCATTATCACCGTCGCTTCATACAGTCGAACATAGAACCTCCTCCTTTTTTGAAGTCGGTTAAAAATAAGAATTTAATTCCTGAAGATAAAGATCGTCAAAGTCAAACAACAACAAGCAAGAAAATCAAAACACTTTTAGCCTTGAAATAACTCCAAATCAGCTTGTAATCCGATACTCGGTTCCATTAATCAGGTTGCCTTGTAAGCGAGAACTGATCAGCGATCGGTCTCAACTCAACAACAACATCCAAATATTTCTTCATTTACAAAGCTAAACAAGCGCCCACGGGACTACCTTGAAACTAAGCAATCACTACATATTATCAATCTACCTTTTTGTTGGAGGAGGGTCGCAAATATCTGTCTAAAGACTGAATTTGAAAATACCTACTTATGTCGAAAATACCGTGATAGCCTAATTAATACCGCTCGACTAAAATCAAATAAAATTTTTTTTTTTACCTCTCGACTGAAATCTGAAGGTCGCGGGTTCAAATCGCGGTCCCACACCATAGAGCTCTTCGGAGTTTATAGACGGATTTTCATAGCACTTGCTTTTTCGATGAAGGAACACGTTATGAGGAAACCTGCATAGGTACGTCAGGAGAAGAAATCCAATGGTGTAAGTGTATCCAACCTGCAACTGCCAGTGTGCGGTAGATATGGCGCAATCGCCCTTCGAGGGTAGTAAGTCTAGCAGTGGACTAATAAAAGGATACTATGCTATGTAAAAAAGATAAAGCCCGGTGACGCTGTTGAGGCCGTCTGAGACGGACAGCATAAGTAATAAAATAAAATTAAAAGATATATGTGAAAAAGCTAATTTGAAGATGAGTTTTTATAGAGTCCTAGGAACTAGGAATGTTCCTACCTAAAACCTGCATTATATAAATTAATAGGTAGGTCGACAACACCGAAGCATCGTCATTTATCCCGCAACGTCCGAAGACGAAAGTTTTCAGACTTTGCGTGAAAAAAACGTAGGTATATAAGTAGGTAGGTACTTACACTCACACTTGGAGTGCTCATAGAAATGCGTACAAGTTCAACATCACTTGGTGAGCCTTAGAGCTGGGCTTAGCTTAGAGTTTCAACAAGAAATTCGTGTTTGGAATGAAAAAATCCAACTGTAGTTTAAGGCTGATGCTGATAATGACGTAGATCGACGTCGTAGACTACCGCTATACGGAAGCCTCTCCCAAGGTAAGCCACTCCGCCAGATTTCTGATTAACATGCCATATTCATGCTCTCTACCGTCTAATTCGCTTAATTAGCTGATATCTCTATAACGGTACAAAGTACAAAGGGCGGCCTCTAATGCCATGGTTTTATTACCCGCATTATATTATATTAAGCTACAATTAATTCACTCGCCTCTTGTTGTCCCGAGCTCTGACGTTGAGGGATTACCGTCATCACAATCGCTCACTCAGCACATTACTGAGCTAAGCAGTGGAGCTAAGTGACAAGTAAGTATGGAGTGGATTTATTGTGAAAACCTTCGTGAAAAGTTAGTAAATTATTTATGTGAAATTCTTACTTAGCTGAGCTAAGCACTACCTTCTCTCTGATACGGAATTCACCCAATTATACGAGTTCTGTGGTTAATTCTCAGACGATGTACGTAATCATATCATCTCATATTCAAGAATTAGCCAATATTAAAGCACAATGATTCCTCAATTCGCTTACGAGTGAAAAATAAAGCGTCAATGGGCGGATAATGTCCCCTAAATCGCGGTGATGAAACCTTGCGGGAGTTGAATTGACGTTCCGATGCCATTAATCACAAAAACTGCGCTTTGATGGATAGTTGGAAAGGATCCAGTTATCAGAAAACAACCAACCTTTGATGCAGCCGAAAATATATGACTAGAGAAGTGCGAGTGCAAATTGGACTCTACTTATATAGGAGTTCCAAACCACCACACTACCACCACTACTACTCATATACCTCTCATAGTACTGTCATGTCCTACATGACAGTACTATCAGCCCTGTCTGACTGCAGCTGTGTGTGTTTGTGTGTGTGGGGGCAATTATTTGTGTCAGATTAATTAAAGATGGTACAGCATTATTATTATAATGTGTTTTTGCAAGGTTAGCTTAAATTAGGTTTTACGTTAATAATTACTGTAAAGTGGAAAATAATAATTTGTCCCTACATCCTAGTAATACTCGACACGATATTAGAGCGGGAATGTATGACACTAGACAATTACGCAAAATAACGCCTGAATCAATCGCCTAATGCAGTCATGTCAGTCCAGTGTTTAAAAAAAAGTCGTTGAGTCACAACGCTTTTTTTTCTACTTAGGTACATATCTTAAAATGTTTGTTCTAAATTTTAGACCAAATCATATCTAGTTTTATGAGTCTACATATTACAAGTTATCTAAGTTTGACACAAGTTTACAACAAATTTCAAGGCTTTTGTTAACAAAGCCTTAGCTTATACCGGCCCCCGTCTCCTAGGTACGCTAGGATTGAATAGATTCACAGCATAATGAGAATTTCTGAACACCTGTTATAAGCTTTCATTAGGGAGAGAGATTATATCTACTAGAAGGTCACCTTCACCAATTTTTTGGAGAATATGTACCTAGTGGGAGAAATTCATCCAATCATCGTCACCAGATGTAGAGCGTGGAGTAACTGTAAGTAGATACGTAAATCAAGGGAACAATGAGAAGAAAGCGTGATGCTAGGGTAAGTTGAAAAACTACCGCCTTCCAAGCGGTTTATGGGTGAATTCACCCAGGTGAACAAAGTGGAACTTAAAGTCTCATTATTTCACCTTTTTCTCCGTCACCGTCACCGTCTCTATTTTTCCATATTTTATTGTAGTTTTATATTATTATTGTTTTATTTTATTTTATATTTTAATTTTGTCTTTATCCCTATTGTAATAGCGATAGCATAAGACCAAGATGAACACTCGTTGTGAATAAAATAGTTCTGTTAAGAAGCCAACTATTGCTGTCTATTGCTTGTCAATTATATTTCTGAATTTTGAATTCACCCAGGTGAACAAAGTGGAATAAACCTTTCAAGCACCTTACGGACTGTTTTAGCTGTCTTTATATTATATAGGTACCATATAAGGCTAGACGTGTTTACCGTCTCTATATCTTCGTCTATACCGTAACTTACCATCAGGGTCCTTATTTTTGAATCTTTCGCATGGCTTGCGAATGCGAGCGGAGCCGACTTTCGAACGATATTGAACCTTATTTCAAACAATATCGTTCGAAGGTCAGGCTCGCATGCGCAACTCTTGCGTACGATTCAAAAATAAGGTCCCCGGTGTTATGTGGTCAAACACCTATCCTGTCAACCAAATTAGCGCGGTTGTGAGTGCGGACTCTGGTTGATACTAAATTATTCGTAATTTACCGTGAAGGTAAGAAAAAAACCGTATGAATAGGTGTCTATTCATAAATTTTGTAGTGGTAGGACTCTACTGCAGAGTCCGCCTGGCGAATTACCACACCTTTGCCAGTTATTCAACCGCCAAGCAGTAGTGTGCAAGCATTACTGTGTTCCGGTTTGAAGGGCAATGTTACCAGAGAAATTACTGGGTATGAAGAGATTAAACATCTAATATCTCAGGGTGACGAACGCAGTACAGTGCGGCGCAGGATTGTGTTCGCAAGTACGCAATTCTAGCAATGCTACTACTGTTAGTGGCAGGCATGACGCTTACCACCAGGCGAACGACGTGCTCGTCTCGTCACTTAAATGTATAAAAAAACGGATTTTTAATAGTCATAGTCATAGTCATAGTTATTTATTGGTAAATCCATTATTTACATTATTTAATAGCACTGACTTTTCGGTGTACCACCCAATCACATAAAAGCGAAGGCCCTATCACCTTCAAGGGTAGCCCTGCATTGATGCAGCTTACTTACCATGTTAACTGGATCAATCTAAACGCTCATCCTGACTGCGAGAGGGTAAAACGTAATTTGTGAACGTCGTAAGGAGCTGAGACACGAATTTGGATGAATGCGTAAACGCTGACTCACTAGATTTGGAGGTGGCCGCGGAGGATGAGAAATTACTTTGTAAGAATAATACCTACGGGCTATTTTTAGACTGCTGTTGAAAGTTTGGATCTATTTACCAGAGAAATTATTGGGTATGAAGAGATTTAACATCTAATATCTCAGGGTGACGAGCACAGTGCAGTGCGGCGCAGGACTGTTTTCGCAAGATCACAATTCTAGCACTGCTCCTGTTAGTGGCAGGTGTGACGCTTACCACCAGGTGAACGTCTAGCTCGTCTCGTCACTTGAACGTAAATAAAAATAAAAAAAACATCTCCCATCCCTATAGTTAGTAGATGGCTTACTTAAGGTCTCTGCATACGTAACGGGATAATACCCCGGACGGGACGGGGACGTAACGCGCGTCGTGACAATTTCATTTTTCACGTGCCCTGCCGTCTCGTCCTTTTCTCGTCACGTGTTTTTACCTTTTAACGGTCCTTTAAAACCTTTAAAAAGTCTCTGCATACGCAACGTGTTTTTTCTCGTGCCGGGCGGACCGGGACTATTTCTTGACATCGTTGCAAGCGTATTAATATATAGGAACAAAATAAAACACGTGAGAAAAGAACGAGACGGGAGGGCACGTGATAAATTAATTTATCACGACGCACGTCAGGTCCCCGTCCCGTCCGGGGTATTATCCCGTTACGTGTGCAGAGAGCTATATTTTGCTCTCCATATCTATCATAATATGCCAATGCATATTATGATAGATATGGAGTGCAAAATATTAGCAAATTATGCAAAGTAAGTATGTCGTAGAAGGTCGAACAAGAGTGGTTGACGCACATGTATAAGTATATAGCTTCTATCAAAATGCACATATGCCTCTAATATGTGCATTTTGATAGAAGCTATATACTTAGATCTTAAAACAGCAGATCTACGAAAAACTTGGAGGATATAGCTCTCCCGGCTGGTTACGCCAGCATATGCTAGGTAGGTAGTAGGTACGCTGCCGACTGGTAGTGGGTAAACATTTGGATTGTCACTAGACTTTCATCGGTCTGGATACAATCCTTTTGTTTTTTCTGTATAGTTAGGGTAATTAGTAGGTATTACGCACAGAATAAATAGTAGTACCACGTAGTATTAAGTCGTCTTTGTAGTTTGTTGTAATTAATAAAGGCTTGTGCCAGTATAAAAAAAAAGAACATGCTTATTAGGACTTATAATCAGCGACAATGAAAAAAAAAAACATTTTTCTTTCTTTCTTTCTTTCTTTCTTTCAATGATAAGATTAATGGACGGGAAATAAGCGCACGGATTTTGAAGACTATATGCTGAGCGCCGGCTCTCAACTCGCTTCAATCATGCTCTGCCTTTGCGACATGCGAGTCATACGATACGACAATACAAACTTCTAATACATGTACTTGTGTTCTCTTTCTGTCATGCAGTAATTAGATTCGCTATCTCTATTTTCCGGCAAATGTAATTTATGCATACTTTTAGCTAGGTATGCTTGATTGTGTTGTCTTGTTAATTTTGATTGATTTGCAAGCACTGGGCCCGTCCATTCCATTATCACCGTCGCTGCTTATAGTAGGTAGGTAAATACGTAGGTACGTGTATTTAAGTAGACAGGTAGATAGGTAATTACTCAGTTATTCAACGTAGTACATGTACCTATAGAAGCAGATAGGTAGGTATGGTTAATTACAATGACGTGTCACAAACCTGGAAATTTTATCGGAAGTAGAATCCTATTTGTCCTTACGCCATTCATACAGTTTTGAAATGGTCTTGTAGTCTAATTTAACCCGTGTCGCGTGGATGCCTGACCTGGGGCCGTACCATGACACTTATTCCGGGACCGAATACGCACAGCTGCCGACGCTGCGCGACTGTGAATTTTATCGCCTCGCAATAAGGTTCGCGGTCGCACAATTCGGTCCCGCTATAAGCGGTTCACGGTACGGCCCCTGGCCGTTGACCGTGTAGCGCACGCTAGTGTCGCATTTTCTAAAAAAAAAGACTGAGATGTTATGAAGAAATAAAAAAAATCAGTAATTTTTCATAACTGTTGGTGTAAATTATATATACCATTCGAAAAGTATTTAAACGCGGTTTTTATACTATAATTAGTCTACAATAGCTAATATAACTTATACCAATTATACATTTTCTGTCAACAAAAACGTGTTTACGGTATTATTGCATCCTTCGACCATTTCTAGACACCAATATGAATCTTATTAGAATTATTTCACACTAAACACCATTATCAAAACATTCCCTGATTTCCTTGAACTAGTTACAAGCTTGAATGCGTATAAGAACACTTTTCAACGAAATATGTAGCACAAAGATTACGAAGGATGCGCCATCGCATAATAAAACAACGTTTGAAAATCACCCCCCGCGCCGTCATGTTTACGATTTGCGCCGGAGTGCGAAAGAAGATAGCACTTTTATGAGAGCAAAAGGGATAGCGCGCGTCTCGCTTAGTGAGCGCAGACAGGCGAGACAGTCCTTAGGGCCGTCTTCACTGGTCCATTTTAGGGCGCGATGTGACATATCTCCCTCCTTATATATATAATTGTTGGATATAGCAAAAATCAATCTGTCTCACTTTGACATGTATGAAGTAATGCTCTCTCTTTCATATGTTTTATTTACAATTATTAACAAGAGACCTTTGTTCTTAAGGCCTTGGTTTCGTGAGCTTATAAAGCTAGTAGTTGCCCTATGGTGTCCCTGCGACCCGGTACAGTAGAGAGCACTCACACCTCTCCTGCTATTAATTCGAGTTAATAAACGAGTATGTTATGAAATCGTTAATGCGTCTTTCATTGGCTTCCATACATAACTCTAATAGGTTATGGGCCCAGTGAAATGAAATATAAAAACACTTTAAGTGCAATAAAAACTTTGTGAACTCTGTCAGTGATAAGTGTTTGTAGTATTCCAAGCATTATTTGCTAAAAACCAAAACAATGGAGAGCCAAAGGTTAAAGCGTAAAATTAAACCTTTTAATGGGGACAAATATAGTGTCTGGAAACTTAGAATACGAAATTTATTAAGTGAACTTGGTGTTTTAAAAATAATAGACTGATACTCCTGTGGAACTAGAAAGTGATAGTGAGTATTACAAAGAACTATGTGTGGCTAAAAACACTATAGTTGAGTATTTGTCCGATTCGTTGCTCGGACTGACAAGTGATGAAAATATCACAGCAAAGCAAATTTTCTTGAAGTTGGACTCTATTTACGAAAGAAAAAGCATCGCCACTCAACTTGCTTTACGAAGGCGCTTACTGAACTTAGAGCTGGCAAGTGATGAAACACTTTCAAGAATTTGATGACTTGATCACGGAGTTGCTGGGTGCAGGTGCAAAATTAGAAGAGGTGGATAAAGTCACACACCCGTGTATGACTTTACCGAGCAGTTACGATGGAGTGATTACTGCTATTGAAACACTGACGGAGGATAACATCACACTGACATTTGTCAAGACAAGATTGCTTGACCAGGAAATTAAAATAATGAATGAAAGACGTGAAACAAGCTCTAAAGTGCTCCAGGCACAAATGTTGACGAAAGAGGTACAGAAACCAATTGACAATCACAATAAATATAACAATAATCAGCTAAGGAAACAGCAGTTTAAGAGAAAATTTAATAAAAACAAAAATGTTACCTGCCACCACTGTGGAAGAAAAATACATTATAAAATAGATTGTTATTATAATAAAAGAGGTCAACAAGCTCAACAGCGTACCGAGAATAATAGAACTGTGCAGACCATCAATACATCTGGTCCTAATTCGTCGGATATCTCCGGGTTCGCTTTTATGGTTGGAGGCGAACAGTATGAAAGTCAAAAAGATGCAACAAGCTGGTACGAGTATGACTATCGTTTATGGTAAAAACGGTGGTGTGGAGATATATATACGGCAAGGAGTACCCTCCTTGCCACAGACAGCAAATAATGGTGAGTCTTTGAACAATTTAACTGGCATCAACTTTATGTTTGATAGGCATGTTTTAAATGCTGGAAGCTCAGTAACAATTAAAGATCGTTCATAATAATAATGAATTGTGGCATCAAAGACTATTTTTGAGAAGACGAATTTCCTACAAATAAAAAGCAAGTGTATGTTTTCTAATTTAGAATGAATTGAAAACATTAAATTAACTGATATACTTTGTGAAGCTTGCATGGATGAAGGGCGGACATGTTTGACATTTGGTAGGTCGTAATCTTTAATGTTATAAAAACGACCATTGTGTGCACAGCGCGTGTGCCTGTGCGGTCCCATCATTCTTTCAACACTTGACGGCAAAAACTATTTCGTGATTTTTGTGGATGAACATACTTAATAGCCCTGTAAAGATGTTTTGTTTTTGCTGCGTTTCGATAAGTGTGAAGCTCATTTCGGTTTGAAAATTGTCAACCTCTATAGCAATAAAACGGTGGCGAGTATTTATCAAATAAAATTAAGGTATTTTTTTTGTATGTAAGAAAGTATTAGTCACCACTTAACAGTGTCATTTACTCCGTTTCTGACTGATTTGCTGAATGTATGATACGAACGGAACAGAACGTAGTCCGATTTATTGCCATGGTACCTAGTGCTAAATTAGACAAAACGTTCTGGGGTGAGGCTGTGTTGAGTCCCACTAAAGCACTGAATGCGCGATGTGCTAACACACCATTTGATTGTGGAATAGTAGAAAGCCGCAACTATTTAAATGTTTTCGGTTCAACTGTCTATTTTCATAGAAAGACTAGAAAGACCAAGTTTGATGACAAATCATTAAAAACTATTTTGGTCGTGTATGAACCGAATGGTTAAGGTGTGAGATATGGTAAGAGAAAAGTTTGTGATAGTCAGAGATGTGATCTATTTCTTATAAAGTAGACCGTCGAAGTCTATGGGAATTTCAAGTGGAAATTCTGGTCACTCTGACACAAAAAAAAAAACGGACACTCAAAGTTCGTGCAAATCTGATATATTGAAATCAGATCACTGCATGTCTGATTTGGTAAAATCAGATGGTTCACAAACACGCGTAATACCTGCACAATTAGGTCCACCACCTAATAAATCTGTAGTTGAAACAGATATGTGCACAGAAATTTCAAATAAGTTGACTCTACCTAAAAATGAGCAACCTTCTTGTGAAAAACAGGAGGGTAATCGCGATAATTTAAAACAACAGCGAACGGTTGAAGTTCAGTTGCGGTTCGTCTGCAATAGGCATGATGACAGATTTTGAAATACCCTTCTATAATGTAGATATACGTCTAGTATTGCCGAAAAAAACTATATTTCAGCATTATATTACGTTTTAACGGAAATTATTGCATTTTAATTAATCTAAATTGAAATGCGCGCGAAAACGACCGTAAGTGTCATGGCGTCAGCTTGTGACGTCACGACTTAGTTACCATCGCATTGCGGCATATGCTCAACGAAGAAAGTCATAAACTATTACTTATTTCGTGTGTTGGAGGTGAATTCCAAAGTTTACAAGTGGTGTGTGTGCAAAAACACATCAATAGAAACTTGCAACAAACTATTTTTGTACGTTCCAAACCAGAAAATGTGAGAGATAAATGGCTAGAGCTCGCACGGCGAGACCCAGGAGATGTAGCTACGAAATCGTCTATTTATTCTTGTGAAGACCACTTTGATTATGTATTTACTATATCAGTATAGATTAAAAGGTGTGTAATACAAAATCTTTGTTTAATATGAAATGCTTATGTGATTGTTGTTGCAATTTATTGAGGTTATGTTTGTTTTGGTTATAGTTAGCATTATTGTTATCAATTACAATGGAGTACTTATTCTCATTTCAGCTGCCAAATGATATCAGAAATTATATGCAGATGTGGTCGGTATCACAAGTGCGTATGAAACGATGTATTTATACATGCCAACCAGACAGAAAAACAAGAACATCTGACACTATAGAACAACCTCACCTAACTTATGAAACGAAAGATAATGATGGCTTTTGTAGTATGTGAAAAGCAATTAGAAGAAAATAGTATAGTGACAGAACATTGTTGTTGGAGAAATTTCACCTGGAAGTTCAGGTGGGTACATATTTTTAAAGATAATATAGTACCTATCTAATTTAATGGCTTAACATATTGCAGCAAGGAAGTAAAAAAATATATTTTATAATTAACAAAATAATGACACACATCAACAGCCGGAAGACGTCCACTGCTGGACGAAGGCCTCTCCCTTAAAGGGGGGTGTTGCCATAATCCCCACGCTTGGCAGGCGGCTTGGGAATCTCTATCGCAGAATGGTTACCACCGTTAACTGAGAGGACGCTGCTGCCCGTCCACCGGTGGTTCTGGATGCAGTTTTAGGGCATACCCAGGTCCAATTATGACACAAGTAGGTATTAATTTCAGATATAAGTTACTATAAACAAAAGCTATATACCTAACATCAGACTGTACTCACGTGTAGGTATACCGTCAATGTAAATCAACAAGTAAAAAAATGCTGCATTTTAAATGTTATAGGTAGGTATTTTATATGTATTGTGGATTTTATCTTTTCCATCACCATTTAAAGAAATATTATTAAGACATTTTATATTGTATCTAGTGTTTTGCAGTATTATTTATTTATTTAATTTATATTTATTAATAAGGTGTTGAGCATCTCCCGTCTGTCTTTAGTTGTAAATTATTTTTATACCATGGTTGCCTGGGAGAGATCGCTGTTAGCGATAAGGTCACCACTTGTGGCACTAGTCCCTAAGGTTCATGTTTCTATTTTATTTTTTTATTTCTGGTGTGTATAGTAAAGCATTTATATCTCTATTTTCAGTTCAGCAAAAGCTTGAAGGAGCTCAACAAGTAACAACTAAACTGATAGATAAATGAATTCAAGTACATATAATACAACATTCAGAAGCAAAGCTAACCCAACAGTACCTACCTAGTTGGAATGGTAAATCAGAAAACATCACCGTTGAAGCCGTACCTGCATTCTGTCTTCTGAAGCTAAGGAAACTAAACAAAAAGCCATCTTGAGAATTTGCACTTGGGGAGATTCATATGATAAAACACAAACTTGTCCCAAGCTTGTCTTAACGTCAGTTTGGTCAAAGTTCTTTATGGTGTAATAATAATAGTGTGTGGTACTTAATTAACTTACAAGATTCTTTTTTTTTTAATTTTTTAATTTCTCAAATAAAGGGCTTTGTCGCTAATGCGGCCATGCCGCCCTGGTAATAAAACATTATTTATTTATGTTATTTAAACTTAATTTCTATTTGCTAGCCTGTAAAGCATTCTGGCCGAATCTGAAAGAGGCTCGATGAAATGAATGAAAATGATGAATCTGAAACACTGTTACAGTAGCCTACTTTTTGACCTGTCGCCCGTTGGTTCTAAACTACACTTCTAATGGATTCGTTCCGAGCACACTCCATTATAATGTAGTATATGTCATCTAATTTGTTACAGATGGGACAGATTGGTGAAGTTGTTTTACCCATCAAATATGAAAATTTATTGCAAGGAATGTGCCCGGTACGAAATCTTAATGCTACTACAGTTACAAGATTCGCTTATTAAATAAATATAAACAAGAAATATCTGTATTTTAATTTATTACTCTGTACTTTTATATAACAAAATGGATAGTCATAGGATTTCCAGAATGCAATAACACTTCTTATCACAAATCTTTCACAAATTCTTCATCGAATGTTACACATAAAATTTCAACATGTTTATTTGTAAAGTAATTAGGGTTCACCACTCAAAAAAACCCACTTTTTAAGTCCACTTATATACATTTGCATCTGGGCGTAGCATTTGTTAATGGGTTTCCCATTTTTTACATAATTGAAATAAATTTTATCGCTCATGGAGAATTAATTATCTTGACACATGCCATCGGGTGAACCGGCTATCATTGGATAGTTTTTGGATATTATTAGTCCATAACTCTTTGTTTTCTTCCCCAGTTTCATAGCTACTGTTTCCCGCACTTCATTCTCTAAACTTCTACCGTGTTTCATGGCAAGTGTGTCTGGGATTTTCCCTCCCATGATGAGCGATATCAGCGTTCCGTCACCTTTCTGGCACCGACTGACTTCATAAGCCCTAGATATGTAATCCGGCCATATCTCAACTTTTACCAAAAGCTATTTTGGTACTGGTATCGGGTACCATTTTCAATTTTATTTATAATTTCATCCGTCAAATTTATTTTATCCAAAAATATGTCTCAGCATTTTACTTTATACTTCAGTACAAGTTGGTGCATTGATGCACTAAGTAAGTCATAACAAATATAACCTGGTTGATACTTCACTAGCCCAGTCACTAACTTTTCTCTTTCTGCTTATTTCCCAGTACTGTGGGACAAGTCTTTTGCTGTTATAAATTTCAGGATAGTGCCAACTCTGGATAGTATAGATTTCAGCCAGTAACATTGTAGGTATTTCAGTACAAGATGGTTCTTCGCTCCTGCGATGGACCCACATAAGGCGTATGGCATGCTTACAGCCACCTTGAGCAGCAACACAGTCATGGCATTGACAGATGTTACCTTTTCTGCGTCTTCATCAACTGTTAATGTGACGCATACAACTTCGCATGGACATTGTGTTCGGGGCAAACTTTGCATTTCACAGTGCAAATTTTTCCTTCCTTCCAATAAGTGGCACATAACTGATAGTATCATCCCCATATGATGGTCGTGAGGACCTGAAAGAAATAAGATTGATTATATTAATATGTACAAATACAGAAAGTGATAAGTGAGGTGGTGTTTATTTGATAAAATTAACAACTGACAGATGTTGAATTTGAGGGTGCACATTACTGTTTCTGGAACTATACGTAATATTTTCTGAAATGTAGGTTAGTAGGTTAGGAGCATTCTACGATCCCCAGGCCGCCTGCCAAGCGTGGGGATTATGGCAACTAATCGCTATTAAGAGGGATGCCTTCGTCCAGCAGTGGACGTCTTCTGGCTTTTGATGAGGTTAGTAGGTACTTAGCAATAAAAATAGTACAGTAGGAAACATGAAGCCTTCTGTAGATGTGAGTTAGCTAACCTCAAAATCAGCCTACGACATCCAGTGTTAAAAAAGCTTGTGTTAGTTTAATTATATGCACTAAATATGAATAAGAGTGTACTTACAAGGAAGTTTTCACACTACGAAATTCAGATGAGATAAAGTCTTTATTGGGTGCAAGAAACTATCCCAACATCAACAAATCAATTCTGGGCAAATTAGAGGTATTTGCCTTAATAAAACCTTGTTCCATCGTCGATTCTTGGATTTTCTGATTTTACCGCAAGCCTACGAATAAACAACAACTCAATTAGGTAATTTTACGATACAGAAATCAATCAAAACGCGTAATTACAACCAAAAGTTCATACAACACGGTGAAGGTTACTATGGTGTGACGTCATTCGCTCTGATTGGCGTTTGAGTTAATATGGCCGATTGCAGTATTTTGTACTTTTATTTTATTGAAAATCTTATCGATCTCAATGTTTTTAATAAAAATGGGTCATTTTTATGAGTCCTTTTATCATATATTTTTCTCTAAAACCATTGTTCCTTTGATTATTAAGTACTGTCATCATGCCTATTGTAGTTAAGTTACGGTTCAGCCGCGCGGAATTCGGTATCGCGGTAAAGTTCAAACGCTAACCAAAGTTGAATCGCAACTGGAACGTAGCGTATTCTCTATCGTTGTAAGAGATGTCACTTTCCTGTAACTATTTGTGCTATTATAACGTTATAACGCATGCTAAACGGTTATTATTTAAAAAATAACCTAATATTATGCGAATTGAGTTATGTTTTGACAGCTGTTGAGATGACAGCTTGACGTTTGTTTGTGTTCGAACTCGAAAGTAAATAATATTTACAAAAACAACGAAGTAATATTTTACAAAAAAAAGCTTTCTCAAGTTGTTATCCCCTTTTTTGTAGTTTACAAACCTTCCTAATGTTATTGGGCTTAAAAATGAGTTATTATAGAGCCAGTGAAGTTGCTGAAGTGGTTTGTTTTGAAGTGTTTGGTTGGTGCTTCGTTGAAGTACTTTTTATGCCGATACTGACCTATTTTGGGCTTATGATTGTGAACCAGTGTATGTTACTCTTCCCTAAGTTGTGAACGCATTGGATTTTATTGTGGTATTCAGTCTTCAGTAGTGTTTTTTTTGGAAAATGGAAGGACTCTGCCGAAGCACAACTGCACGTCAGCTGGAGCTTTTGATAGTTTCTCGAAGGCCACCGTGACTTGGCTCTGGGACGAGTCTGGTCTGAAGGTGCTCGAGCAGTTGCGGCACGATTGTGGCGAGATGTGCCGAATTTCTGAATTCTGAAGGTCCTGCCAGAAAAGGGAAGGAAAGGGCTAAGGTACATCTTTACCTATTTTTATGCAAAGAAAATGTATTAAGTACCTACATTCTTAAGTTTAAGGTTTGCAAGTTGAAGTGGCAATGGGCAGGCCACATCGCTCGAAGAACTGACAACCGATGGGGAAGAAAGGTTGAGTGGCGACCGCGAACTAGAAGACGCAGCAGCGTAGGAAGGCCTCCCACTAGGTGGACCGACGACATTGTAAAAGTCGCGGGCAACCGGTGGATGCAAATGGCAGGCCTTCGTACAGCAGTGGACGTCTCCGGGTTGATGATGATGATTCTTAAATTTAAAAATACCATCTTTTTCAGGTATGGAATGACCACAAATGCAGGGTCAGAGCAAAGTTCGTCAGCATAAATGCTAGCCAGCGAGCTACCGGTGGTGGACCCAGCAATGCCCCTACACTAATGAACCTAGAAGAGCGAGTGGCGAATATTTTAGGCAGAGATATTGGCCTCAATATTGAATAATATTGAACCTCAAATAATAAATGTAAGCATACCTACATACCTTTCACAAATCTCCCATATTATTTCATTAATACCATTTCATTGCCATTATACTTAAATGCTTATTAGGACGGTGATGTAGTGGTGGAACTGGTGGAGGCTGAAGAGCAACTGGTAGAATTACCATTGAAATTGCTCCTGCAGACATAGTGTTAGTTCATAAAACATTTCTACTTTAGGTGTACATATGTACCTTACATTTATTTTTAAAAAAACGTATCACACTAAACATTTGAGAGCCATGCATTTATTATACCTGTCCAACATAAACACAATATTTGTCTGTCCGGATCTTAGATGATTTTGGAAAGTTACAATTCAATCTCGAGGTTCCCACCCAACTTCATCTTTACAATACAAAGTATTAAAATATTACCTACTTTTGTTTCTCTTACAGTTATAAGGCTGATCATGAAGATCTGCAAACAGCAGCCTCACTAAGCAACACTCAAATACAGCCCCCACAGCCTGCTTCCCCCGTGCCTGATTTGACAAGGACAGGCACCTTCACCGCAGTTAATAATAAAGTTATTTTGTCATTAAGAATAAAACCGTGTTAAATTTAAATTACTTTTTATTGCTTTTCATTACAATTATTAACACTAAATTTAATTAATTGCCCTATCCATCCACAAAAGCTGTATAAGTGCACGCTGCCGTGCCGACCACTCGCCGCGCCGGACGCAGCACCACCCGCGCCCTCGGTCAGTCTGTGCTCACATGCCATCTGCTCGGCCATCAGAGGCGTTTATGGAATGTGTGCTCGGTGTGCAATATTATGTAACACACAGCATGCATTGGTCATCCTTGCAGCATTTACTGGTGAATAATGCAGCTTTCTATCTACCAACAAACCCCTGCAATATAAAAACATTTTGCATTAATATAAACAAAATATCTATTAAGGCTTTCTTTTGCTAGGTGATGAAGTTATACCCGAAACGAGCTTTTAAAACTCCTATACAGCGCTCAACAATGTTTCTTCTTGTCAAGTGCCTATCTTGATAACTCTCAGGGGAGTTTGGTTCTGGGTCCGAAATGGGTGTCATCATTATGGGTCTCAATGGATATCAGTCCCTAAAATATCAAGGATGAGTATTAAAATCCCAATAAAATACATTAACTATCCTCATATATATCCTCAAACCTCATTAACAACCTATTACATTCCCACAGCCACACAAAAGCCTTCTCAAAGTGAGAGGATAAATTTGAGTTTCTTGAAAATAGCAGTTTCCTTATAATGTTTTTCTTCAGCTATTTTAATGCACATGTTATCACTCTGCTACCATTGCTTAATACTTCATTAGCTTTTACATACCCAAAAGATACAAATCCTCTCCATTGGTGGTATGGAGCCGTTCAAGATAGGCACACATTGGATGGTTGGCCCACACAACACTATCATGTGTAGATCCAGGGTAACTGGCATCCACACACAAAATATTTAAATTTGAATTGCATCGCAGCATCTGAAAAACAAAGATGTTGAAATTATGAGGGTTGTTCCGTAACATAATCAATAAGCAACAATCACATAATAATATGTAATGTGCTGCTTACTATTATAACATTAAGAGAATGGCATCTTTTTCTATTAAAATACCATTCTTCCTGGACACACAATTGCCACATGAGTCCCATCAATGCAACCCAGCAATCCAGGCATTTTGAAGTTACTGTAAAACCTAATAATAAATATTGGTTAGTAATTATTGGTATTTCTAGTGAATATAACTAGATACCTAGATAGGCGAAGGGTTATAGGTTTGGAGGTATGTACCTATACCAATGCTTTTCTTGTAAGAGTAGTAAGGATGTGTGTTATATAATGTACATTCTTATTTATACTACAGACCAATAGAATGATGACAGTCTAAAGATAATCCAAATGATCAAGCCCACTACCAGTTGGAAGCGTACCCAGCATGTTGGCGGCATTATAAGTTAAAATATTATTTTATGTACATATATAAGTTATACTTCATCATCGCCAGCCACTACTGGACGAAATGGCCTGCCCCTTACTAGGGAGGGGTTGTCATAATCCCCACGCTTGGCAGGTGGCTTGAGGATCGCTATGTTACCACTGTTAACCAAGAGGACTCTGCTGCCTGTCCTCCGGTGGTTTTGGATGCGGTTTTACGACATACCCAGGTCATTATATCAAGTCAATATACTTACTGTCTTTTAATTTGTTCCCGTTCACATTGTTGAAATGGAAATGCAACATATTTGTTAATTACAAGCGGCTTGTTTAAAGCCATTGTAACTTGCCGGATTGCTTTCGATACACTGGACTGTGACACACAATGTTTCCGACTATCTCCTACAATCGTCTGATACGATCTAGTGGCATAGAATCCCAATGCAACCAAAACCTAAAACAATGTTTTTGT
Organism: Erannis defoliaria; assembly: GCA_905404285.2. Taxonomy (NCBI): domain Eukaryota; kingdom Metazoa; phylum Arthropoda; class Insecta; order Lepidoptera; family Geometridae; genus Erannis; species Erannis defoliaria. The sequence continues at coordinate 3,762,729 of FR990080.1, read as the reverse complement.
TATTATATTTTTTGTCTTACAGTGGGTAAAGCTTTTCCTGTGAGTTTATAGCAATAAAATGGCTATTGGCTAGCATATTCTCGGAGCATTTTTACCTTAAGGAGATATGTATATTCCAAGTAATCAATATCATCACAGTGGCAAGTCCATTATAACCTTACCTTGGTTTCAACGTCCAAAGCATCGGAACGAAGCGTGGCTGGCATATGGGGAGCCAACTCTACTATAAGTTGGGGAGTTCCGAGTTAGCTCCTTCGAGAGTCTGTAGCGTTTTACAAACTGCCGATTACTCAAATCAAAAGCTTCACACAAGTCTTGCACTCGAATTTTTCTTCCTCGCTTGAGACCGAGCCTTCGCTACATCCAATTCACGAGCCCGTTCCAATGAATCCATGTACGCGTACATATTTTTTAAAGATAGGTAAGCCTTGGTTTTTAGTAAAAAATTACAATCTAGGTGATATAGAACCTCCGAACGATCCAACTTAAGTTGAGTTTTTGTAACTTTTTCAAAGCCGTTCGTTTGACAGCGGTTACGTTCCAGCTGCGTTCGAGTTGCGACTCAACTTTCGGTAAAATAGTTAGCGCGATACGAAATGTACAAAAAGTTGCGATACGGTTAAAGTTCAATTGTGGTTCAGCTGTAATATTTTAGTGCGATCGACCTCCAGGTTAGAAGGAGTGAGAGGAATAAAAACTATTTGCCCTCTGAATCTGAATCTGTATCTGTATTCCTTGTAGGTATAATTCCTGTGTATCTTGTAATGTATATAATGATATTTACTCTTTGTTGTGTGCCACTAGCTTACTTTGTACAACACCTGTCTTTTGATGAAATTAAATCCAGGGATGATAAGCTTTTATGAACTGGATACCTATTTGATTTATACAAAAACTTTTTGTTAAGAATATTGTTGACTGTAAAGAACCTAACCATTTACAGTCTGTGTATGTCTGTATTCACTGTGAAAAATGATGAGTTTGGAAAACCTGTAAAATATAAAGCGCATATAGTTGCTCTCGATTTCAGTCAGGAATATAATTTAACTAACAAATAATGAAACTTTTGCCTCGGTAGCTAGAATATCAAGTTCAGACGTATATTAGATTTTTGCAAATCAAATCAATTTGCTTGTCCATTATATCGCCTTTAATACGACGTTTTTGAATGGCAAACTATCGGAAGAATTACATGATACATGAACATTTCTGAAGAAATCTCATATGAAGGCAATTTAGTTTGCAAATTAAACAAAGCTAAGAATGTATGGATTAACATATTCCGCGCGCTGTTGGTTTTAAATGTTTGAACAAACTTTGATGGAAAAGGGCTTTCGATACTCATCAGCTGATCGCTGCATTTATACTCTAGATGCAGGAAACATTTGTAAATTGTAAAAACATTTTTATGTTGGGCTGTGTGTCAATGATGTCATTATTGTAATTGCAGATAATTATTATACCTTGAATAGTTTCAAAAACTACTTGATGACCAATATATAATGGTAGATTTAAGAGACATACGACGTTTCGTCGGTATATGAGCTGTACATATAGTCAGTATTAGAAAAGTTCAACCTGAGTGAGTCTGAGAAGTAATTCTGTCAGTCTTGTCAAATAAAATTGATGAACTTTAAACTCAGGTGAAACTACAAAGGCCCCTTGTATGAATCTGTTGGGATGCTTAGTATATATAATACGTACTCTGTTCTCGTGGAGACCTGGAGGGTAATCGCGATAATTTAAAACAACAGCGAACGGTTGAAGTTCAGTTGCGGTTCGTCTGCAATTGTAGTTAAGTTACGGTTCAGCCGCGCGGAATTCGGTATCGCGGTAAAGTTCAAACGCTAACCAAAGTTGAATCGCAACTGGAACGTAGCGTATTCTCTATCGTTGTAAGAGATGTCACTTTCCTGTAACTATTTGTGCTATTATAACGTTATAACGCATGCTAAACGGTTATTATTTAAAAAATAACCTAATATTATGCGAATTGAGTTATGTTTTGACAGCTGATGAGATGACAGCTTGACGTTTGTTTGTGTTCGAACTCGAAAGTAAATAATATTTACAAAAACAACGAAGTAATATTTTACAAAAAAAAGCTTTCTCAAGTTGTTATCCCCTTTTTTGTAGTTTACAAACCTTCCTAATGTTATTGGGCTTAAAAATGAGTTATTATAGAGCCAGTGAAGTTGCTGAAGTGGTTTGTTTTGAAGTGTTTGGTTGGTGCTTCGTTGAAGTACTTTTTATGCCGATACTGACCTATTTTGGGCTTATGATTATGAACCAGTGTATGTTACTCTGCCCTAAGTTGTGAACGCATTGGATTTTATTGTGGTATTCAGTCTTCAGTAGTGTTTTTTTTGGAAAATGGAAGGACTCCGCCGAAGCACAACTGCACGTCAGCTGAAGCTTTTGATAGTTTCTCGAAGGCCACCGTGACTTGGCTCTGGGACGAGTCTGGTCTGAAGGTGCTCGAGCAGTTGCGGCACGATTGTGGCGAGATGTGCCGAATTTCTGAATTCTGAAGGTCCTGCCAGAAAAGGGAAGGAAAGGGCTAAGGTATATCTTTACCTACTTTTATGCAAAGAAAATGTATTAAGTACCTACATTCTTAAGTTTAAGGTTTGCAAGTTGAAGTGGCAATGGGCAGGCCACATCGCTCGAAGAACTGACAACCGATGGGGAAGAAAGGTTGAGTGGCGACCGCGAACTAGAAGACGCAGCGTAGGAAGGCCTTCCACTAGGTGGACCGACGACATTGTAAAAGTCGCGGGCAACCGGTGGACGCAAATGGCAGGCCTTCGTACAGCAGTGGACGTCTCCGGGTTAATGATGATGATTCTTAAATTTAAAAAACCGTCTTTTTCAGGTATGGAATGACCACAAATGCAGGGTCAGAGCAAAGTTCGTCAGCATAAATGCTAGCCAGCGAGCTACCGGTGGTGGACCCAGCAATGCCCCTACACTAATGAACCTAGAAGAGCGAGTGGCGAATATTTTAGGCAGAGATATTGGCCTCAATATTTAATAATATTGAACCTCAAATAATAAATGTAAGCATACCTACATACCTTTCACAAATCTCCCATATTATTTCATTAATACCATTTCATTGTCATTATACTTAAATGCTTATTAGGACGGTGATGTAGTGGTGGAACTGGTGGAGGCTGAAGAGCAACTGGTAGAATTACCGTTCAAATTGCTCCTGCAGACATAGTGTTAGTTCATAAAACATTTCTACTTTAGGTGTACATATATACCTTACATTTATTTAAAAAAAAACGTATCACACTAAACATTTGAGAGCCATGCATTTATTATACCTGTCCAACATAAACACAATATTTGTCTGTCCGGATCTTAGATGATTTTGGAAAGTTACAATTCAATCTCGAGGTTCCCACCCAACTTCTTACAATACAAAGTATTAAAATATTACCTACTTTTGTTTCTCTTACAGTTATAAGGCTGATCATGAAGATCTGCAAACAGCAGCCTCACTAGGCAACACTCAAGTACAGCCCCCACAGCCTGCTTCCCCCGTGCCTGATTTGACAAGGAAAGGCTTCACCGCAGTTAATAATAAAGTTATTTTATCATTAAGAATAAAACCGTGTTAAATTTAAATTACTTTTTATTGCTTTTCATTACAATTATTAACACTAAATTTAATTAATTGCCCTATCCATCCACAAAAGATGTATAAGTGCACGCTGGCGAGCACGTCCCAACTACAGGTTGGTGAGGGCGTGCCTGCCGTGCCGACCACTCGCCGCGCCGGACGCAGCACCACCCGCGCCCTCGGTCAGTCTGTGCTCACATGCCATCTGCTCGGCCATCAGAGGCGTTTATGGAATGTGTGCTCGGTGTGCAATATTATGTAACACACAGCATGCATTTGTCATCCTTGCAGCATTTACTGGTGAATAATGCAGCTTTCTATCTACCAACAAACCCCTGCAATATAAAAACATTTTGCATTAATATAAACAAAATATCTATTAAGGCTTTCTTTTGCTAGGTGATGAAGTTATACCCGAAACGAGCTTTTAAAACTCCTATACAGCGCTCAACAATGTTTCTTGTTGTCAAGTGCCTATCTTGATAATAACTCTCAGGGGAGTTTGGTTCTGGGTCCGAAATGGGTGTCATCATTATGGGTCTCAATGGATATCAGTCACCTAAAATATCAAGGATGAGTATTAAAATCCCAATAAAATACATTAACTATCCTCATATATATCCTCAATCCTCATTAACAACCTATTACATTCCCACAGCCACACAAAAGCCTTCTCAAAGTGAGAGGATAAATTTGAGGTTCTTGAAAATAGCAGTTTCCTTATAATGTTTTTCTTCAGCTATTTTAATGCACATGTTATCACTCTGCTACCATTGCTTAATACTTCATTAGCTTTTACATACCCAAAAGATACAAATCCTCTCCATTGGTGGTATGGAGCCGTTCAAGATAGGCACACATTGGATGGTTGGCCCACACAACACTATCATGTGTAGATCCAGGGTAACTGGCATCCACACACAAAATATTTAAATTTGAATTGCAACGCAGCATCTGAAAAACAAAGATGTTGAAATTATGAGGGTTGTTCCGTAACATAATCAATAAGCAACAATCACATAATAATATGTAATGTGCTGCTTACTATTATAACATTAAGAGAATGGCATCTTTTTCTATTAAAATACTGTTCTTCCTGGACACACAATTGCCACATGAGTCCCATCAATGCAACCCAGCAATCCAGGCATTTTGAAGTTACTGTAAAACCTAATAATAAATATTGGTTAGTAATTATTGGTATTTCTAGTGAATATAACTAGATTTTGGAGGTATGTACCTATACCAATGCTTTTCTTGTAAGAGTAGTAAGGATGTGTGTTATATAATGTACATTCTTATTTATACTACAGACCAATAGAATGATGACAGTCTAAAGATAATCCAAATGATCAAGCCCACTACCAGTTGGAAGCGTACCCAGCATGTTGGCGGCATTATAAGTTAAAATATTCTTTTATGTACATATATAAGTTATACTTCATCATCGCCAGCCACTACTGGACGAAATGGCCTGCCCCTTACTAGGGAGGGGTTGTCATAATCCCCACGCTTGGCAGGTGGCTTGAGGATCGCTATGTTACCACTGTTAACCAAGAGGACTCTGCTGCCTGTCCTCCGGTGGTTTTGGATGCGGTTTTACGACATACCCAGGTCATTATATCAAGTCAATATACTTACTGTCTTTTAATTTGTTCCCGTTCACATTGTTGAAATGGAAATGCAACATATTTGTTAATTACAAGCGGCTTGTTTAAAGCCATTGTAACTTGCCGGATTGCTTTCGATACACTGGACTGTGACACACAATGTTTCCGACTATCTCCTACAATCGTCTGATACGATCTAGTGGCATAGAATCCCAATGCAACCAAAACCTAAAACAATGTTTTTGTTATTATATTTTTTGTCTTACAGTGGGTAAAGCTTTTCCTGTGAGTTTATAGCAATAAAATGGCTATTGGCTAGCATATTCTCGGAGCATTTTTACCTTAAGGAGATATGTATATTCCAAGTAATCAAAATCATCACAGTGGGAAGTCCATTATAACCTTACCTTGGTTTCAACGTCCAAAGCATCGGAACGAAGCGTGGCTGGCATATGGGGAGCCAACTCTACTATAAGTTGGCGAGTTAGCTCCTTCGAGAGTCTGTAGCGTTTTACAAACTGCCGATTACTCAAATCAAAAGCTCCACACAAGTCTTGCACTCGAATTTTTCTTCCTCGCTTGACACCGAGCCTTCGCTACATCCAATTCACTAAATCCCGTTCCAATAAATCCATGTACGCGTACATATTTTTTAAAGATAGGTAAGCCTTGGTTTTTAGTAAAAAATTACAATCTAGGTGATATAGAACCTCCGAACGATCCAACTTAAGTTGAGTTTTTGTAACTTTTTCAAAGCCGTTCGTTTGACAGCGGTTACGTTCCAGCTGCGTTCGAGTTGCGACTCAACTTTCGGTAAAATAGTTAGCGCGATACGAAATGTACAAAAAGTTGCGATACGGTTAAAGTTCAATTGTGGTTCAGCTGTAATATTTTAGTGCGATCGACCTCCTGAGCTTTTCTATAAACATCCTTAGTCGGTTTGCTAACAAAAGCGACCAAACATTATGGTCATGTTTAAAAAGGGTGTTACGTTACCTGAAAGGGACGATAGAATTAAAGCTTACCTATACCCGTTTTGAGTCGATTGATTGTAACGCAAATGATATGAGCGGTTACGTGGACTCATATTGGGGTAGTGATGACTACAATGAAAAAGTACCACGGGTTATTTGTTTCAACTGTTTGAACAAAGCACAATATGCTGGCAAACAAAGCGATAAATAACGCGATAAATAACGGCGGCTTCAGCTTGAGAAGCTGATTACATGGTTTTGTTTGAGTCTGTAAAAGAAGCTTTGTGGTTAAAGTCATGAGTGACCAGTATTAAAGTTGAGATCCCTGCCGCCATTCCTATTTATCAGGATAATTTGGGATGTATAAGCATTGGTAATAATTCGACAAATCACAAGGGATTGAATTATAAAATATATTATTCAAGGGAACAGGTGAAAAATAATTCGATTAAAACATTTATACTACCTACTGGTGATCAGTTGGCTGATATAATTAATCCTAACGACGTAGTTGCCGACTGTGTGTTTTTCGACATTGAAAGAAAAACTTGCGCAAATTAAGTAAATTGTAATGAAGTCCATGATGTCTTGTAACATGTGTAAAATTGTAAATACGATCTGTTTGATTGATGTTTATGAAATTAAATTAAGTAGATTAAAATGAAATGCTACTAAATTGGATTGGTCTGATTAGGTTTTTCTGGGTTTTCCCTAATCCTGTGCAACGAATGTTGGACCATGATGAATGTACCCCCAGACAGAGCGGGAAGGTATGAAGTGTCATTTTAATTGTAAATAGTTTTTCGAAAACGTTTCTAAGGAAAGAGATTAATTTTTGAGGGGGCGTGTTGGATATAGCAAAAATCAATCTGTCTCACTTTGACATGTATGAAGTAATGCTCTCTCTTTCATATGTTTTATTTACAATTATTAACAAGAGACCTTTGTTCTTAAGGCCTTGGTTTCGTGAGCTTATAAAGCTAGTAGTTGCCCTATGGTGTCCCTGCGACCCGGTACAGTAGAGAGCACTCACACCTCTCCTGCTATTAATTCGAGTTAATAAACGAGTATGTTATGAAATCGTTAATGCGTCTTTCATTGGCTTCCATACATAACTCTAATAATAATATCATTGATGTAGCACAATAAAGTCAACAAAACACTGTGAATCTGCCCAGATACGACTACGGGAGCAATGGTGAGAACACTGTAATACAATCATGTCTATGTGTCTATGGGTAAGTAATCTACACAGGATTGCGATTACTGACCTCGCTCCGTCTTTACGCTGTTTCAGCTACACTCTTAACAAAGTATTCATAAATCACACAAAAACAATTCAGGCCAGCCCAGCTTCGCACGCCCCGCTGTGCAGTAATTTGCTGTTCGCTCGTAAATCTGGTGTATCGCTCCCGGGTGTTGATTGCGTTGCCATCAGCTCCGTGCCCTCTCGTATAGGACAGTAGCTATTTCACTGAACACGACCGTAAGAATATTCTATTTTACACAAGCTACAAAAAGCGACATTGTTTCTTGTTGATATTCCAAAAACCCGAACGATACGGTTTGATTCCACTTTTATCAAAACGCTAAGTGGGCTCTGTTGCTTGACCAGCTAAGAGTCTGATCACAACTCACCTGATGTTAAGTGACGATGGGGACAAGCTCTCAAGTGAGGCAGCAGGAACGCCCCGCTGGGTGTTTATTCATCAGATTTTGAACTTAAGTGTGGTAGCTAGTTAAGTACTAGAAATGACCCTACCACCATGCTGTGGTTTCCTCACGATTTGCACCCACGCCCTTGGGCGTGCGATCCGAACGTGCTAACCACTGAGATATCATCGCTACAAACATCCTAGGTAGGTAGTAGTACTACCCATAGTAGAATGTTTTAAGAGATGATAATCTCACCTACCTACCTACCTACCTAGGAAGTGGAATATCTGCTCGAATGGGTGTTTCTCGAAGCAAACTGGGTATCTTCACACAGCCTGATAGCTCAGTTGGTAGCATGTCTGCCTTCAGAGCTGTAGGGCGTGGGTTCGATCCCCACACAGGGCAAACATTTATGTGACGAAATAGATGTTTGTTCTGTGTCTGGGTGTAGTATGTATTATAAGTATGTATTTACGAAAAAAATATATATAAGTATTCTATCAGCTATCTGGTTTCCATAATACAAGCTTTGCTTAGTATGGGGCTAGATGGCGCTGTGTGTATTAAATGTCCCCCCAATATTTATTTATTTATTTATTTATCTTCAAATCACGAGTAAATATAGGTTTCTTCTAGGCAAGCGTGGTCCATAGTACTGGCCCCATCTTCACATCATCAGGGGCATGCTAACGCAAGACTATATTTATTTAAAAAATAAGACAACTATGTTTAGGTAAGAAGTAGGTACTTAAATAAATAATATCTATACCTATCAGATTTAATACCTAATACTTTTAGCACAGGTGCGATAAATGATTCGAGAATGATCAATAGATGTTGGGCTTGGGGCTAAAATCGGCTTGTCTGGTACAGTTAGGTAAAAAAAAGGTTAGACAAAATGTCCAAACTTGTTTTTAAAATACTTACCAAAGAGATAACTTACTGATTTAATTACTGATATTTTTTTATATATACAAACCTGCCTACTTTCTTATCATTTTGCATTAGGAAAAAATTGATTTTATTTCCTAAACCAGTGTTAAGCTGAGTAGATATACGATAATAACACGCTGAAGGCGTGTGTCGTTTTGGACTAGTTCATACAAGTATGGTACCACTTTACAAATTTACAAATGTACCTACACTCTAAATATGGCCACCTGCGTATGGAAAAAGTCTTAAGACTTTACGAAATGAATTAGCTCACGTCGTTGCAGACTGTAGATAGTGCCTAAGTGGTAAACACAATAAGCAACTCCGAACAAAATTAGCATCCATCATAAAATTCATAAAATATGATCGACCGAACATGTCCGAAATACAATAAACACGACAACAAGCTTGTAAAATGAGAAAAATATTTGATATTAATATTTATGTATTTTTTTGCACTGTATGATGCTAACGCATGCCTAAACATAGAACAAGATAAACTTATAGATAAAATCGCAGCAAGGCCCGAAAACACAAAAATAGGAAGTAAAACGCGTAGAAACGCGAACAATCTGCCCCACCAGAGCCTTAACCAGAGAGCCAGAGAGGATTAACAATCCTACCGACCAACAAAACGCCCGAATTTACCCATCCCTAGAGGCGAGCAAGAGCATTGACGGACCTACTTAATCTGCAGAATAAAATATCTTAGCCACACTGCTCATAACAAGTGTAAAGAAAAGTGGAACTATACGTAGCTGTCCTCTTATTTTAGTTTTAACACAGATAATAATAATTATAAAGTTTTATTTTAGTTATAAGTAGCCAAACTAAAATTATAAAATAAGTACTTACCTACTTTGCTCTTCAAAACCAGACGCCCAACAGAATTGATACAATACTATCATGACAGTCTGTACTACCTACTATGGTCTTGTCTCTATAATGGCAGTCTTATTGCTTATAGCGATCTCTAATAAATTTAAATTGTCTCTTTTATATATGCTAATGAATAAACAATATTATACAGGGTTAGTTCTAATCAGTTAGCATCCTTGTAAGGGCATATTATGTACATCAAAACAAACAACTTTTACTATGGGGCCAACATTGAAATCGCGAAACTGTATGAGTATTTTACGCATTTTTATGTCAACCTAAAAGTTAAATGTACGCAACATAAACGTAGATACACACACACAACACAACACAGGCTGTTCCATACATTTTGCCCAAGGTTGATGAACTTTTTTTTCTTTTTTTTTTTAGAAAATCGATAGGTAAACAGCGGTGTAGGGCACAAGACGGATTTTCGAAGAAACAAAAGAAAAAATATGCAGTTACCGCGCTTATACATAATGAAAAATACCTCTTTGGGGCTTTTTTTCTAAAAACTGACACAGACAAAGTTGTAGATCGCGTTACGGCGATTCCGAATAAATTACTAACTCAATTTTTGAAAAAGGTTTGGTTATTGCTGTTACAATTAGCACGGCAGATTGTACTTTGCACTTTGATAAAATGTACAATCCTACGCTTTACCTTCCCACTGTCCTTGTATCATCACGTTTCCCCGGAGAATGCCTATAACTAACAATGCCTCGCATGCAAACTTTCGCAAGAAAATAAGCCGCGATTTTCTTCAATCCTCGAGGGATTCCACTTATTGCGTATTGCAAATTGGCCTCATAAAATTTGGACTTGGTTTGTTGGCGAAATCTTGATCCTTGCAAATAAATAATTTTTATTATAACGAACTTAACTCGCAAGAAAACCAAGTTTTTCAGATGTCTGTGAGCAAAAAGCTAATTTCTGTATGACAAGTTTCGGTGCCATTAGCGCTTGCTGCATGCCACGCGTATACCTCATAATTGCTTTTTTGTAGTTCACACGCTATATAGACATCTGACCACAGCTTTGATTATTATACCCAGCGAGCTAGATCCTCCAAGCACCACATCACACACATCACATCATCAGCCTGGAGACGTCCACTGCTGAACGAAGGCCTCCCCCTTAGACCGCCACACTGTACGACAACCTGCCATTTGCATCCACCGGTTGCCCGCGACCTTTACAATCTCGTCGGTCCACCTAGTGGGAGGCCGCGCCTACGCTGCGTCTTCCGGTTCGCGGTCGCCACTCAAGAACCTTTCTTCCCCATCGGTTGTCAGTTCTTCGAGCGATGTGTCCTGCCCACAGCCACTTCAACTTGCAAACCTTGCGAGCTATGTCGGTAACTTTGGTTCTTTGGCGAATATCCTCGTTCCGGATTCTATCGCGCAAAGTAACTCCGAGCATAGCACTATAATAATATACTAAGTACCACATCTCACCTAAAAGCGATGGTTTGGTCGAAGATACACAAGCCTGGCCCAGAATATAAAAGTGTGTGGTGTGTGGACACACTTTTATATTTCAATTTAAGGTTTTCAACTGGTGTTAAGTAGCAAGATTTAGATAAGAATTCTCCTTCTTTTCGACTCGAAGCCAAAATTTTCTTTCTTCGCTCTCCGCTTTTTTTTTACGTTGCACCTACCGACTATGTGATCAGTGATATCTGAATCTATTTAGCCTACGTGAAGTCTAATCTGAAGCTATTTAGCCTAAGTGAGTAGTACAAAAAGAAACAAATAGTGGGATTACAATATGTATATTTTCGTTTAATATAAAAATTATAGATATAAACTATAATATTTACATCAGTAGGTAAATGGCAAACAACTTGTCAACATCAACACATTAGACAAAAAATAATTATATTGGAAGTTCAAGGAACATTTTAGTAATGTTATGTGTGATATTTATAATAATACTGTCTAAAGCTTGAAAATTAAAATTAATTTTGATAATTGAGTGCATTCCACTGAAGATATCATGTCAGGTTATTCAGCGAGTGGGATACATTTGCCTAGTAGGCGTAAGAGGTATGTGAAAGTTAAAACCAATAAGCTACGTGCGCGGGAAATGTCCTACCTAAGCACTACATTATCATAAACTGTTCGCGATCCGTTTGGAATACCAGATGATAATGTCAACGCACACAAAACTTAGGTACACGCCTCACGTCTAGTGCGTAGATTCATTCTTACGAATCGACTTTTATTTATTTCTTGTATATCACCGGCCAACTCGCCTTGCGAAACTTTTAACTTGCCGTGTGCGTTGCGCGTTCAAAAGCGTGTCGTGTGCGCTGACAATAAAGGAATTACTTATTACAAGTTTCAACGGTTACGGGATTCAAGATGACTAAACAGAAAAAATGCCAGTTGTACACTCATCATAGCTAGGGCGAGACATCCTAGAGCGCATAACCTGAAGTATAGACAATAACTTGGATAACTACGCACTATCTGATAAAGAACGGCTACGGCAGTATGTCTCTGAGAAGCGGATGCGCCCGCGCACTTTTTAAGTTAGTACCTCACTGCAAGTTATATGTAAGATTATATACGAAGCATTGTTAATTTAACCGGGTAATACAGTTTTTTTTTGTAGTACCAACGAGTTTTTAAACGGCTAAAGAAAAAAGTGTGATGAAAAACGTCGTATGAAACGCGTGTGCCTTGTATCATAATGTATAGTACATCTATCTATCTTTCGTGTAAGGGAGAGTGATTTATGCAAAAGGTCTGGCGCAGTTTCGGTACAACCCTGTTATTGTCTATACTTATGGCATAACCAACCTACAGATCATTGAGCTATTATGTACTACGATCTGGATAAAGAGAATCTTAATCGAATAAATATGTACCGGGTGATCACGCAGCGATAGTCTAACGAGAGACTGAGTAAAAAGCGGCCATTTCACTACAATTAAAAGAAACCTGGTGTGGAAATGCAGTGAATTTTTGTTTACGTAGTACATAATCGATCAATGAATTATTATTTTAATTTTGTAGCATCTATAACAGATTTCAAGACTCAATAAAATTATTACGTGTATATTTTATATGAAAACAAAATGGCCAACCCTTTTAATTACCTTAAATACCCCAATGAAATTGACCAGACTTCCCGTGAATATTTTGCCATTATACAAATTTAGAAAATTGATACCTTCTAAATAATTTATTGCTTCACCTCAATGATAGACCCATAGACCGATCGATCCAGAGCATTCACTATATCACAGACTAGATCAAAAATTTGGAACAAAATATAATTTACAGAACTTCTATACTGACGACAATGCTGTTCAACCATTTTCTAACAGAAAACATTTAGAGGAATCTCTCAGCAATCTATTTACGTCTCTTTTACTTTGACTATGAAAAAAAATGCCATGGTTTCAAAACTGTCAAATTAAGTTCTTAGAATATAATTCAACAGAATCGGCGCCACGATACTTGACGATGTCTCCAAAATGTTGTGTTAGTTACATAATATTTGGGTATGTTGAAATAATTTGCCAAATAAAACGACAAAAACGCATAGCATTTGAAGATCAGAAAATAGTAAACATAATAAGGGAATTATGCCTGAAAAGCAGGCAGTTATAAAATATTTCTATTTAACAACAATAAATAATTAATTGTGATAACATCAAGTACATCATATCGCGTATATTATGACAGCACGCATAAAAATTTAAGGCTCTTCGCACACAGTGTCACACATTTTACAGCGGTCGTAAATACGCCAACTGTGCAAATACCGCCATTAGAGATAATGGAACCAAAGCGTAGCAGAAATGTATTTACTCCGGGGTTGTGCTGGTTTTCATTAACGGCGTTGGCGTCTCCTGGGCTTAATTAACGTATTTCGGAACCGCGTCCTGGATTGCACTAAGTGGAGGTTAGTTTATTCAATCGCCCCTACATGCCTATATCGACCGGCAGGCGAATTATTAAAGTGAATACGGCCGAAATCAAGAAGCGAATGAAATTGCAAATAAAAACCGGCATATACACTAGCGCCACAAGGGACTGGTGGCAGTAACCGTAAACTCAATAATAGCGAGCTTTTCATAGCGACCATCGGAAGCAACGAATCCAATAATAAACCTTGCGGGTATTTAAATATTTTTTATTACCCGACAGAGGTCAATAGATATAGAATTATAATTATAGTGCAAAATTTTATTGGCCTTGAGAGGAGGCCAAAAACTACAAAAAGTTTGCGACAAACGCGTCACGCCATGTGCGGAGGGCCTAAGACGAAACTCAGATCTAAAATATTTCTCTCTTGAATTTTCATTGCACATTTACATCTATAATGATACCTGCCATTACATTAAAATAGAAAAACTCAAAAATACTTTATGTACTTAAAGAAAGCTTATATTCGATACGGGGCGACTAATAACTAAAATCTTAAATGCGGTTGCCTACAGGTTGTACATTTTAATACAAAACACCGCTCGATAAAAAACATGTTTGATATGTACATGAGACTTAACTTAGCTATTTCCCCTTAACTACCCTACTAAGAAGACTGTCTTTTACACAAGTATGCCCTAAATTTTAGAACATACGTATTTTACATGCAAATACTATGCGGCAAGAAATATGACACGAAACAAAACTACAGACTGCCAATTATGCATTAATAAGCTAACCTGTGCTAGTGTAACAAAACTCTTCGGTATTTCCGGGCGTAAAGCACGATTTTTACAATAAGACCAACGGAGCTGTCAGTTTTCTGAATGTTGGCAAGGAGTAAGTTCGTATAGGCTGAGTGGCCAGCCCTAATGTCAGAGTAAATGTGATCCGATCCACAGTAGCGCTCAGAAAGTCAGTGAGTGATTTGCATCGTAATGTTGGCAACGTTTTGACAGCTCCGTTGATGTCAATAGAAAGTCGAGTTTTACCATAACCAATATTTACAATAATTTTACATTGAACTAATAGTTCTTGTTCGAAAGAGCACGACATTGTAAGAATATTGTAAAAGTATTATATGTCTAGTTTTCAATGAATGAATGTCATGGTGAAATCACCGAGAAACACCCTAGGATCAATCTTCGTAATTCCTAGTAGCCGAGAGTAGTTTTCGAATCGAATCCAATTCGATCGGGTATAGAATACTTATTACTTATCCTTATTACCTCATCTCAATCTAATATTTTAGGACGAATAAAGCTTTTTATCCAACTGCCAGGACTTTCGGGTGTGTACATAATTACGTTTGTTGTTGTTCGTAACTACGTGTAGTTATACATAACTACGTGTAGTTATACTAAACAAAACGCGTACAAAAATTTAAGCCTACAGGATGTAATCCTGTATATAGTCTGTAATACAGGCAACTTTTTTTTTTAACTTTCTATTGTAGTTGCTGTATATTTTTTCGTTGTCATATTTCCTATCAGACAGTAATCAATTATTGCCGCCGAAAATAAGTAGACCGATTACGCTATGTATCAAAACAATAAAAAACAAATAAGGCTTTAGTTTAAGGCTCCCGACAGACGTCTATTCGTTAAATAAAGCTTTCCAATCTATTGGTATCAATTGATTTAGGCGTATTCCATTATTTAATCATACAAAGGAGATTGTGAAACATGTTAAACGTTTCATAATATCCGCATAACCAAAATATTATTTGTATGTACAGAAATTGCAATCTTAATTCTATCATTAAAATACGATGAACTATTCAGCTACAAATTACAAAAAGCAGCAATTTCTGAGCATAAAAATACGTTCACTCAGCGAGAACACTCAGTATGATAAAAAAAACACTATTCACAATATTTACACATTTGCTTCCAAGATTTATACGATGGAACACATGCATCCAATATTACAAGCTTTTATTTTGTGCAACAGCACTATTCGTTTCCCCACTTTTTCTTTTTGGTTTCGCTATGCATTGACAGATCATGATCAGCTTATGGTCATTCACTGAATGACCGGACTGTTCCAGTTTTCAGTTGCATTTCTCATTCATTCTAGTTGTTGACCTTCTTTATTGAGCTGTTACGTTATTCCATCTAGTAGCTGCACTGTTGAGTGCCTTGCACGGCTTGGCCAACTTGATTCACTAACTCAGCCAAATTGATGCACTGACTCGGCCAAATTGATGCACTGACTCGACCAAATTGATGCACTGACTCAACCAAATTGATGCACTGACTCACGCCTGGTATTGTCCTGTCTATATTGTTATCGATAAATCTATGCTTTTCTATCTCTGCTTGGCAAGTCAATGTGTTCAGTCGAGTCAAAGCAACACATCATCTAGTTACTGTCGCTGTAATATTCAGACCAGTTGATGCACCAACTGCTTACCCAAGTTGTTGAACCAAGCTGCTACACTGTTCACTCAAGTTGTTGCATTGTCAGCCAACTTCCTGCACTGTTCACTCGAGTTGTTGCACTATAAAATCAACTTCCTGCACTGTTCACTCGAGTTGTTGCACTATTCAGCCAACATCCTGAACTGTTCGCTAGAGTTGTTGCACTGTTCAGCCAACTTCCTGCACTGTTCACTCGAGTTGTTGCACTATTCAGCCAACTTCCTGCACTATTCACTCGAGTTGTTGCACTATTCAGTGAACTTCCTGCACTGTTCACTCGAGTTGTTGCACTATAAAATCAACTTCCTGCACTGTTCACTCGAGTTGTTGCACTATTCAGCCAACATCCTGAACTGTTCGCTAGAGTTGTTGCACTGTTCAGCCAACTTCCTGCACTGTTCACTCGAGTTGTTGCACTATTCAGCCAACTTCCTGCACTGTTCACTCGAGTTGTTGCACTATTCAGCCAACTTCCTGCACTATTCACTCGAGTTGTTGCACTATTCAGTGAACTTCCTGCACTGTTCAGTCGAGTTGTTGCACTTGCACGACAGAGTTCTGCGGTGGTATCGATATCTCGTACTTGATGAGGCTCGGCCCTCGCCCCGATGATAGCACCAAGCCGCCGACCTCTTTTACATCACCGCTGTGGAAGAGTAAGGCAATTCAATTAGTTTTTTTCTAGAATAGAGCATCTGAATATGAGAAATACTCAAAAATATTTCACCGTAGCATTCGTAATCCGTATACAGACACATAGGCTTGCTTTTCATTGGCTTTATGTCAATATCGCGTGTATGTGTGGTATCAGGATAAAACTCAAATGTATAGGCGCACTATATCTAGCCGCATAATTATATCGTGTCGGGCGTCGTGTTATCTGGCAGTGTAGTGTCGGTGCGTGTGTTACTTTCTAGTCGCATGTTAGTGCGGGAGTCGTGTTACGCGTGGCAGTGTTGTGTCCGTGCGCGTGATACTGTTTAGTCGGGTGTAACTGTGGACGTCGTGTTACCTGGCAATGTGGTGTCGGTGCGAGTGTTACTGTCTATTTGTATGTAACTGTGGGCGTCGTGTCGGGCGTCGTGTTACATGACAATGAGGTGTCGGTGCGCTTGTTACTGTCTAGTCGCGGGTAACTGTGGGCGTCGTGTTACATGACAATGTGGTGTCGGTGTGCGTGTTACTGTCTAGTCGCGGGTAACTGTGGGCGTCGTGTTACATGACAATGTGGTGTCGGTGTGCGTGTTACTGTCTAGTCGCGGGTAACTGTGGGCGTCGTGTTACATGACAATGTGGTGTCGGTGTGCGTGTTACTGTCTAGTCGCGGGTAACTGTGGGCGTCGTGTTACATGACAATGTGGTGTCGGTGTGCGTGTTACTGTCTAGTCGCGGGTAACTGTGGGCGTCGTGTTACATGACAATGTGGTGTCGGTGTGCATGTTACTGTCTAGTCGCGGGTAACTGTGGGCGTCGTGTTACATGACAATGTGGTGTCGGTGTGCGTGTTACTGTCTAGTCGCGGGTAACTGTGGGCGTCGTGTTACATGACAGTGTGGTGTCGGTGTGCGTGTTACTGTCTAGTCGCGGGTAACTGTGGGCGTCGTGTTACATGACAATGTGGTGTCGGTGTGCGTGTTACTGTCTAGTCGCGGGTAACTGTGGGCGTCGTGTTACATGACAATGTGGTGTCGGTGTGCGTGTTACTGTCTAGTCGCGGGTAACTGTGGGCGTCGTGTTACATGACAATGTGGTGTCGGTGTGCGTGTTACTGTCTAGTCGCGGGTAACTGTGGGCGTCGTGTTACCTGGCGGTGTGGTGTCGGTGGGCGTGGTGCTTGCCGTGCAACTTTTCTCGCGGCAGGATGTGCACGGGCGTGACGATGCGCCGCCCGACCACTATCTGGTTGCCGATCACCTGCCCCGATCGATTCACCTGAAAATATACAAACAAAATACAGTAAACTTTAGACAAAGAAAGTAAATCTAAAACTCACCTACTTCTTTACGTCAAGACACATTTTTTATAACAAATTACACATGGGATGGAATAACCTCAATTGCTCATCGAGTCCTTTCGCTTTATTTGTCAAATCCGATCAATCGTTAAAAATATATGAGAGAACGTATGAACGTACTTTGCCAGTTATTCAACCGCCAAGCAGTAGCGTGCAAGCATTTGTGTTTCGGTTTGAAGGGAAATGTTACCAGAGAAGTTATTGAGCATGAAGAGATTTGACGTCTAATATCTCAGGGTGACGAGCGCAGCGCAGTGCTGCGCTAGATTTTAATCGCAAGCTCACAATTCTGGCACTGTTACTGTTGTGGATTCTCTCAGAAGTGATGTTGTTGATTGATTTCCTCACCACTTGTATATGCGTCGGTTGTTGATGATCCTGATCTATCTCCAACGAGGCCTGGTGATGTTGCTGTTGCACTTGTTGTTGGACTTGTTGCTGAACTTGTTGTTGTACTTGTTGCTCCACTTGTTGTGCCGCTTGTTGCGCTGCTTGTTGCGCCGCCTGTTGAGCTTGTTGTTGCTGTTGCTGTTGTTGGTTCTGGAATTGTTTGTTCTGAGATTCAATTGAAATTCCGCTCTCTGATAAATGGAAAACTACAAACTAATAATCAAGTCACACAGATGCGGAAGAGCGGCGCAGGTCATGTTGCATATAAACTCTAGCATTATAAAAAACCGTCCCGTCCAGCGCGGCTCTCCCGCGTCTGTGTGACTTGACCTTAAATAGAACTACAACGAATTAGGTTACTTCTGGCTAATGTTACTTTAAACCGACTTCAAAACAATAGTCACATGAAGAATTATTAATATTATATAGATGATAAAAAAACTACAGAAAAACATTGACTATGATGCTTTCAATTACAAAATACTTTCGAAAAGATACTTTATGTTCTACTTATCTAAGCCTGTACAAATGCGATCACGCAGTGGCAAGCTGCGGACACCCAATCACTATCGATGAATCAAAGGCTGACGTCACGGATACTGACTGAGCATCCAATCAGAGATAACACCGATTTGCCCAGCTTATAGAGAAAAAAAACGAAAACTAGCCTGACGCCGCCGCACTGTATTGTTCTTGAATATCGCAAACAACAAAACTTGTGGGGAGGACTAATATTCTTCGCTGAAAATGAAAAATTTAAAACACCGTTCACGGTTGTTTACTAAAGTTCTATTATTATTAACGGGATATTTACCGTGATTATGTTGTGAAATGACAACTAATAATAATATTAATATTATATTAATAATAATAGCACTTTTGAAAAATTTTAGTTCTAATAAAATATTAGAAGTGAGAAGATTTTTCGCGATGGTTTTTACATACATTTCCGGGAGAAAATCGAGATCTTAAAAAAAATTTCTTTATCTATCTCCATTGAGCTAATATCAATAGTCACAATCGTGCAAAATAAATGTCCGAGCCAAAACTCGGCGCACGCTACGCCGACTTTTTGATCGACTTGAACTACGATAAGACACGAGCGATCAAGCATACATTGAACACTATACAAGCGACATAACGTCTAAATTCGAACAATTGTGATCTATATAATGCAGGTATGTATGTACAACGGCAGTCGGACGTCTTTTGACTGTTTTCACATAGAGATTGTGACTCTTTAGATATTAACTCAATGCCTATCTCTGATAATTTACTACTGTTATGATTTTACATTTTGCGTTGCATTTGAGCGTGGAGAGCGTGTGCTCTACACGTTGAACGAGCGTGGAACAATTTGCGAAAGGGACAATATGTCACCAAACCCATAAAGCTCCTGTAGTTTACAATGTACAATATGAGTTTTATTGGCGGGAACACGGAAAATCATGTCGCTGCATTCTATTATTTTCTTAAACTAGTGTTGTTTCGCGAATTAATGATTAAAAATGGTGGTGTTTTATTCATTGAGTGTTGAATTGCATGCACGAGTGTGGGCAAGTGATATAATGTGGTGAAACTCCGTAAAAGCTCATAGTAAAGTCGCCACAACTTTACTAGGGCATGACTGGACTCGACTTTGACTAATTTCGTGTGACTGACTGTGATTTCATGACATATTTGAATTGCTAATAGTACATAAACTTGAACATTCATACATACTTGACTCTGGCAGAATGCACAACGTGCGATGCCAATAACAAAGGAAAAAAATATATACAATATAGTTCGACTCACAAGCTGGGTCTTTATCTCTGTAGAATATAAATACATTCCTGTGGAAATCACCCTATAGTTTAAATTCAGAAAATGTCCCAGTGTTTGGTCTAGCTGGGTGCTGGGTCTGACAGGAGGACGGGCAGCACCGTCTTCTCGGTTAACGTAGTAAGCAAGCGATCCCCACGCCGCCTGCCAAGCCTGGGGATTATGGCAACCCAATATCAAGTGGCAGAAGCCGTGGTAGGCTAGTCGGGAGACCGCTAGAGCAAACCTGTTAGCTAGTCCTGTGTCGATCGTGATTGAACTAATCAAAACGACCGAATCGCGCTCTTTGCGTGACCGACCGGGTAGTCAATCGTTAGGGATCCCTACTAAAACTTCAATAATTAATTATAAAATACAAAAATCATTTCAATTGTCATTTCGAGTCCGATCAAGCGAAATGTATCAAGTTAAACACGAATACATAGTTTCAACCAAAATCACATAGTTTTATGGGATTAGAACTTGGAACAGGTAATATACGGAGAACGTGGAGTTATGATTTCAAGCTACTGGTCATTTTACGTCGATGACGTAGGCTTGTGTCACCCACGTGACCTGTGTCGCTCGGGAGTGTCATACCTAGCAGAGCATATTACTAACTAACTATATTACTAAGTGTACTAACATTCCTGGTGGAGAGGTCCATGTGCTGCCGCTGGTGCAGCATGAGGTGGTTCTTCTGGAAGAACGCCTTACCGCACTCGCACACGTGCGTGCGCAGCGTGCAGCTGCCGTCCGGGTGCCTGCGGGCGTGCGCGCTCAGTCATTGTACTATGCTCGGTTCATAATAGGGAATATGCATGGTTTTTTTTTTATTGACTCGCATCAAAACAACACATCGAAAATAAAATTTTAATATGTGCACAAATAACGAAGTTATAAACTCAAAACTAGCTATACTAGCAAATGACGTCAGAGGCCACGATTCATAACGAATTCTATACAAGCACGTGTTTTGCTAGAAAGGGACAGATGACTACCTCCCAAATAATTTGAACGCTTATATTTCAGGACTTTAGCAGCCGATTTCTATTATTTTTTCGATGTAAGCATCAGATTCAGTTAAACTCTCCACTTATCCTATTATTTTTATCAAACAAAACACATGCATATTCCCTATTAGACGAACTAAACTGACAGATTGAAATGTCACTTTTCAAAATAATGATAGTGATGGATATAGTTCAGTTCAAAAGAATTATCGAATAATTATTAAGTGCTGTTTCACATTGAAAGTGCAGGTAGAAAAGAGGAAACATATATTGTGTTAAAAAGTTGTTCTATAAAATGCTACAAGGAAATGTAACTTTATATTCATCATTTCTAGCCTTGAAAATATTAAAATCGTACATAAGTAAGGAATTTTATAAAAGACTAATATGAAAATATCGAAGAAGTTCACTGGTGTGAAATTAGGTTTGTTAACATAACTTCATAAGTTAATGAAAAGATTTTTTAACGTTTCGTTATCGAAAGTTTAATGTTGTTATCCCAGCACTATATAAATTATGCCAAAAATTTGCAACACTCGAAATATCAGGATAGTCCGTCTAATTATGAAATCTACGATTCGGCTGCGACATATGTAGTGGAATTGTGGCATATAGGATTTGGATACACAAAATGGTTTGTGGTGTTCCCACAAATATTATTTTTATCAAACAAAACACATGCATATTCCCTATTAGACGAACTAAACTGACAATAACTGACACGTTGATTGCAAATCGTATTTTCAAGGAAGTCTTAAGACAATCCAAAACGTAATATGAAAGGGCTACTGCATTACAATGATCACTGACATAAAAAAATGCAATTTTGAATGAGCTATTTTCCAAACATGATTAAAAAACATGTAGTTTCCTTCAACTCAACAGATAGCGCAGACTAAACGTGCCAGTCAAAAACTTGACAATGACAGCCACGTCTGGTCTGCGCAAAGTCAGAGCCATCTACAATGAGCTTTTTTTTTTTATCCCACAGAAAATCTCCCATTCAACTAAATCAATACTCAAATTACTTAATTATGAACAATTTAAGTAACGTGACATAATAATTACCTCCTCTGATGCGCCAACAGGCCGTGTTTCGCCGCAAATCCCTTCCCACACTCGCCGCAGAAATGCATTTTCGGGCGCGGCGCTGCGTGGTTCTACAAACAATGTACACATGTACTTCCTGTCTTGTACACATTATACTACAGCTTGGAAAACTCTTGAAACGGAAAGTTTATTTTTATTACATCTATTCAAAAAGACCTTCTTTGTTCCTCGCAAAAAGGGCAGAAATGAGCTGTTTTCCGCGCAGAGGGAGGAATAGATTGTTTATCAAGGGAGGAAACAACAATTTTTAAGGCGAGTGTTTCCATGAAACCTGAGCGTAGCGAGCCTCGCTACGCTCAGGATTCAAAGTACTCGAGCTTAAAAATAGTGTTGAAGACTGAGCGTATCGAGGGATTCAAAGTACTCGAGCTTAAAAATAGTGTTGCTCCCGAGGTGGACACTCTGCTATTTATCACCAAAAGTGAAAATACGTAAGTGCAAGTTATGAATAAGAACAGTACCTAAGTTTATTTCATTCTCACTACTCACTCTCATGTCACACTTTTTATTATATATTTCAGAAAAGGAGGTTCTCAATTCGACTGTAGGCATATTTTTTTTGTATGTATATTACGTGGTTACTCCACCAATTATGAATTGATTTTGATAATTATTTTTTGATTGGCATGTGATACTCCAGAGGTGAACCCATATATATATATATTTTAAATCGGTTTCAGTAGTTTAATTTATAAATAAAAAAAACTGGAAAACATGAAGATGTCATTGAGGTAGTCAAAATTGAAGTCGGTTGTGTTTTTTTTAAAGCGTATATTAAATAGTCTAACTTAAAACCGGTAAACGGTTTCAATATCTATCTTACCGGAGCCTTTCCAATCTGTTCAAGCGGTTTATAATTAGAGTTTTCTGTTGGCAGTGTTTACTTACGGTTGCTATGACTTGCGTGTGCACTACGTTGTTGTTGGGCGTCGATGGAGAGATGATCTGGATGGACTGACCTGTAATAAAATTGGTGTATAAGTCGTACATATACAAATAATTATAGCTATAACTACAATCATTTTCAGTGCAAGCTAATTTGTACTCTGTTTGTATAAATGTGAGTCCATATTTCACTGTATCGCTTGGCTCGTTGACGTGGCCCGCCATTCCAGCGCCTCAGCGGCCGCCGGCCGCGTGACGTCAACGAGCCAAACCATACAGTGGAATATCGACTAAATGTTAGAACCTAGAAACGTTCCAACGTAGGGGCGTTCACAGCACGTTAGCTTTACGAAGCAATAAAAAGAAAGACCAACTGATAACCCCGATGCACCGTCTCGTCAAGTCGGAGAGGTCAGTGAATATTTTGGGGCCCGCGATCTACAACCGTATACCAGCTTCCATTCGGGATGCTCCTTCCACCGGGTGCTTCAAAACAGAGCCAAGAACGTGGTTACAAGAGAATTTATTTTATGCCATTGAAGCTTATTTTAAAATAAGAGATTATTAACGTATTTTTATAATTATTATTTCATTTTATTAACAATTTTTTTTTAGTGACATATTTAATGAAATTTGACGTGTAACTTTGGTGTTATCAATAAAGTATTTGTATTTTGTATTTGTAGGGTCGGTGTGTGTGTGTGTGTGTGTGTGTGTGTGTGTGTGTGTGTGTGTGTGTGTGTGTGTGTGTGTGTGTGTGTGTGTGTGTGTGTGTGTGTGTGTGTGTGTGTGTGTACGCACTGTGGTGGTTGTGGTGCGCGGCGGCCACCAGCTCGGGCTGCAGCGCGGCGGTGAGCGCACACAGGTCCGTGACGCAGGTGCGGTCCCCGGCGTGGATGCGCACGTGCAGCGACAGCGCCTCCTGACGGACACAACAAACATCTTTACACACACATTCCAATTCAAACCCTATCATAATATCGAAGCATTTGCACTGCACGTAAATGCTTGGGCTGATTTGCTCATTTTTCACCGTTTTTAAAAAAGGAGGAGGTTCTCAAGAGGCTTAGTGATGAATATAACTAAATACATTACACATACTGAAAAAATAAATTGTTTTGGCTGATAAATCTCCGAGATATGAGCGTTTAAAGTTTTAGGTGGGGATAGAGAGGGGATGCTCTATCCCTATCTCGCAAAGCACGTGTTAGTATAGCATTTGTATGCAGCGCCTGAGGCTTGACGTCATAGCTCAGTATAGCGCGCCCTCTGTCTAGCTTGAAATTAAAATACTTAGATCTTATTTATTTTTGAATTATTTTAAATTTTATTTTCGTTGATAGGCTCTATTGATGATCAGCTTTTTTATGACGTAATAAAAAAATTGTAGTCATCATGCCTATTCGGTGGTATTTTTTCTACGATCAACCCGTGAGACCTGGGTATGTCTTAAAACTGCATCCAGACCCACCGGAAGACGGGCAGCAGCGTCCTCTTAGTTAACGGTGGTAACACTGCGATCCCCAATCACCCGCCAGATTTGACCAGTAAATTAAGGCATAGGCAAAATTGAAAAAGAAAACGGAAGCCTATGCCCGTTCGGGTAACTCAAGGCTGATGATAATGATGAATATATATAACCTTTGTATTAAAGCAGGAGCCGCATTCCGGACACGCGTACGCAGGCGTCGTCTTTTCAGAAACTAACTGGCCATCCGCTCCGATTACCTGCAAAAATATAAAATCGACTTTATAAATGACCGGAACAAACAAATATTACATCTCTTCATGCCCAGTAATTTCTCAGGTAACATTGCCCTTCTAACCGAAACACAGAAATGCTTGCACACTACTGCTTGGCGATTGAATAACTGGCAAAGGTGTGGCACTTCCCCAGGCGGACTCTGCAATAATCCTAGCACTACAAACAGTAAGTTGGACTTACAACATCATCGTTATAATCAAAATATTGTAGTCCGCAGCTGGACATTGGCCTACCCGCAAATGTGGAAAATCAACACAATCTCTTATACAAATAAAGTACAAATCAGCTTGCACTATATACAATGTGTAACAAAAAGGTTCATCAATACTGAAGGGTATGTATGTACTCATAATTATAAACAGCTTTTATTATGGTCCCAACCATGAAATCGCAAACAAAAAAAAACAGCTGTTCCATACAAAATTTCATTGACCTTGGACAAAATATATAGAACAGCTGATATTTTTTTCGCGACTTCATGGTTGGCTCCATAGTAAAAGTTGTTCATAATGATGAGTACATAGCATATATACCCTTCAGTATTGTTGAACCTTTTTGTTAGAGATTGTATATAATTATATATACACATTGTATATGACATTGTTGTAGTTGATCTGCCCTGGCTCCGCTCTAGAATGTTTATACTTCAGCAGTTATCGGTTCTACGAAATTACTGGGTATGAAGAGATTTTACATCCTCAGGGTGACGAGCGCAATAGGTACAGTGTGGCGTACGATTGTATTCGTAAGTTCACAATTCTGGCACTGTTACTGTTATGGGCAGGCGTGACGCTTACCACCAGGCGAACGTCTCACTAGTCTCGTCACTTGAAAGAATAAAAATAAAACTGCACATATGACCAGTCTAATGCCACTTCAGCTTGATAATATATTCAGGTATATGTATATCGATGAATTGTCCTCAGTCGAATTACTTCGTTCCGGCTACGATCGCTTAGAGTAACCCCGAGCATAGCTCTTTCCATAGCTCGCTGAACGATTCTTACTTGATAGGTTTTACAAGTCAAGTCATAAACTAAACTATTACGATACGAACCTAAATGAAACTTAGTTATAAAATTGTTGCCAAAATCAGTGATCTTGGGACTTGGGCCTGGGTATGTCTTAAAACTGGAACCAGACCCACCGGAGGACCGGCAGCAGCGTCCTCTCAGTTAACGGTGGTGAACATTCTGCGATCCCCAAGCCGCATGCCAAGCGTGGGGATTATGGCAACCGCTCCCTATTAAGGGGGAGTCCTTCGTCCAGCAGTGGATGTATTCTAGCTGGTGATGATTGAAATTATCACAGCACACACAGGTAATCATCACAAGGTATCTTTTTCACTTCCTTTCAGAAGATACGACGGTAGCTCCCTCACAAAACTATGGAAAAGTTCTATATAATAATAATCACTATAAAAGTAAATAAGAAAATAATGCAAGCCTATTACAAAGGGAACCTGTACGATTTGAGGTTTGAAGTCGTCAGTCTTGATAACTGTTGTTTGTTGTTGCTGCTGTTGTTGTTGCTGTTGCTGCTGTTGTTGTGCTTGTTGCTGCGCTAGTTGCTGCAACTGTTGCTGAACTTGCGGTTTGCAGAATACCTGGCACAATATCATACCAAATGATTTATTTATTGTTGATTTAACTATTAATCACCATGACTTGTCACAGTCCGCATGATATGTTTTAAACAGTTATTATGTATTGTGTTAATGATGTGTTGTATTTGTATTTTTTTTTATCAAAAAATATTTTTAACAGCCTGATAGCTCAGTTGGTAGCATGTCTGCCTTCAGAGCTGTAGGGCGTGGGTTCGATCCCCACCCAGGACAAAAATGTTTGTGACGTACATCGATGTTTGTTCTGTGTCTGGGCTTAGTATTTATTATATGTATGTATTTACGAAAAAAAATTGTATATAAGTATTCTATCAGCTATCTGGTTTCCATAATACAAGCTTTGCTCAGTATGGGGCTAGATGGCGCTGTGTGTAATAAATGTCCCCCCAATATTTATTTATTTATTTAAATACATGATTTTTATTTGTCTAGGTTCACCAAAACGGCACCGACATTCTCATTTAATAATTAATTACGAAAAGGGATCTCAAATTCCTCTATCGTAGTTGATTACGAAATTCAGTTACCAAGACGGCAACAAAATTCTTGATAATAATTGATTACGAAACAATGAAAAACAGTTCATCTATCGTAGCTAGTTTACGAAAGTCAATTACCAAAACGGACCAAACCAATTACTTCTGTCAATTCTGTGGACTGCGCAACACATTCGGCTTAAATTCTCTGGTTAAACCTCGTAATTTTTTCATGACTTACATTGAAACAGTACTAAAAATCAGAACTTAAATTAAGCACTTGCAAGATTGTATCGGGTCAACACGTAAGTTACGCTAGCTAACACTACTTCAGGCTTCATTCTACAAAGACCATGGGACATGTAAGTCTAGCAGTAAAAACTACAGATAGGTTTGTGAAAGTTATTTCACTTCACTTGCGTATGGCGTAAACTTTATGTCCTAGTACCTAACACAGCTTAAAGCTTTCTAATAGGTACTACCAAAGCTTTTCTCCATCTCCAACTCCACAAAAATTCAACTTGTTGGCTAACGTCCAAAGGTGTGTGCTATAAAACGAACCTGCACAATTTGAGGTTTAAAGTCATCTGTCTTTATAACAGTCTGTTGCTGTTGCTGTTGTTGTTGCTGCTGCTGCTGTTGTTGCTGCTGTTGCTGTTGTTGCTGCTGCTGCTGTTGCTGTTGTTGCTGCTGTTGAACTTGTTGCTGTGTCTGTTGTTGGACTTGTTGTTGCGTTTGTTGGACCTGTAGTGACAATGGCGGATGACAATTACGCATATAAAAATAAGCTTTTTACAGACCCGCCATATTCAGTATACCTACTGAACTAAGAGAGAATAGTTGGGAGTTACCTCTTTTCTTTTTCAAATGACTTCCAAGAGTAACCCTAGTACTGAATATTATCTATAGTAGGATTCATAATAGGCGTGTGGCCTAATGTTTAATTTATGACAAATAACTGGCTTAGTGATGAATATAACTAAATACATTACACATACTGAAAAAATAAATTGTATTGGCTGATAAATCTCTGAGATATGAGCGTTTAAAGTTTTAGGTGGGGATAGAGAGGGGATGCTCTATCCCTTTCTCGCAAAACACGTGTTAGTATAGCATTTGTATGCCGCGGCTGAGGCTTGACGTCATAGCTCAGTATAGCGCGCTCTCTGTCTAGCTTGAAATTAAAATACTTACGGTCTTATGCATGAAAATTGCTTAAACAGTTTCATAACAGCTTTATAGTTATAACGCGTTTTAAACTCATTATAGCCTATTAAGCCGATAAAATGTGTTGGTATGCATAAACCTATTATAACCATGTTTTAACTAATAAACCATAGACAAATTTATTAAACAGATCGATGTTGCCAGTCCCCTGAAAGAGAAGTATGAATTCGCTTTACACTTGAGTTACACCATCAAACCTTAATCAAACCACTCATAATTCAACAGCAAGCACATAATAATCTTGTAGTGTATGTTAGAATAAGTTCAGTAGTAATAAACGATCGTCCGGACTAGTCAGTCGTATTACTGCCTCGACCCCTCGCTCCGTACAACCTCACCTCATGGCGACCCTGCCATTGGGCTGGCGCATGGCGCTACACGAGTGGACGTGTCGGAAGAAGCCGTCAGCATAGTTATTAATTGGAAATGTAGTGAAGTGCTGAACAATTTGAAAAACGAAAATGTGTAATTCAAAAATTGAGAAGGACGAAGTCTTCATTAACCAAAATGCCGCAGGGGGAAACGATTCCACCCTGGAACACTTGAAGCACCAAATGAGCATAACTAGTGTTCTAGTAATTGTGATTATTGCAATAATGATTATCGCAATATTATATTTTTTAATAAAGAAATATAAAGCACTACACAATAATTGGATAAGACAAGAAATGATGCTCAACACCATCAACCGTGTCCGTGACTCTTTTCGGAGAGTAGCAAGAGAAGAAACAAATCCATAAAAAAAAAAAAAAATAATAAGTGAAAAAAAAAAAAAAATATATGTGAAAGTAAAACGTGAGTAAAGTTAAAGAAGTGAAGTGAAAAAAAATAATAATATAATAATAAATAACTAAACATAAAATTAAACAATGATAATTAAATTTACTACCGTGCATTACACAGTGATAACATGAAACCAGTATGCACCTGCGCTCCGTTTAGCCGATAAGGCCCTGGAATGCGCTGCAGTTCCGAGAATTGTGGATGCAACAACATCGTGACAATAGCCTTGGTGACAATTTACAACTAAATTGAATTTAATTTGATACCAACTTGGTACAAACGTATTAGCAGTATGGACAATTGAACTTTTTGTGATGATGAACTTTATTAACATTAACTTTAGACTACAAATTTAATGGATAGATTGAAAGAAATATTTACTAGTTTACAAGAAATAAGAACGTATTTGATTAAAATAGGCCCAAGTAGGCGGAAAGGAAGTATTATAATAAAGAAAGGGTCTGAAGCAGCAGAATTATTTGGAAGATTTAAAGAAATATTATGTGTATTAGAAGGTCAAGTAGAAAAAGGGCATATTCCTTCAGAGTTTAGAAATTATATAATTAGATATCAAACAAATATTGATGAATTATATACTAATATATTAAGTTTGTGTGAATTCCAGGAGCAAGACTCGGAGAGTGTATCTAAATCTGACGTAAATATAGAAAGAAAATTTGGAAAAATGGCGAAAGTAAATTTTGACTTAAAAACAGCAGTAAGTTTACTACCAGTAATGACTGATAGGGAAAATGACACATACAGCTTAATTGACTCGATTGAATTGTATAGTTCAATGATAACAGATGAAGCTCAACCGTTATTGATACAATTTATTTTAAAAACGAGACTAACACGACAAGCAAAATTACGACTAGCACCATCTTACACAGACATATCCTTACTGTTACCAGATATGAAAAAATATCTCTTAACTAAAAAGTCGGACACAGCTTTACAGGCTAAACTACAGACTTCAATTCAGGGTAACAAAACAATTCAACAATTTGGGTCAGACCTTGAGAAGATTTTTGCAGAGTTAACAATTGCCCAGGCAGAAGGTGATTGTACAAAATATGACGTCTTACGCCCGATTAACGAGAAAAACGCTATAAAAAAATTCGCAGACGGTTTAAAAAGTCAGCGTTTAAGCACCATCATATCAGCTCGAAATTTTTCCAGCTTAAAAGATGCTATTAGAGCAGCTGAAGACGAAAATATGGAAAGTACGTCTCATCAAATTATGACATTTAGAGGCCGGAGTAATAATCGAGTGGGTAGGTATAATAGCAACAACAGCTATTATAATCAAGGTAACTACCGTGGACCAAGCTACTATAATCGAGGTAACACACGTGGAACAAGCTACTATAACCGAGGTAACTATCGTGGAACAGGTGACTATAACCAAACTACTCATCGAGGAAGGGGTATCCAAAATCGAGGTAACCATCGTGGGAACAGTAACTATGGAAGATGGCAAAGAGGACCACTGCGTGGGCGTGGTCAAGTCAATTTCATGCAGAACGAGGTAAGTACGGAAAATGAGGTAAGTTCGCAAAACGAAGTAAGTAATTCATTAGCAGAATTTTTTCGTGAATAAAAGTATTTTTACGGGTGACAGTATAAATTGGGTAAATGCAGAAGTAAACAATAAACAACTTGACTTGCTAGTAGATACGGGAGCATCGGTATGTGCTATAAAAGAAAAGAATTTACAGAATTTAAATTATGAATTTTATGACGAAAAATTTGACATACAAGGCATTGGTGGTACACTTACTACAAACGGATATGTGATTTTGAATATTACTTTTGACAATATTCAGTTCAAACATAAATTTTATGTGTTTAAAGATCTACCTTGTTATGCCACTGGAATTTTAGGACAAGATTTTATATTGAAATTTAACGGAATTTTAGATTATCAAAATTGTACATTAACACTATCAAATAAATTGTATTCAACCGTGATACCTTTGTTTGTAGATCATGTTATAACTTTAGAACCCAGATGTGAAATAATAAAATATTTACCAACAGATTGTAAAACGGATTGTGTTGTATTATCTAAGCAATTAACAGACCATGTATTTTTGGCTAGTTCAATGTCTAGACCAGTGAATGGCAAACTGCCAGTAAAATTATTAAATACTAGCGAAAAAGAATTACAAATAAATATATTCAAACCAGATGTACACAGTTTACAAGATTACGACATAACAACATTTGATGTAACTGACGTAAATGCTGAAAGAGTTAAAAAACTTTTTTCTTTGTTAAAATTAAACACATATTTGAATAAAGATGAACAAATTTCAATTGAAAATATTTGTGCAAAATATAATGATATATTTCATTTGCCAACTGATAAACTTACAGTTACAAATGTGTATAAACAAGAAATTAAATTGCAAGAAAATGCAACAGCAGTATACACTAAACCATACAGACTACCATTTTCACAAAAGAAAGAGATAGAAAAACAAATAAAAGAATTGCGTGACAATGATATTATAGAAGAAGCTACAAGTGATTGGTCGAGTCCACTATTAATAGTACCAAAAAAGCTAGATAGAACAGGTGAACGTAAATGGAGAGTTGTTATAGATTACAGACGATTAAACGAAAACATTAAAGATGATAAATTTCCGTTACCGAATATAACTGATATTTTAGATTCACTATCAGGCTATATATACTATTCACATTTAGATTTATCTCAAAGCTATTACCAGATCGAATTAGAGCCACAGAGTAGAAAATATACTTCATTTACAACAGATCAAGGTCAATTTCAAATGAAAAGACTGCCAATGGGTTTAAAAATTAGTCCAAGTGCATTTTCAAGAGCTATGACTGTTGCTATGGCTGGATTAAACTACGAAAACTGCCTAATTTACTTAGATGACCTTGCAGTATTGGGCCGCAATTTAGCTGATCATAATAAAAATTTGATGTTAGTATTTGATCGACTTAGGAAAGTAAATTTGAAACTCAATCCTTCTAAGTGCGAATTTTTGAAGAAAGAACTGTTGTATCTTGGTCATATTGTATCAGATAAAGGAGTATCTCCTGATCCAGAGAAAGTTGAGGTAGTAAAAAACTATCCCAAACCAAAATCGTGTGATGACGTAAAACGATTTGTCGCTTTTGCAAATTATTACCGAAAGTTTGTTAAACATTTTGCGTTAATTGTACTACCCTTAAATAAAATGTGCAAGAAGAATGTTGAATTTCTATGGACTGAAGAATGCGAGCGAGCTTTTCAAACACTTAAAAATTGTCTCATTAACCCACCAATACTCGAATATCCAGATTTCAGCGAAGAAAATGAATTCATCCTACAAACTGACAGTTCAGGTTTTGCAATAGGTAGTGTATTATCAAACAAAACTGGAAAACCAATAGCATATGCAAGTAGGAACTTAAATAAAGCCGAATTAAATTACCCTATTATTGAAAAAGAATTATTGGCAATAGTATGGTCCGTTAAATATTTTAGACCATATTTATTTGGACGAACATTCCTTGTCAAGACAGACCACAGACCATTAGTGTATCTATTTGGCATGAACGATCCTTCCAGCCGATTGACAAAATTTCGACTATGTTTAGAAGAATATGACTTCAAAGTGGAGTTTGTACGTGGTAAAGACAATGCAGCAGCGGATGCATTATCTCGTATGATTGTGACGAGTGATGATTTGAAGAGAATGAGTGATGAATGTATAAATGTGATGACGCGTGCACAATGTAAGAAAGCGAGAGAAAGTGAGCATCCACTAACTACGAATAAAATAACGACGAATGAAAGCAGCGAAGGGGAAGGCCAACCTAACGTTGTTGAAATTCTAAAGAAAACTAATAATGACATTGAATTAACTATGATAGATAATCGAAAGTTAAGAAATATTTTAATGAATAAAAATCTAGAGACCAGAGTATCAAATAAA
Organism: Erannis defoliaria; assembly: GCA_905404285.2. Classification (NCBI taxonomy): domain Eukaryota; kingdom Metazoa; phylum Arthropoda; class Insecta; order Lepidoptera; family Geometridae; genus Erannis; species Erannis defoliaria. Next base: position 3,729,636 of record FR990080.1, on the reverse strand, counting down.
GGAAACTACATATATGTAGGTCGACCTATGCAAGTAATATATTATGGAAATGATGATCCAAAATCTTTATCAGCAAGGGCGCGAGTCGACTTGTTGAAAGAGTTGGAAAACTTTTGTAAAATATTAGAAATAAACGAGCTCGTAATAATGAAAAATAAAGAAAATTTAGTTTTAATGAAAAAACTAATAAAAGATATTAAAAATGATACTACTTGGAAAGGTCCCAGATTTTGTGTGATTAATGAAGTGAAAAGAATTATTGACGATGATATGAAAAAGGTAATTATAAATGATTTTCATTTATTACCAACGAGTGGGCATGCAGGAATTAGAAGAACTACTAATAATATTAAGAAATATTATTACTGGCCAAGTATGGAAAGTGATGTAAGAAAATTTATTATGAAATGTGTTAATTGCCAGAAACAGAAACATCATAGAAATGTGAAACAACCTATGAATGTTACAACTACAGCATCAACATCTTTCGAAAAGGTATTTTTAGACATTGTAGGACCAATGGACAGAGATGACGAAGGTTTCATTTATATTTTAACATTACAATGCGAATTGACTAAATATGTAGAAGCATTTCCGTTACAAACAAAATCAGCGGGTGAAGTAGCTAAGACATTTGTTAAAATTTTTATTCTTACTTATGGAATTCCCAAAATTATTGCAACTGACAGAGGGTCTGAATTTATTTCGAATGTAATGAAAGAAACGTGCAAAATTTTAAATATTCAACAAATATTTGCAACTGCATATCACCATGAATCGATAGGAGCATTAGAAAACTCACATAAAGTTTTAGGAAATTATTTGAGAATACAAACAGGCAACAATCCAAGTTCGTGGAGTTCATGGATTACTTATTGGAAATTTTCATATAATACTACAGTTCACAGCGAAACCAAATACACTCCTTATGAATTAGTATATGGTCATGTATGTACATTACCTAATAATTTAACTTCACATGTAGAGCCATTATATAATTTTGATAACTATCCATCCGAACTAAAATTCAGATTACAGAGAGCACACAAAGATGCACAAAACAATTTGATTAAATCAAAAGAAGTACGAGAAATCAACTATGATAAAGTTATTAACCCAGTAACATATTCAAAGGGTGATTTGATTCTAATAAAAGAAGAAGATAAAAAGAAGCTTGATAAAATTTATTCTGGTCCTTATGAAGTAATATCAGATATGACACCAAACGTTGTTATAAAAAAGAATAATAAAGAATATGTAATTCATAAAAACAGAACAAAATATTTTTATGATTAACTAAAAATATTTTGAAAAATCAATTGAAATGATGTATCGTATAAATACGAATAAGTTAGAATAAATTAACTTAGCAATTAAGAACTTGAATACTAACACTAAATAAGAATATTATTTTAAAACTCGCTTTTGCTTTGCCAATGTATTATTTAAAAAAAAAAAAAAAAAAAAAAAAAAACCTTAAGATATGAATGTTCAATTAATAAATGTATTAAAGTTCAAGAATTTTAACATTAAAATATGAAAATTCTTAAAATTAAGGGGAAAGATGTAGTGTATGTTAGAATAAGTTCAGTAGTAATAAACGATCGTCCGGACTAGTCAGTCGTATTACTGCCTCGACCCCTCGCTCCGTACAACCTCACCTCAATCTGTGGAGTTTGACATTTCATGACATCGACAATCGCAAAATTATGACAGCCTAAGTCATATTACGATTATTATGTATTTGTTTATTTGGCACGGGATTTAAAGTGAATTTTGTTTTCTGTTTTATTTTTACGAAAAAAGTAATAGCAGAAAAATAAAACAAACGCCAGCGGGGCTAAAATTGGCTAGAAGAAGACAAGGTAATTAGGTAATGGTTGTAGTTTCGGGGCGGGCTGGGTGAAGGTTGGAGCTAAGCTCAGAGTTACTTTGCGCGATAGAATCCGGAACGAGGATATTCGCCAAACAACGAAAAACTGACAACCAATGGGGAAGAAAGGTTCTTGTGTGGCGACCGCGAACCGTCCTACGCAGCGTAGGAAGGCCTCGCACTAGGTGGACTGACGACATTGTAAAAGTCGCGGGCAACCGGTGGATGCAAATGGCAGGTTATCGTACACTGTGGCGGTCTAAGGGGGAGGTCTTCGTTCAGCAGTGGACGTCTCCGGGCTGATGATGAGGGTTGAAACTATTGTTCATGAGAATGATTATTGTTATATTTTCTGTAAAATTTCTTGTTTATTATGTAATTTTTATTCTTATTTTAATGCCAGTGCCCCCACATATGTAAAATCAGAAGCAAATGAATATTTCGATAGGCAGCCATGCTATTATAATCATGGCCAGATACAGTTTATCAAAAAGTACCTAATAAACCAAGCAGCAGTAGGAAACCATTGTCGATCCTGTGAAAGTCTCGTCAATTGCTTCCCGGTATAACATAAGCCTCTCCCATAGAGGGGGGTAAATGCTATTTTCCCCATGCTTGGCAGGCGGCTTGGGGATCACAGTTCTTCCACCGTGTACCTTAGGGGCGCTACTGCCTGTCCTCTGGTGGTCACAGTTTTAGGACATATCCAGTCCTACACTGGACTGACAATGTGTAGCTATGGATTACATTAGGTCTTATAATATCTTAAGTTAGATAACATTATTATTGTATTTTTTTAGATAATGTTGTAGGAGCTAATAAGACAAAAAACATTAATAGCTGAATTTTATCACAAAATTATTGTTTTGATTTTATAATATATATTTACCTTATTTTCTATTAGAACCCAGTAGCAGATGTGATAGAAACCACCACATAGAAGATCCAGACATGGCTGGGTTATCAAAGTTGTTCATAACTACCGCAGATGACTTTGAGTGGTTCATCAGTAATAAACCACAAAGATGTGCCCGTGGTTTCAGCCTCCCCAGGAGATTTATAATAGAATAGAATATCTTTATTATTAAATGTACTTGAAATTATTAAATGTTGCATCCTTTAATAAAAACACATTATACTTTACATGAAGCTTTAATCAGTGTGTACATCTTATATAACATCAGTCATATCATCATAGGTACTTTAATAAAATACTCAGCTTCGTTCGTTTGAAGCAACAATAAGCAACAAAACTAAAATAAATAAGTAAGTACTTGTACATTATATAATATTAATAAGCTACTAATAACTCACTTAGCTTAGTCAAATATATATTATTATTATTCAAACTTACAACAAAGATCAAGCCAAAATATTATGCTAGTACCATTAAGTAAGTTGCTAAACAGTGGCAATGATGAAAGTATTTTTTTTGTGTTCAACTGCAATCAGTCTTCAGACTATGGGCAGTTTCGTTGTAGTAGTTTGGTTGTCGTGTAGGAGAAATGATCCAGTGAGCATTTCTTCTTATCTTTATGCATCATTTCCGTTCAATTCCATGCTGTGTTGTCTATGTAGCCTCTTTTGATAGCTGATGGTAGTAAGCTGTGTCGCTGGCGGGTTTGGATGCATGGTCAGTTGCTTTTTGTATTTAGTTGAAAAGAATATTATTTCATCCCTGTGTTCATTTTCAATCCTATATGCAGCTCTGTAGTCTTCAGGAACCATAGAGCATTAGATATGTTTCTCAGAATGTAATTCTGTGCTCTTTGAATGATAGAGGTGTTTGAGTTGCAGGCAGATCCCCATAATTGAATGCCTTATGTCCAAATTGGTTTCAGTATTGTCTTGTATATCAGAAGTTTTTTGTCAATAGATAGTTATGAGTTCCTGCCTAGTAGCCAGTAGAGCCCTTTGTATTTTAGGTTGAGTTGTTCTCTCTTTGTTGTGATGTGTTTTTCCATGTCAGCCGGCGATCCAGGTGCATACCCAGGTACATAACCATGTCGCTGTGAGGTAATATGTTATTTCCTAGATGCACAGGTGGACAAAATGTTTCCCTTTTGAGTGCAAAAGTCACGTGGACTGACTTGGAGGCACTTGCTCTGATGCGCCACTTCCTCAACCAGATGTCTACTTCATTAAAACTGTTTTGTAGGAGTTGGGACGTTGTTTGCGGATCAATGATGAAAGTAGTGGTGTAATCATCAGCGGAAGCTAGTCTGTGGCTAGAGTCCACTTTGGACAATAGCTTCTCCGTTAGAACTCCACATTGAACACAAGATTGATGACAATCTGTCATCTTCATCTCCTGTTGATGAAAAGTGCTTGAAAGTCTCTTGATGTCATAGGTCCATCTAGCGGTCAGCTACATCTGGCAAACATCCTTCTCCTTGATGAAGATTTGAGGATTACCAGAACAAATGTAAGAGTTGGTCGAGCATCTATTTTTCATGTCAGTGTTATTTTATTTAATAGTTAACAGCAGGTTGACACTCATCTTGCTCGCTTTCATGCTTCCTTCCAATTCTTATTTAATGTAGGGGAGATAAGTCCTGCTCTGACGTTCCGCTTGGTATGTATTGTGCATTTCCCCAGCCAGCACCAACCAACCTCCTTGAAGTACCCGAGCAAGGCTCTGGGCCGCTGGCATAGTAGCTCCACTGGGATAGATGATGATGAAAAACGGTCAAGCTGCTGAGATAAAGCTGCCTTTTGCAATCCGGTATAGCGATACTCATTCTTTAGTTCTGACACTTTGCACTACAACACAGCACTTAGGTACTCTACGGTTTACACTATGGCCACAGCATAACTGCCCGTGGCTCCGTGTTTGTATAAATGAATGTTTTCTCCATAAATCGACTTGGTTGGCGAGATTGCTGCGGCGTATTTTTAACCGAATTCATCCGTTATCAAATTGGTTACATGTATTGTAGTTTGCTGAAGCGTATCGGAGAAAAATCTGTGCTTTGCACGATTAAAGCAAACCACTTAATTCTTCCTACACAACGAATAAAATTCAGAGGAAAGGTACTGAAAACTTCACTTTTCTATTCACACTAATTGATTTACACGTTCAAAACAGCTGATCGTATTGTCGCCATATTGTTTCATAAACCACAGTTCGAATAATAGTTTCTATGGTTATAGTAGGGTCCTGGCCATTTTAAAGTTATGAAAGGTTTGTAACACTGTTTAGCTTATAAAACCGTTATTAAGCGTTCATGCATACGAAAAAATGGACTTCCTGCTATAAAGGGTTTATAACAGGTTTAAAACGTTTGATAACTTTTCATGCATAAGACCGTTAGAATTTATTTATTTTTGAATTATTTTAAATTTTGTTTTCGTTGATAAGCTCTATTGATGATCAACTTTTTTATGAGGTAATAAAAAAATTGTAGTCATCATGCCTATTAGACGGACTAAACTGACAAATAAGAAATGTCATTTTTCTTACTAAAGCTGCCGGCTAAAAAACGGTAGTGACGGATATAGTTCAGTGTATATGCCACCACACATATACACATATGTGAATATGGTACCATGCTGAGTTGGGTCCGATCTATGGCAGAAGTAAATGATCCACTTGATTAATAATTGCTTTTACTGTTGTATTATTGTTATCAGTGTTTATTTATTCTTTGCGATAAATAAATGATTGTCTATTGTCCATTTATATCTTTCTAAATAATTAGCCGATTTCTAGCGGCGATCGGGCATCTTACCCTATATTTCATCGCAGATACAGACTGATTCAAACTTAATGTCGGCTGTGAAGAGCGCTGCAAGCGAGACTTTGCGCAGCGTCTCGCGCCTAACTTCACAGCCGCCATTAAGTTTGAATCAGCCTGTAACCACCAGTGTTATCCTGTATACCTGTGCCGTAGAGTAACAATGGCGCGTCAGTTTGCAGTGTTGCTGTAGGTCCGACTTGTTTTTGAACGCCTCGCCGCACTCTAAACACGCGATCACGTTATCCCCCGTGTGGATTCTGGAATACAGGTACAAGTTTTTTTAAAGTCCTGTCCACGCAAAGGTTGCCTGGAAGATATTGCTTTTAGCAATAAGTTCTAATATTTAAGTTTATTACATTATTTGTGTAATTCTTGGTGTGGACAATAAACAGTTAATCAATCAATCAATCAAGATTTACACATTTGCTCCGTTTCAGTTATATTGTAGACTCGTCATTATCAGTTAGAATACATCCACTGGTGGAGGAAGGCCTCCCTCTTAGAGTGGTCGCACATTGATTCGGCACGGCACCCGACAGGCGCCGGACCGACCGAAACACACTGCGCACAATTAACTGGTTCGAGCGAGACGGGCGTCTCGAGAAATGTCTTACGTTGTGCGGGACCTAGTACAAAATGTATGCACGGAGCGCCTTCGGGCGCGACCGTACGGTTTTTCTATCGGGTTTTTCTCATCGTATGCGGCTGGTCTTAGTATGGGGATGGTGGGGGGTTGCCATAATCCCCACGCTTGGCAGGCGGCTCGGGGAACGCAGAGCTCACCACCGTTAACCGAGAGGACGCTGCTGCCAGACCTCTGGTGATTCTGGATGTAGTTTCAGGACATACCCAGGTAGATTTTTAGAGTCTTAAGGAGATAAGGATAACCTTTACTCATTAAAGGATGGACAGACCAACGATAGAAAGGATGGAACGGCTGCAGGCTTAAATAGTCTTGTTACCTTCTGGGAATTACTAAATTACTATTTCAATTTTAGCGCCAACGTAAAATCAGCTCAAGTGTACCAAATTATTGTATTATCTTCTTAACTATACATATACCTGTGTTTGTTAACGATACATGATCAAGCAAATGCGAAATGTACTAAAATAGTACTTTAGTGCCTTAAATAAGGCTCGCACGTCATCGCGCGATCACAGAAAAGATTTCCATTGCGCGATGAAATCGCATCGTTAACTCAATTAAAGACGCGTCAGGATGAAAAAACCTGTCAAGGATAAGCATGTTATCTTAGGAGGAAGCTCACTTCATATGCGCGACGAGGGTCCGCTTCTGCAGGAACTCCTTCCCGCAGACGGGGCAGGCGTGCGGCACGCGGCCGTGCACGCGCCCGTGGTTCACGAGCTGGAACTTGCGCGCGAACGCCGCGCCGCAGTCCGAGCACACGAACGGCGACAGCGACCCGTGGAACCGGCTGTGCATCACGAGGTGCTCCTGCAGGCGCGACGGCTCATTAACATCTTTACACTTCATATCATTTATTTATTTATTTTATTTTATTTTATTCGGGAAACTAACAGCGACAAAAAAACATATATATATATATTGGCCGGACATTTATTGCACACAGCGCCATCTAGCCCCATACTAAGCAAAGCTTGTATTATGGAAACCAGATCGCTGATAGAATACTTATATACATTATTTTTTTTTCGTAAAAATATACTTATGATACATACTACACCCAGACACAGAACAAACATCGATGTACGTCACAAACATTTTTGTCCTGGGTGGGGATCGAACCCACGCCCTGCAGCTCTGAAGGCAGACATGCTACCAACTGAGCTATCAGGCTGTCAATAATACACATAATTATTAAACATATAGAAACTATGCGCCATTTAAGAGTTTCCGCATATCATTCATATATTCATAAGTTTTAGTTGTACAGGATGGTAGATACAAAATTGTGCGTCTATTGCCAAAACTTGCCGTTACAGACGTATGAATATCAATAATTATTATTATGTATTAATATAATTATATTATGTTGTATTATAATATTAATTAAGTCTTGAAATGTTAACGGTATGGTTACACATTTACAACATTATTTAACATTTATTTATTTACATTTACATTTATTTAAAAGTAATGAATGTCAAAAGGAATAATATTGATTTTATATAGATGTCAAATCAAACTAATAATTACTTATTATTAAACTATTAACATTTCACATCGTATATACTATTATAATTTAAAAAAATCTTTTAGTTCATAAAAACATTTTCCAGTGAACCACTGAGTCATACTTCTTTTAAATTTAAAAGAGTATTCTTTGAAATCGTCAGGAATGTTATTATTATTATCCTAAATGCTTACATATCCCTCAATGTGTGACTAATTATAGACAGAACTCCTTCTTTCTACGAGCATCTAACTATATAAATAAACTGGAAGACTATCCCGAATTTGACTTATTTAATTCATCCGCGAACTCGATAAAACTCAATATGACCAACAACTGGTTTGGTGTCTCCTTGACTTATACTTAGTATACCTACATATTATTTATTTAATTTCATTTAAGTAATTGCAGACAAGTGTCTTATTTAGTTTTGGCGGGAACACGGAAAAATCATGTCGTTGCATTCTATTATTTTCTTAAACTTGTGTTTTTTCGCGAATTAATGATTAAAAACGGTGGTGTTTTATTCATTGAGTGTTGAATTACGTGCATGAGTGTGGGCAAGTGATATAATGTGGTGGAGCATGTCTTTTCGTGTTGTTTCCAAATCTCCGTAGAAACTCATAGTAAAGTCGCCACAACTTTACTAGGGCATGACTTGGACTCGACTATGACTAACTTCGTGTGACTGACTGTGATTTCATGACATATTTGACTTGGTTTTAGTAAAAAAAACTTGAAAATTCATTAACGTGACACTGGCAGAATGCACAACGTGCGATGCCGGTAACTAAGAAAAAAAAAGTGTCTAATTAGTCTCAATATGCGGAAACTCTTAAATGGCGCATAGTTTCTAAATGTTTAGTAATTATGTTTTTTTGTCGCTGTTAGTTTCCCGAATAAAATAAAATAAAATAAATAAATCTTAATACACATTATTTAACAGTTATTACATGTCAATATTAGTCTGTTGGGCGGGCAATACAGTTTATAACGATGTTGAGACCGAACCTCATACTTTTTCCTAGTAGCTACCTTTGCTTCTTGAAAAAGGTTATGCTAGCCTGCTACTTAAATAAATAAATATTGGGGGACATTTTACACAGCGCCATCTAGCGCCATACTAAGCAAAGCAGATAGCTGATAGAATACTTATATACATATTTTTTTTCGTAAATTCATTATGCACCCAGACACAAAACAAACATCTGTGTTCGTCACATAATGTTTTGCCCTGGGTGGGGATCGAACCCGCGCCCTACACATCTAAAGGCAGACATGCTACCAACTGAGCTATAAGGCTGTCAAACAAGAGATCATTATTTTTTCGAGAGTTGCCTGTAAGAGGTGGATTTTAGCGAATACACCGCCTTTTGTGTCTATTTGTAGAGTTCCTTTTGTTATATACTTTGTTTAATGTATTTGAGTGACGAGACCAGCGTGACGGTCGCCTGGTGGTAAGCATCACACCTGCCCATAACAGCAGCAGTGCCTGAATTGTGAACTTGCGAACAAAATCCTGAGCCGCGTTGCACAGCGCTCGTCACCCTGAGACATTAGATGTGAAATCTCTTCATGCCCAGTAGCTTCTCTGGTAACATTGCTCTTCAAACCGAAACACTACTAATGCTTGCACACTACTGCTTGGCGGTTGAATAACTAGCAAAGGCGTGGTACTTCGGCGGACTCAGCATTAGAGTGTTAACACTTTTGTGTTAATAAAATAAATATTAAAGTGTTCTAAATAAAGTGTTATTTATTTGTACTCCAGGCATAATAGCGCCGAAGTCAGAGCATAAACCGACTATGTAATAAATACTAAGTACTCCGGGATCCACAAAGATCTTCAAAGAATCCGTCTTGACCTCATACTTATTTTATATCTAACACCAAAGTTAAAAGCTAGTTAACTAGTTAACTCGCTATTTATGGGTGTTCTTGCAAACATATACCGAGTGCATTGAGCTAATATCTATCGAGTCACAATCGTGCAAAAAAAATGTCCGAGCCAAAACTCGGCGCACGCTACGCAGTGCGCCGACTTTTTGACCGACTTGAACTACGATAAGACACAAGCGCTCAAGCATACATTGAACACTATACAAGCCACATAACGTCTAAATTCGAACAATTGTGAACTATATAATGCACGTATAGTTATGTACAACGGCAGTCGGACGTTTTTTGACTGTTTTCAGTTACAGATTGTGACTCTTTAGATATTAGCTCAATGACCGAGAGAGATTATTATTGAGAGCGATCTTCGGAGTTCATGGTACCCTGGTACTTCTGGTATAAGAGCTCCGAAGTTAAAACATAAGAATGGTCCATGGAACCGAAACAAGTGGTAAGAGTAAACAAGAATAAGCTAGTTACCTTCTGCGCAAAACTCTCCCCGCAGTCGTTGCAGACGTAAGGCCTCTCGCCCGCGTGGTACTTCCGGTGGGTGACGAGGTGTCTGTTCAGCGGGAACCCTCGCCCGCACTCGTTGCAAATGTACGGACGATCCCGGCTGTGGACCTGACCAATGTATTGTTACGTTAGATTCCACTAATTCCGCATTATTTATAGGGATTATTACACAATTACATGTAACAAAACGGTTCAACAAATGTATGTGTTGATCATTATGAACAATTTTTACTATGGGGCCAACGCCCCATAGTAAAAATGAAATTAAAGTAAAGTAAAACTGAATTCGCGAAAAAAAAAACAATTTTGCATACAAAAAGTTTATTGACCTTGGGCAAAATGTATGGAACACCTGTTTTTTTGCGAATTCTGGATCAGCTGTTCCTACATCGTAGGAACAGCTACAACACTGGTGGTATAATCGATGTGTTGCGAATCCAGCAGGGCTAGCATGCGCACCGCGAGAAAATTTTCTCGATTCTTAAAAACAGAACAAGGCTACGAATCTGTATAAGTCTGTTTCGTTTTCTCACGACATAAAGACACGACAATTTTTTCTCGCGATGCGCATGCTAGCCCTGCAGAAGATGTTTATATAATCCTAGAGCTAACTCTAGCCTTATAAACATCTTCTGTCTTCATCTACAGCCCTTTCATTCATTCACTTTCTAACTACTCCATTGTGAAAATCGATAACATGATGTGCCTTTTTTTCGTGTTTAAGCAACAGTTCTTTGCAGATAGTTTAACTTTATCATCATAATCAGCCTACTTTAGTCCTCTGCTGAACATATTCTTCTTCCAATGCACGCCACTCAGTTTAATTTTCTATATCGTCACTCTATCAACATTTGCATGTTTTTTTTATTGACTCACAAATGAGCTCGCAACAAAACAACACTTCGAAAATTAAATTTAAATATGTGCACAAATAACGAAGTTATAAACATTTTAGTTTCATGTTAGACACGGGCACTATACTAGCTAATGACGTGAAAGTCCACGATTCCAAACAAATTCTATACTAGCACGTGTTTTGCTAGAAATGGACAGAAGACTCCCATCCCAAATACTTTGAACGGTTATATATCAGGACTTTACCAGCCGATTTCAATTTTTTCTAGCATCAGATTCAGTTAAACTCTCCAGTTTAACAAAACACGTGCATATTCCCTATTCATTTTAATTATAAATGGATTAATATCATCATCAACTTCCTGTCCTTTTCCTACTAGATGGAGGGATCGGCACAGCACAGCATATTGCCGATGTTCTACCGCCTACCGTCATCATTTATTTATAAATGACCTAATAAACAAAACCTGACCTCTATAAAATACATAAACACATTCATGGAAATTTTATAGCCAATCTTAATAAACAAATGCACCAAAACTTACCCTCGAATGCGTAACAAGGTGATGCTTCAACGTGAACGCCATTTTACACTCGTGACACTTATACGGCCGCTCCGCAGAATGCAACAGCAGATGCGTGTTGAGGCAATGCTTCCGTGCAAACGCCTTACCACAATGTGCGCACACATGCGGCCTTTCACCTAGAAACAAGCCATGAAGTTTCTATAGGTACGTGTTACCTACCCGTGAGTGAGAGAGGAGATGGTGCTTCAGAGTGAAGGTTTTCTTGCACTCTCGGCACTGATAGGGGCGGTTGTTGGTGTGTAGGAGGAGATGCGTGGTGAGGCAGTGTTTGTGCGAGAATGACTTGCCGCAGTGCGTACAACTGAACGGCCGATCACCTGAAACAGAGCGGACCGCTATCGGTGCCACGGCAAGTCATGCGCATTCCATTTATTGCTATTGTTAGTTCTATTTGTTTGAATGTCATATGCCTTTATCAACAAACTACAAAGACCTGGACCTGGACCTGGGTATGTCCTTAAACTGCAAGCAAACCCACCAGAGGACGGGCAGCAGCGTCTTCTTGGTTAACGGTGGTGACCATTCTGCGATCCCCAAGCCGCCTGCCGTGGGGATTATAGCAACGCCCCTCTATAAAGGGGGAGGCCTTCGTCCAGCAGTGGACGTTTTATGGCTGACGACAAAGACTACTTAGACTACTACAAAAAAAAACAAAACGAGTGTATCCAGACCGATGAAAGTCTAGTGACACAAAGACTACTTAAACCTACTAAACAAAAAAACAAAAGGATTGTATCCAGACCGATGAAATTCTAGAGATACTATTTGTACTACGTTTTGTTGGAACTGATATTACTGCACAACAGAAATTATTTCATAAGGGCGATTAACTAAGGCCGCGTGTTAGACCTCAGCGGGCGGCGCGGCGGTGCGACAGTGGAAACGGGTTGTAACAAAAGCGGTCAGTATACCTATATTGTACAATATGTACTGGTCGGACGATAAGTTAAATTTCGATATCGGTCGTGTCTATGAACTCTGAAATTAAGGCTAGTCAATCTAGCCACTCAGCTTTTACAAACTTACTTTAGTACATGTTTCAATACGAAATCATGTGAAACCGACTCTGCCTCTATATTCTCAAGCCATTAGGCTTCGATTTGGAAACAACACTGTTTCAGATCATTCCAGATTGAACCTGGGTATGTCCTTAAACTGCATCCAGAACCACCGGAGGACGGGCAGCAGCGTCCTCTCAGTTAACGGTGGTAACCATTCTGCGATCCCCAAGCCGCCTGCCAAGCGTGGGGATTATGGCAACACCTCCCTTTAAGGGAGAGGCCTTCGCCCAGCAGTGGACGTCTTCCAGCTGTTGGTGATGTCCTTAAACTGCAACCAGACCCACCGGAGGACGGGCAGCAGCGTCCTTTTGGTTATCGCTGGTGAGCATTCTGCGTTCTCCAAGCCGCCTGCCAAGCGTGGGGATAATGGCAACATCCCTCTATTGGCCTTCGTCCAGCAGTGGACGCCTTATGGCTGAGGACGACTGTTTCAGATATTCTAAATACAGAACACGGAGTTGGAAAGAGTCGTTTTGGAATTGAATCCAATTCGATTTCGGGTTCAGAAAACAACGTCTGGACCTCACTTCGATAGCGGTGAAGTGATTCCATACACAAATAACTGCGTCCTCGCTGCCACTGACTCGCCTCCCGCTGAGGTAAAACCACAGAAAAGCGAAAGCCCTACTTCTTAGATAGAACGGCTGTCAAAACAATGTTGTAAAGCAATTGTATGGAAAACCGCTGCCGCCAGTTTCACACTTATTTGTATAGAAACTACAACGAAAAAATGCCAATCATTGGTCGCGCATTTGAAGTAAAACGCTCGAAATAACATTTTGAAACAGATTAAAATTGATCTAATTACGATAATGTGGTTTGGTTTCCTACGCGTCTATTTAAATTGTCTTTTTGAGTGTTCTCAGTTTAAAAACATGTATATCGGTAGAATTGTCATTAAGCGCATTTGCACTTAATGCAGGCTAGCGCGGCCCGTCACATATCCGTTCTATTCACTTCTCTCTTCAGTGGGTAAAACACTCGGTCTAAGGTTCGACAGGTGAGAAGGTGCAGGATTTTCCTGCAAAGCAGATCATCTGCTTGGCTATGTGGACGCTAAAAACAAATTGTCGAATGACAAATCCGAATAAAAGATTAAAAGTTGAGCTAAAAATTAAGGAGGGTTGGGGGTTCAAGTTCTTTGTCTTACAGTTATGAAAAATTTTGCTTGGGATGATTTAAAGTGGTGAATATGGTAGGAAACGGTTAGTAATTAACCCGGCGGTATGGAAGATACGAGTATTTGGGAGCGGGGCGAATGTCTTCCGTACGCGGACGAAGTCGCGGGGGACCTCTAGCACATAATAAATAATAGTACTACATACAGAAAGTTAACTCCGCAAAGGAATTGAAATAAATAAGGACTCTATCTACTTGGCAATAAAGTAGCAATTCAACTCGCACAGCGCTGGATACCCCTCGCTATATTCACCTAGATATACCGCTCTCTTTCTATCACGTATGCTTAGTTACGTGCGACGAGGCTAGCGTGCGGGCGGCCACTGACTTTTGCCTTGCATTGTCCTCCCGGACGGAGCGTCGGCCGAACATACCTCAACTGCGGAGTGACACCCCCCACCGCTAGTACAGATTTATTTACTAAAATTTATTTTATTTTGTAATTAAAACGGCTACAAGCCAATTACATTAATTACAACACAGATACAGTTATAATACCTCTCTAGCTAATATAAAAAAAGTCCAGAAGCGGATATTGTTTCATTTTAATAATGAACCTTAATACCCTGTAATAGCGTTGTAAAACATTTGTGAGCGTGTAAAACATTCGGCATCGTAGCACGTCACACGATTGGCGCGGTCACACGCGAACAAAACAAGGCATATTACGCTATTTATGCTTTGTTTTGACGGTGCCGTTTTCGAGCGGCGATCGGGGATCTACCCTATATTTCGTCGCAGATTCTCAGTGATCGTTTTCGATTTCATTTACACGCCTGCAATGTTTCTATTGATTTGGCTAAAAAAAACGTACACTCGAAATGCTGGAGAGTTTTTAAAACCTTTGTTTCCCAGTGCATCCATCTCCCATCGGAAAGCGGAATATCCGAGTAATAAAAGTAATTAGGTCAGTCTCCCTGAACGTTGCGTCGCGCTTGGTAAAATAATTCCACTAATATTTACTTTTACACGTGGGGAATTCACACCTCTAGCGATTGTTGACAACTTTAGATTTTTGTAAAGGATATTTTTATTATCAGATAGAAATCATGAAAGAGCTAGATTTTATTAACCGACTTCTAAAAGTAGGCGGTTCTTAATTCCGTTGTATTTTTTTTCATGTTTGTTACCTAAGAACTCTCTTATAAACCGATTTGGAAAATATATTTTGTTTATTTGAAAAGATGTACTTTCAGATTGGTCATATAGTTTTTTTATATCAAAATCGCAAGAAGACATGCACCCAAGTCAACGAAATTGAAGTGTGTAGTTTTTTTTTAATTACCACCCCCTGAAATGTACACACCTTTAAATTAACAACCCTGACGTACGTCTGAGGAAGATGATTAGTTGAAATTTTCCCACTGCTAGGATTATCTACAGCAGTGTTTTTCAATCTTTTTTGATTTCGCGACTGCTTTACAGGTTGAAAAATTCTGAAGACCCCCTTACAATGTACAAAGAAATAATTAAATTAGAACACTATATGCGTTAAATATTTTACATATTTTGATACATTTATTCATTATCAGGACCTTACACTTTGCAATAAGTCGCGAGTTTTGAAAGAAAGTACGAGGTAAGTTGGTCAAGATTACCCGCGACTTTGCTTTGGATGCCTTTTTCTTATTGCCCGCGACCCCCCGATCAAGGCTTTGCGACCCCCCTAGGGGTCGCGACCCACAGATTGAAAAACACTGATCTACAGTATTACCAGTAGAGAAAAAAGTTTTCGTTCCAAGCAATAGCTAACTAGCTTTAATCCGCGGCTTCATGCCTTATGCGCGTGGAATAAGTATGTTTCCGGGATCAAAATCCTTTTTTAACTTTTTTCTTTTTAATTATATGGCTTAGGCATTTGTTTACTTAACGTTTTAAGTTTATGGTCACGCATTTTTTTTTGGCACGAGCAAGACCTCTTGAAGCCTCGCACACTTACACGTACTTAGCACAGTAACTATGCTTGAATCATTATGAACTTGCTAACAAAATCCTACGCCGCACTGCACTGCGCTCATCCCGAGTTTTTTTTTTACTAGTTATTGGCTTGAGTTAGAATGCCATCTCGTTAGATGTCAAACTCTTCACGCCCAGTAATTTCTCTGGTAACATTGCCTTTCAAATCGAAACACAGTAATGCTTGCAGTTAGAAAACTGACAAATGTGTGGTACGTCCCCAGTCGGACTCTGCAATAGACTCGTAACCACTATACAAAAGTAAAGTTTATATAATAAACAATAGAAACCATGGCCTTTACAAAACAGCCTCATCATAAGCCCGGCCGGAGACGTCCACTGCTGAACGAAGGCCTCCACCTTAGACCGCCATACTGTAGGTACGACAACTTGCCATTTGCTACCGCCTGCGACTTTCACAATGTCGGTTCGCCTAGTGGAAGGCCTTCCAAACAGCCAAAACACAGTTTAAAACAGCCTCACTACAAAACATGCAATATAAGTGGTTAAGTCGTTGAAATACATACCAGTGTGTACCCTGGCGTGCGTGGTGAGGTGGTGCTTGAGCAGGAAGGACTTGCCGCACTCGTCGCACGAGTAAGGGCGCTCCTTGACCGCGGGCGCCGCTGACGTCATCACCGTCTGCGAGCTCAGCAGCTCCGTCTGCGAATAAACCGTCTGACATACCGTTAGTACCGGACCACCGCTTAACTTCACAAGGGAGCGTCCATAATTTACGTGACACGTTTAAGGGGAGCCGAATCTCATCCAATCTCACGTGGGCGGGTCTCGGCATTTTTTTTTTATAAGTTATAAATTACGTTTCTACACCGTCTGACATACCGTTAGTACCGGACTGCCGCTTAACTTCACAAGGAAGCGTCCATTCATTACGTGAAACGTTTAAGGGGAGCCGAATCTCATCCAATCTCACGTGGGCGGGTCTCGGCATTTTTTTAAAAATAATTTATATATTGCTTTTTTTCAGAAACGTACTCGGGTCTGTGTAACTAACGTATAAAAAAGCAGGGCTCTCTATAAATCATCATCATCATCATCAGCCTGGAGACGTCCACTGCTGAACGAAGGCCTCCCCCTTAGACCGCCACTCTCTATAAATAATGAGGGGTAAAGCTACCAAAAGTGGCTTTGTAGCAAAGCGTACCACAGACCTGCATGACCTATAATGCACAGTATTATGTTAAGTTTTTGTTTTTTAGCTTTCCTAACATCGTATTATTTTATATGGTAATGGTGGCAGCATACCACAATACGATTAATAGGCTAGATGACTGGTTTTTTTTTATTGTCCTATTAAAATGTGGCCCATAAATATGATTAATGAAAAGAAAATGAAAATCTGATCAAAAATAAGCAACTTATAAGCATTTTAATATCATGCTAGACAAAGAGGCGAAACAGCAAATCGTGACGTCACTTCTCTTTACGCCATATAAATTCTATTCTGACAAGTAAGGCGTGAGTCATTTTTTGTTTTGGGGGAATGGGACAGAGTTGGCTCTACCAAAAACTTTAAACGCTTATATATCAGAACATTAATAACCGATTTAATAAAAAAAAACAATATACGTACTATATTTACTTAAATTCTTCATCAAATCTATTGGTTTCAACGATTGAAACATCAGTCGTCTACCCTATTCAGCACAATAAAATAGCGTATTAGTTGCATTTTATTACATAAATGTAAAAAAAAAAAATTTTGGCTGATTAATGTACTTAAACAACAACGTAATTTACAAATTGAATGTAATAAATTAATGCAATGGGGATCCAAACTGCGTTTTTTCCGCTAGGTGGCGCATCGTCGATGCGGCAATAGTCAAATGTTAATCTCATACATTTTGTTGCTTTTTGTTTTGTTTTGTAGAGAACATTTTAAAGGCTCGGAATACCAGGGAGAATCTGCATACACTGGTTTGTACAGCAATCCTATGTCTTAGTAATTAAAGCTCTGCCCAACATCAAATGTATTTAGACAACTATAATATAACCTACAAATCTATTTTCAGGCCATGAACAGCTGCATAGATTATTAAAATGAGGCACAGTACCCAGTATTTTTCCTTGGACTAGATTATCGACAACGCCCTCATCAAGAGCAGATAGGTATAAGAAATTATTAACAAGAAAATTGATTTTGCCACATCCGGACCGCCGCTGGCGCCATCTGCGTTTTGCGTGTGGAACCTCATTAAAATAATATAAAGTTGCAATTTCCATGGATTCCATCGAAAATCCATCTATTTCCGACTAGTAAAGACTGTTTCAAGACCCAATGCTTTCTAACAGTTCTATGATTAACCCTTAACCTACCCGCGGTCTGACAGACTCCGGCGATGTTATTTATGTTAATAATCTTATTTTCCAAACATATTGGTATTTTTTTATTTTTCCTATAAGTATGAGGACAATTTGGTTTATTTCATATATTATGTTGTTTTTTCTTGTTTCTGTAATTTTAATATGAATATAAAACTAATAAAATACCATAAGTTACATCAATTTGTCTTTTTCTGTCATAGTTTTTTTTCGAGGACAATTTATCGCCGACGTCTCACAGACCGCGGGTAGGCAGTTACGTGACCAATATGAGAGGTAGGTGGTTAAGGGTTACCTTAAGAGCTACCAATTTAAATGACATGTAGCTTAGTTAGTACGGCAGATTACCTCAAATTTGCAACTTAGTGCTCTTGTGGAGGAGGTGAATATTGGTTCTTTAATAAGGTAGATTAGTTTCGATCCAGTAGAAATACTTACTATAGTTTCATTATGGAGATTCAAGGGGCTGCTTGGCGTCTTAGGTGACATCGCAATTGAGCCCCCAGGTGGCTCATGGATCACCAGGTACTAGGGATACCAAGAGCATTGTTCGCTTGAAACATTCATTGACTACACATATTGAGACACTTCAAACAGTCAATGAAAGGAATAAAAATAATTTTGAACAGAATTAAGGAAAATTACAAAGTGAGTTGCAAATTCTTAGGTATCCTTGCAATTCTTTTATCAATTTCTTGGAAACACAAAGGTTGCATTTGTATGGAAATAAATATATGTAAATAAATACTAGTATGTATTAGATAATATATAAATATAATATATATCAAGTTTTTGTTGCCTAGACTTAAGTACATATAAAAATGACATTTATTAAATAAGTATATAGTGATGCAATATTTTTTAATCTCATCTGATTTGCCAAATACCGATAAGAATGATTTTATATATGTGGATCTTTTTTTAAATTATCTAATTGTTTGTTAAGGTACATATTTTCGGGGTGGGAATTTCAAAAAATCAATCAGTTTTTTTATTGTATCGAGGCCAGCTAACTATTATAAATGATCACAATGTTTGCGGCTACCCATAAGTACTCTTTACTAATGTGATGATGATTCATGTAAAGCTTCCTCATCAGCCAGAAAGTGTCCACTGCTGTACGAAGGCCTCTTTCAATAGGGAGGGGTTGCCATAATCCCCACACTTGGCAGGTGGCTTGGGAATAGCAGAATGCTCACCACCGTTAACTAAGAGGATGCTTCTGCCGTCCTCTGGTGGTTCTGGATGGAGTTTTAGGACATACCCAGGTCCATGTAAAGCTATTTACCAGTATGGCACCTTATAATGACAATGATACCCATTTAAGAATAACCATTGATTGCCACAAACATTAAGATCATTTACAATTGTTACCGGCCTATCTACAAGGAGAAAAAAAACACATTTTTTTAATTTCCTACCATGCTTGAAACATTAGCAAATTAAAGTATGACCATAGGGAGTAATGAATTAGGATTAGGGCTCTTTTTGTTGTTAAAATCTTTTCCAGAGCTTTTCATTCACACTACAGTCAGAACAGAATGCGTTTAACAGCTCTACAATAACATTGTCTAAAGCTGAATGAAAACACTTTTGATAGTTCTAGTTTTGCGATTATAATACCTATAGCGACAGGTGGTAGCCGATTTTTATCTATAGCAAAATAATTAAATGTTTTCATTCAGCTTTAGAAAATGTTATTGTAGCTGTCAAACTCATTCTCTCAGTGGCCGGACTGTAAATTTAACTTTAATTCAGTATGTCTAAAGAATATAATTGCTTTTGTAAATGTAAGTATATTGTGATGATTAATAAGAAATAAGAACTAAAAAGCAATATGATCAGCATTTGAGAAACCAGAGCCCAGTTTTATAAACCTACAAGCACTACTTGTAGTGAAAAACAGGCAACACCGCAAAAAAATATTGAGTATAGCGTTTTCTAAGGCTTCAAGACAACTAGTGTACAAACTAGAAGTAAAAACACTTGTCTATAGGATAAAGACAAACCTGTTACTGGTATAAAAGCTAGTACAATTGTAAGCTTGTACTTGTAGCTTTATAAAACAGGGCCCAGGCATTAATGTTGTGGAAACTTACTTTCGGTGAGTTATTAGCCGTCCCAGGTTCTTGCTTAGCATGCAACAAGTGATGTTGTTGAACTGTAGTCGTAGCCAACGGGTCCTGTGGCTGCTGCGTTGTAACCTCTGCCAGGCTTTTAAGTCCTCCATTCAATATCGTATGATTCAACTGTGAGGCATCTATAACTGGCGTAGCGATTCCTTGGGCTTGTAATGCTCTCTTCATTAAAATCTCATTACATTCTTCAGCTGTCAGTTGAATTGGGCCAATAGGAGTCATGAATGGCTTGCTTGTGAGGTTGGCAGCTGCAATAGTTTATGGATATAAACACAATAAGATTTCAGATACGTAAATAGGTGCACCAGATTTTCATTTTGGAGTGAACAACTTGTTTTCTTGATATGTCTAATGACATGATTAGTGAAGAATATCAAGAAAACAAGTTGTTTACTCAATATTTTTGTGAAAACTGTGCAGAGTATGGTGTAAAATTTTGCTGTATGTAATTTTTTTTGTTTCCAATAAGATTTTCTGAGAAACATTTAAAGTAATAATTGTTCAAAAAACAGATTAAGTACAACAAAACGCAACTGAATTGTGGACATACAGTTTTTGGTAGAAAATTCAATTTGAAATAAAATTTTATATTTTATAAAGTGTTTCCACACTTTGGGTATTTGTTTTTTTTTTTATTAATATAGTATGAAAAATTATGAGCTCTGGCAGGAATGGAACCCAGACATTGTTCAAGTTCGAGTCTTGCAAGAGAGCATAGTTTGTTTATATTAAAAAAAAGATTGTAATAAAATTGGTTACAAGAATGAAAAAGTTCTTACTATGAATGGTGGCCGTCTGATTTTGCTGAGATACTCTATTTATAGTATGTGTGGGTGATTCATTCAGCACAAACATAGCTCTCCGGGCAGTCACTGGCGCCCCAGAAGTCACCACTCTTGTCACTTGTGCTCCTGTGTTAGAGACGGCCACTGAAACTGTGCCAATCTTCTCCTGCACTTGTGGAGTCTTGTGTGACATCACTGTCAGGGTGGTCTCTGGAGATACCTAGAAAATTTTGTACAATAGAAATAAATATTTATTTAAACACTAAAAAGCAAGAAGCAAGTAATTTTAAGTGGAGGTGCATATCACCTCCACTACACACTGACATCCCATTTGGAGTGCCTTGTGCCCATTATTAGATATATTTAAAAAAACACTACAATTTTTCTCATTTTACAGTTTGGGGTTTACTTTTTTCAGAATTTTAATTGTTGCACACAAATTCATTGAAGAAAAGAAATTATTTATATATTTTTACTTACAGAATTCCCGAGTGTATAGCTGAGACTGCTTGGTGTTTCCACCTCACCCTTGGTGAGGTCTGCAGAGCTCGTGAACCCCCACGAATACCCGCCGAACCCCGACACATTGTTAGGCGTTGGCATACACATTTTACTTAACAAAACTCAACACAACATCAACAAAATAATCCCACTAACACAAATCTACTATTTGATAGTAAACACACCTCATGACAGTTTTATCATTACGAATACGAGCATGTATGTACGCTTTCACACCCACAAGCGCAAAACGCACTCATCGACGACGCGTCGAATCACCGGCGATTTCACACAAAACAACACTGGTAATTCATGTTTTACTCCACTAATTCACACCAGCATCGAAAATTTATGAAGAAAGAACCTTGCAATTTGATCAAAATGTCCAATTGCAAAAGGCGGCACAGGACAACGACGCTACGAGTAGCATTGTCACGCACTTAATTTGCAATGTTTGACATGCTCCTTAGGGTGTCTCTAAGATTAATTCTTCTATTTATGTAGTAAGTATACCTTTAAACTAGGAAATAACAAATAAGTTTAATGGAATAGCATGATTTCATGAAAACATTAATTTTATCGCACACACAAAAAACCGGACGCCATTTTATTATTTATGGTCAATGTTTTTTTTTATGATCACTCTTTTATTTTATTTTTAGTTGGTGTGACAATATAAAAATATTTTCGTAGCCAGCCGAGCGTCCGGAGCAACGGGGATCCACACTGCGTTCTTTTCCGCTAGGTGGCGCAACGTCGATGTGGCCATAGTCAACTCTGTCAATCTCATACATTTTGTTGTTTTCTTTCTACAATTTAATGGTTTTACTTTATTCAGACTCAGACTACCAGGGAGAATCTGCTTAATTAAACTGGTTTATACAGCAATCCTTTGCCTTGCTAATAATTAAAGCACTGTCTAACCTAAAAATGTATTTTCAGGCCGTCCAAAGCTGTATAGATTCTTAAAACAAGGCACAATACCTAATATTTTTTTCTTGGTCTAGATTATCGACAACGTCCTAATCAAGAGCAGAAACAAGATTATTAACAAGAAAACTAATTTTGCCATATCCATATCAATTATAAATAATAATAACAATAACAATAATTGTATTTACTTTAAACTGATATTACAGGTGATATTGGTGTCGATTCTGTTGCAGCGCTCACTAAACTAAACTTAATTTGACAGGACGAAACCTGTTGACATCCTTTTCTAACATATTGAAATGAAATGAGACGCGTATAATTTTAGTCCAGTCAGATTAGTTTAGTTTAGTGAGCGGTGCAACAGAATCGACATCATTGTATTTTAATGTTTAGTGTACATTTTTCTTATTATCAGTCGCTGGTCTCCACACTAAGATTCCCTGTATTGCGAAGACCAATGTCATTACAAATGTTTATTTACATAGTTAGGTACATAGAGACGGACAAAAATGCTAGAGAATAAATTTAATTAAATTAATAAATAATATTATTATACCTTGCACATAGTACAAGCTTAGCCTAATTCGGGGCTGTGTACTCCGGCACCCGTTCTTGCTGCCTCTAACACCGGAGGTATGTCATTAATTTGATGGCACACTGGCAAGTAAATAAATATTGGACGAGTTTTGGCGGGAACATGGAAAAATCATGTCGTTGCATTCTATTATTTTCTTAAACTTGTGTTTTTTCGCAAATTAATGATTAAAAATAGTGGTGTTTTATTCATTGAGTGTTGAATTACATGCACGAGTATGGGCAAGTGATATAATGTGGTGAAACATGTCTTTTCGTGTTGTTTTCAAAACTCCATAGAAGCTCATAGCAAAGTCGCCACAACTTTACTAGGGTATGACTTGGACTCGACTATGACTAATTTCGTGTGACTTACTGTGATTTCATGACTTACTTGACTTGATGATAACAAATAAACGTGAAAATTCATAAACTTGACACTGGCAGAATGCACAACGTGCGATGCCAATAACTAAGAAAAAAAAATTGGACTTCAAAATCGGATTACTGTCATTGTCAGTATCAAAGAATAAAGCAATCTGAGATTTTCAAAGAAATTTATAGATTTTGAAAAATCATCTATAGTAAAACAATACGCCAAAAGTACGACGTACGACGCCATACGACGAAAATCGCGTTGGTAAAAACCAACATAGTAAAGAAAAAATAGTGTGAAGCGCGTTGCTTGTCATTAAAGCTTTTCACCTCAATAACAATTTTAGTTTATTTCGGACCTTCCTAGCAACCTTGATAGAACGCTCGGTGTTGTGTTGTGTTATTTTTCTCTATTGTTACCGTCGTGGATGCGTTCCGTAATGCGCTAAAAGTGATAATATCACGAATCCGACCAAATTTAAAGTCACAAAATATAAGGGCATTGATTTGATCGAGTAATAATTGTGATTTGGTCGGATTCGCGATATTATCACTTTTAGCGCATTACGGAACGCACAGCAGTTGTTCGTTGTTCGCGAATTTGTTGCGTTTTACTTACTCTATGGTTGCGTTTACGACGCGACGTCGTCCATCGTCGTCAGAAAATAAATATTTGTTAGTTTTTTTGGAGATTCAGATTCAGCACAGTTAGTAGTTTTTTCAGAAATCCTACACCGTTTTCTTGTAGAATTGTCCAGTCAGAACTCATCCAACATGAATGCTATGTCCATGGACGGTGATGAACCATCATCCTTGCTGTCGTTTTCAACGAACCATCCTCTGGAGCAGTTTGTGCTTCTTGCCAAAGGTGCCAAGGGTTCTGCGTGCGCAGAACTCATAAAACAAGTCCTGGAGGCGCCAGGTGTTCATGTCTTTGGCGAGCTTTTAGAAATGCCGAATATAAAAGAGGTTAGTCATTGTTGGTTAATAAAAAAAAACTTGTTTTGTTGTTTCTTGACCATGACTATGAAGTAAATACTATAATAATAATCGGCTTCTACTGTAGTCAGGTCCTGTGCTGAGCTATACTATCTGCTTATGAATATTTACTAATCCCATAAGAAAATTTTAAGTACTTGTACACTCTTTCATCTTTTAAAAATCTTATATTTCAGCTCGAAACTGGTCCCTATGCTAAGCACCACAAATCTCTCAACCTCTTTGCTTACGGCACTTACAAAGAATACTTAGAGAACAAGTCTGATTACTTGGAACTTACACCTGCACAATGCAAGAAGCTCCAGCATCTTACCATCGCTACTCTTGCCACACAGGAGAAGTGTATCCCGTACAGTGTGTTACTCGAAGAGCTGGACATTAAGAATGTCAGAGATCTAGAAGATCTCATTATTGAAGCTATTTATGCAGGTAAGAAGCAGTAGTTTCAAAACAAGATTTTTCAGAAATCAAAATGTGCAATTTTTTCGAGCTATTACACTGATACTGACCCTGGACTATGAAGGCTATGGTAAGAGAGAATATGGTGTTTGCATGTCTTTGCATTATTAAAAATAATAGGATAAGTGGAAGTTTAACTGAATCTGGTATTTACATCAAACAAATAATTGAAATCAACTGGTAATATACTGAAATACATATAAGCGTTAAATCTTCTGGAAGGTAATGTAATGACCTGTCCCTTTCTATCAAAACAAATGCTAGTATAGAATTTTGTTTGGAATTGTGGACTACGACATTATTTGTCATGAAAATGCACTCAATGTCTAACATGAAACTAAAATGTTTATAACTTTGTTATTTGTGCACATGTTTCAATTTTGTTTTCTAAGATTGATTTTGTTGCGAGTCAAAGTTATTGGGAATCAATAAAAACACATGCATATTCCCTGTTGTAAATTTATCAATCAAAAATCATTCTGTCGCTGAACTTTTGAATAGTCTAAAAGAATTTGAAAGAAAATGTAACTTTTATGAGAAAACTTAATTGAATATTTCAAAAATTGTTGATTCATTGCATTTTGGTTAGCTTTGAGTTGATTTATGTGCAATGTTTTTTAAGCAGGTTCCGTTTTTGTGTTTCTTAGCTATGTTTGATAAAAGCCAATGGCTTAAAAAGTTATGAGCATGTTTTAAAAATTACAATTTATTTTCTTGACTTGAATTTAGTAGTTTTAACTAGGGCCCTAACTAGGGTGGTGCCAGCAGTGCCCAGGCACAGGGCGCAGATCCTGTAGGGGCGCAGAAATGACCTGTACCAATTTTTGGGTCATGCATCTAGCAGCTATATAAATATATAAGATGAATGATGATGATGATAAATATCGGCGCAAGAAAAGCTTGTAAAGTTACAACACTGGTTTTAACCCCATCAACCGAATGTTACAGACATTATTCACGGCAAGCTGGACCAAGAATGCAAGCGAGTGGAAGTGGATGTGGCCCTCGGCAGAGATGCGAGGCTTGAAGATGCCTCCTCCATAGCTGATGTCCTCGCTGACTGGTGCAATGCGTGTGAACAAGTGCTGAGCTCTGTAGACCAGCATATACAGAGGGCCAACCATCACAAACAGAAGGCTTTACATCACCAGCAAAATATTGAACAAGAGGTACACTTGTGCATCTTCTTCTTCTCATCTTTTTTTTTCATCTGACTCACGCATCAATATAAATTTACTACATACTAGATTTCGCCATCCGTACACTCGCACTGTTCGACTGAACTGTACTGCAATCCGTACACTTTACTTCAATGTGGTCTCGACATCTATGTAGTGTAGACGCCTATGGAGCGGCGATAAGTAATAATTTATTTATTTATTTAATGATAGGCGAGCAGCATTATGCTGATCAGTATTTGTCTGTTAAGTCTATCTTCTCCTTTTTTATCCATTTATCCAGACTGTTCTTAAATGCGAATGTTCTTATACGGGAATTCAAATCTAAGCGTGAACCGGGGGCCTATTTTTGAATCGGACGCAAGCGTAGCGCATGCGAATGGAGCTGCGCACGATAAAAAATAAGGCCCCTGAACGTAAATAAGAATTAATTAGTCAAGTAAGTAAGCTCCGCGCCCTCGCCCGGCGCCGGCCCCCGCTTTCACGTTATGACACGTTATTTGTTCAGAATAGCTTCTCTAGTACGTAATACATATATCTCAATGGTCTCACATGAACAGTTTGACTACTTCTAATCATCGCCAGCCATAAGACGTCCACTACTGGACGAAGGCCTCCCCCTTACTAGGGAGGGGCTGTCACAATTCCCACGTTTGGCAGGAGGCTTGGGGATTGCAGTGTTATCACCGTTAACCAAGAGGACGCTGCTGCCTGTCCTCCGGTGGTTCTGGGTGCAGTTTTAGTACATACTTAGGACTACTTCTAATGCCTGTGGTTAATTGCCATGCTCTGGTATTTCTAGGTTTTAGGCTGACTTAGGTATAGTCTGTCCCGTCCCGTCACCAGTGTGCTACTGCGAGTGGCAGTATACTGTACTCAAAATCCGTCAGTGCGCTGCGGCCCCAATGTCAAAGTATTTTTCGTTGCGATGCGGCCCGTCATAATGTGCAAGATCCTTAAATGTACATTTCTAGGGTAATTTACATTACGAATTTCCATTTTCTATTGTAACAAATATTGATTTCTCTCACAGATTGTCTACATAAAGAAGACATTGAAGAGCCAGGTCGAGAGCGAGGATTCAGCCTCAGGCGGGGGCACCGAACCCCACTCGGCTCCTAAAAAGAACTCCGGGAAGGGCAAAACCCCTCGTGCTGCACCCAAGTTTTGGCAGAAGAACACATAAACATAACACTCTTTCTTCTATCAGTCTGTATATAATCTTGTGATAATTTTCAGAATAATATAAGTATGGCTATGTAATTTTCAACTGGTTGTATATTTTATGTAAAACCATTATATTTATACTGTAGGTAGGTAGATAATAATTTGTGGTATAAATAAAAAAGCCAAATTTATTAGATAACACTTTAAATGGATATTCAGAAGCCCGAGTGTTTTGTGTGAAACAACCCCAAAAACTGTCCTTTAAGCTTTGTGGTAAATTTCATAGTGATATGACTGACCCATTGATTCCAGTAATTATTCGCCTCATTACGATGAATCTAAAAACTTTAGTCTGTAAAGTGAGAGTGAAGACCGTAACGACACCGAACACACCGTCTGCGCCTTATGAAAGTGTATTATCTAACAATTAATAATCAGGCGCGCTTGTTTGTTAGGTAAAATAAAAAAATTATAGTCGTTGTCGCCAGCCATAAGGCGTCCACCACTGAACGATGTCCTCCCAATAGAGGGGTGTTGCCATAATCCCCACGCTTGGCAGGCGGCTTGGGGATCGCAGAATGGTCACCACCGTTAACCAAGAGGACGCTGCTGCCCGTCCTCAGGTGGGTCTGGTTGCAGTTTAAGGACATACCCAGGTCCCAGGTCCAATTTTTTATATTACACTTTCTAAACAGGAAAATTTTATAAATACATTGAGGTAAACATATACAAAACAAAAAAACCCTGAAATATCAATAAATAAAAGCCCCCATGGTCGATGGAAAAATGGACAGAATGCTAAAAAAAATAGGAAACTAAATAGATGGACTGATCTTTATGTAGTTTTGCAAGGTGGTAGTAATTATCACAGGACAGACAGGATACAAAGTGTCTCTCCAGGGAAAGTGTATCTGAGGGGAATAAATCCATATTTTTATTCGGAAGAAAATCACGAGTAATCTTACATAAGGGATGCAGCAAAAACCGCTATGGTTTCATTTAATGTAGGCAGGCTGTCTATCGCCCCGGTTCCCCACCCAAGGCTAGGACGTTTGTCCTAAGGGCTAACATGTAACGCTAAAACGTTGCGGGTACTTTTACGACTCCTTTCGCGAAGGTACGCTGCCGAACTTCTTAAGATCCCTCTTACATGGGACACGGGTGTGTTTTCTCCATACAAAAATCCATTCCCTTATAAACCTACATTTTATTTTAAAAAAAAATGATTAAGTACTCTAGATTCTACATATAAAACCTCTAGAGTCTAGAGGCATTACCTAGGAAGAAAATAGGGGAATACATTTGTATGGACAATCGAAGACCGTGTTCCCTCTTAAGCAAGATGGCACTGAGGTCCTGGCCATGGAGGATATACTCTGTGGTCCTGGCATACAGACTCAGTAAAATACTCCTCAATAGAGCTTTGAAAATGTGATACAAACCATTTTATTATTAATTAAAATATTGATAATGAATTTCGCGTAGTTCAAAAAATACCGCAGTTACGTCTTCGGTTGCGTCAGGGTTGCGGAGATATAAATGTTGCCATCATCAATCAAAAATTGCTTGTATGGTAGCTATATAATAATAAAGCGGACCTATAATGTAAGTGAAACTGCTTTAAGGTATCGCGCGTATAATGTATGTAGGTATGTGTGTGTATAATGTATCACACAAAAAAAGACAAAAATAGAAGAGAAAAATTTGACGCTGTACTTGGATGTGCATTGCTATCGTGATAACATCAGGCTCGTGTCTAATTATTCAAGATAAAAATAATGACTTTGTAATATTATAATCACTCTCTTATAATAATGAAAGCTAAAAATATCCCAGAATTTATTTTTATTTTGGCGTACAGCGCGTAGCAACACAACAGACAAACGTCAATGGGGGAGCGGGACAAAACTCGCTCGGCCTAGGCTAGAGACCGAGATAGAAACCTATCGAACCAACAAACGAGTTTTCCCGAGAACAAACTGTTTTGTTGACGCAGAGGCGCATCAAATGAAGTGCGCAGGCAGTGCAACGATTATCACGTTAGCAGGCCACTGAAAAGTGATGTAAATAACAAATAAAAAGCAAATTCTTCAAAACAAAGACTGCACAATGTGCTTGCGTGGATTGCGGTTTGAAAATTACTAGGAATCAGTGTCTACATCGTTTGCTAGGTACTCCATAGCAACTGTGTTGAACTGCGACACAAGTGACTGTGGTGATTTATAGCGATGATTCCGTAATAATCAAACGAAACGGGACTTTACAGTCATCGGATGGACTAAAGTTTAAAGGAGTGCCTCGCTTCGTGGGCCTCCGTGAATTGGATGATCAGAAAGGCGAGTATGCACTGCCCGTAGCCGTAACAAATCACTTTTTAGTGGAGTCTAGTCTCACAGATTTTCATGGTCATAGCTGTTTATTCGTTAGTTGTAGTAAATAATGATCGTGTAGCACGTTATTAACTGTAGTTAGAGGTGCTTCGGTACGTAATTTATCGTAAAACTCATCAGACATCAATGTTGATTCGTGGCATTGCGATCGAAACAATGCAAATGCTAAATGCTCATCTATAGTCATATAACTGGCTACGTACTAGTACCTACGTTCTCCCTGCAAGGTTGCAAGGCCTGAATCGATATTATGCACACGCTCGCGTTAAAGCTAATAATCGTATTGGCCGAGTAATCGCTCGTGTTATGATGTGGGCTGGCTTCAATATTCTTTGTTGGGTCTGTCAGCTGTTCTCGCGGGGCGCGGGAGGGGCGCAACGCAACTAGTCTGACGGGTCGGCGCGCGCCTTGCTTTGTCTGCAAACCCCTCCTGTGTCACGGACTTATTATGTAGGTAACTAGGTACCCACTTGGAGAGTGCCTTTTAAAAAAAATAAGAAATATTATAGGTAATACCTAATGTAAGAATGTAACGTAATCGGAATCCCATGAGTTCGATGGCCACGCGTCGTTTTTACTACATAAATATTATGCCCTGCTTGTAGGGTCACCAACCGTCCGAATTTATAAGGACAATATCCGGATATTGGGCCTGTTCGGAAGATTTACCGTGATTATTATGTGTTCATGATAAATATCCCGTAAATACCTAATCATAGAACTGTACTTCTGTCCGAACTTTATAATTTCCCTGGAACCCGCTCAGCGTCCTCTAGGTATCCCTAAAAACACTCCCTGAGCGTGTTTTTTTATGGAACAGCTGTTTTTTCGCGAATTCAGGGTTGGCTCCATAGTAAAAGTTTCTCAGAAAGGTGAGCACGATGACCTTGCGCCTTAGTAGTACATTTCATCGCAACCCTGCCTTACCTTACCTATAGGTTTTTTTTACATAAAAAGTAATTTACGTTAGCTAGTAAACTTCACAACAAGGTGTATACTGGGTGCCAAGTGCCTACCTAATACCTATACGTAATCTAATTATATTGTATCATATCAACATCTAACCCAATGACCAACAAGCATTGACGAACTGGCTCAAAGCCAGGTGATTGCAATGCGCACAGAAAGCATAGGTAAACAACTTTGTTTGGCAATAGGCAACGAATTGGCACGTCTTTATAAGTAGGTAGGTAATCTTTATATCGGATAGGGTCTAACAAACTTTTTCATCACAATTGCTCGTAAAGTGGATCTTATTCCATCGGTTTTAGGCTCATAATCCAAGCTATTACGCACGCGTGCTTTTTACTTTACATTACGGCACATGGTGCTATAATAGGTATAACCCGGTAAAGTCAAGTTTGTACGTGACTGCAATTAGACGTACGTATACGAAGCACTCTTAATATAGTCTGGTAATACTTACAGTTTTTTTGTAATACCAACAAAGAGTTCTTATGCCGCTGAAGTAAATGTCAACCTGCGCGTGCATTACTGATTTGGGCGCCATTTTCCGCAAATGTTTGTTGACGTTTTCGATGTGTGGTTAATTATTATCAAAAAAAATGTTTTTTCCTCGCAAGTGTGACGAAAACAGTCGTATGACACTCTTGTGCTATGTTTCAATACACTCTCGGCTTCCTCATCGCGCTCGACTGCGGCTCGCGTGCATAATACCGCCTCTAGTGTAATGACCAACATAGCACACTTGTATCATAATGTACTATTAACATTGACATTCCAAGAGCTATGTCTGTGCCTGACGCAAGTCCTGGGGGAAGCCAATGCGATTGATTGGTTTTCTTTCCAAGAATAGACTCTCAAATGCTTCGAAGATCGTAGACTCTGGAATCGCTTTATTAAAACTTCGAAGTGATCGATTATTTTTGAAGTCGGGGTAGCGTCAAACTTCAAAATCTTGTTTTTCAACCGACTTCAAAAAAGGAGGTTCTCAATTCGACAGTATGTTTTTTTTTGTATGTATGTTACGCCAAGGTTACGCGATTACTCCCTCAATTATGTACCGATTTTGATGTTTTATTTTTTTGGTAGGCCATACTTCAGAGGTGGTCCCATATAAATTTTATCAAAATCGGTTCAGTAGTTTGGTTATTAAATCGAAATAACTGGAAAATATGAAGATTTTATCGAGGTACCTACCTAGTCAAAATTGAAGACGGTTTTTATTTATTTTTAAAAGTGTATTAGTATTAGTGTATATAGGTATTATTAAATCTATGATTGGTGATGGTATGATTTCGACGCCCCGACATTCAATAGGTAGGTACAATATTACAGGACGCGAAACCTCTGAATTGTGTTCGACCAAAAAGTATACCTACCTAAGAGTTACTCCGATAGTATATATTTCATTATGATTAGGTAGGTGCATATCTTGTAGACAGTCTTACTAAATATATGGATCACCACAGACCACCCTCAACTCAATAATATACCTAGTCCGAGCGTCAGACATTGCGTTCACCAAGACACATTGTATGCTATGCACCTATCCGGCTTCTGGGTCTTAGGATTCTAACAAGTTGGTAGGTATAAGCCATAAGAACTACTTACTGACGTAATTATACTGAGGTACATCTCTCCTCTCTCAGAGACTATCTCTGAATAATTAGGTGAAGGATTTACATGTTGCACTTTTGTCGTTACCTCCAGTGGCGGATTTACCAGCAGGCTGAGTAGGCTGGAGCCTAGGGCGGTATATTTTAGGGCCGCAAATTTGGGGCCAACATGTACCTACACTAAAAGAACTATTTCTTTGGCTGCGAATCGTTGGGATGTATAAATAATCTACGAACTGACACATCGATCCCCTAGTTCACAATCATGCCAATTACGGGAAAAAGATGGTATCCAAGTATGACAATAGTGTACAAATCATAAATTACAATTTCACTGATAAAAATATAATAGGCTAGATGGTTGGTTTGTTTTTATTATCCTATTAAAATGTGGCCCATAAATATAGCTGATTAATGAAAAGAAAATAAAAATCTGATCAAAAATAAGCAACTTATAAGCATTTTAATATCATGCTAGACAGAGAGGTGAAACAGCAAATCGTGACGTCACTTCTCTGTACGCCATATAAATTATATACTGACAAGTAAGGCGTGACCTCATTTTTGTTTTGTGGGAAAGGGACAGATTTGTCTAACAAAAACTTTAAACGCTCATATATCAGAACATTACTAACTGATTTAAATTATTTTTTCAATAAATATACTATATTTACTTAAATTCTTCATCAAAGCTATTGGTTTCAATGATATAAACATCAGTCATCTACTCTACCCTATTGAGTACTAGGTAGCGATAGAGGTTGGTAATTACCTACGTACGGCAATTTTTTTTATAGCCTACTGGCGGCAAATGTGTAAATCCGCCACTGGCTACCTCCTTAAAATCACTGAAGAGAGAACTAAATTTACAATATAAATAAATACAATAGTGCTAAATTTATATATTCTTTTGCATAAACCCCATGACTTTGCTAGATGGTTGTCGGGTCCTGCTTACCTTTCAAATTCGGCACTTATCATGTCACCATATAGGTTGTATGTAGCTATGTTTATTTATATATATAAATGTGCTATGCTCTTAGTTTTAGATAATAATTGCGTAAATTATTTGTTTCGTTGCACTTCACTTTCAGCACAATTAACAGCCATCATGATACCACTCAAATCTGTTACGGCCTGTACAGTACAGCCAGCTAAGGTAGCCCTGTGCTGTGCTTACAGAGAAGCCATTATGTCACTTCCTTGTCGGTGATACAGGATTAGCCGGCTGTAGCCCAGTTACAGAACAGATGTGGAAATGCGCAGTAATGCTCGAGTTAGGCAGCCTGCTTTGTAATTTAGATGCAAGTGGCTCGGTATAATGGCGACTTCATAGATATTGGATGTAACAGGCTTCGGGTATTATCTCTTAGACTTTGACCTAGCAAAGGATTTTGTTTCTTGCTCTCATTGTCAAGGTAGATATACATTACAATTTATAAATTAAATACAAGTTATAACCATGCTTTCGCTTCTTGTATCTGCTTGGTAATCATCAACTTTTTTAAATCACGCCACATTTCTGGTCTTGTGCAAATTTTGTCCTCTTTATCTTCGATTCCTCGATCATTGACTTTGCTTTCCTTGTCGGCTGTGAAGTACCTATTTTGTATATTATTATACCTTATTATACCTAGTTTATTATACCTATTTTGTAGCTATTTACTAGTATCTTATATACCTATTCAGCTTATCTTTAACTTTACCCCGGAACTACGGATTAACGATCCAGAAAACTGCATCTGCATAACATGGGTGATCTTGGTCCGATTCCAAACATTTCAACTTGGCACGATGAAAACTCAAATGGAAGTCTAAATAAAAGCTGTACAAAGTTTTAAAAATGCTTCCCATTAGCCATAAATTATGGAAATTAGCTGGGTGTGGAATGAAGAAAAGAGGAAGGCGAATGTATTATTTAAGTGTAGCTAACTAAAAACAAACCAAGCGCTTTTGCAAGTGCATCTTTCAAGGCGGTGTTATTTGCATTAATTTTGTCCGCATATAAATAAATATACATTACAGGCTGGTAGATGAAGGACCAAGAATTTTGGAATAAATAATAACTCTCGTGTTTTCTGAAGCTTTGCTTTTCTTTCTGACCGAGAAGACGGTCAAGATATACCAGGTGGCGCTGGCGTCCCGGATACGACTCTGATTGCGACATATATATATATATATATATTATATTATGTCTATATATAATATATATATATAATATTTTTTCTGAAGCTTTACTTTTCTTTCTGACCGAGAAGACGGTCAAGATATATTACATAGACATACCTATCTAATACATAGATAGACATAATGCCTCCTCAAAATGATGGTAGATAGGTATGTCTATGTATATATATCTTGACCGTCTTCTCGGTCAAAAAGAAAAGTTTCAGAAAACACGAGAGTTATTATTTATTCCAAAATATATATACATATATATTGTATATTGCGAGCAAAAAATCTAATGTGTCGTAAACTCTCTAGATTGTTTTACGTTCCTTTGTAACTTGGATATTGGTTGGCTTGAAATTTTAGCTTTAGCCCTTTTGTGTAAGCTACGGTTTCATATTACGGCCTATTGTTACTTGTTATTATTAGAAAGCGTCCGTGCAAGGGTGCAATGTACGCGGGAAAGCTTATCCTCGTACAAAGGCCTCGGCTACACTCTGTAGATGGAATATGTTTGGTTATGGTATGAGGTATTCATGAAGCATAAGACCACAACACCAGAGATGGTTTATTGTGCGGTTGCTACGGTAAATGATTTAGCCTCTATGATTGGATGAAAGTTAACAAAAGGCGGTGTCTGTCTTACATCTGTAGAAATAGGGTTACCCTTGGTTCTCATATTGCCGAATCATTATACTGCATTACCTAGACTAGACCTAAGACCTTCGAGGTTAACTCGAAGGTTTACATCTCGCAGGTCTGGTATATGTTTGCGAATAGTTTCCTTGCGATGTTTTCCTACACTGAAAGCCAGTGGTGTTCTTTTTAAAATCCGTACTCAAATCATGGGAACGCCTTGGTAGAGGATTGAAAGCACGACCTTAAGAATTTGAAGCGTGACTATTCACAACGGAGCTACCACAACTCTATGGCTTGGCTGTATCTACGCACATATTGACGCGTTTTAATTTTTTAATTTGTTTGTTAGCACCCTGTACTCAGGGGTCCGTGCCTAGGAACTACGCTTAGAAGCCTCATTCGAAAAATGCTCTAACAGGTATTAACATAGAATCCTATTCAATAGTTCTACCAAGCGATTATCTTCATGAAAGCTTTGCTCCAAATACCAATGTTTTGAGCATTGAACAAATCTACGTCTACTTGTCTTGTCTGGCTTTGCTTATAAACTCGTCCGCCTGTCTGCAACCCCGCTCATTATCGTCTCCTAGATAGCATTTGAATGCTTAGTTAACTCACTTGAATAAGTTATACATAAGTAAACAACTTTACTTACATTAGGAGGCGTTGAACTTAGGTGCTTGAACTGGTCCTGCGTGACTTCATTATTAGGGTGGGACTCTAAGAGACTGTGAATTTGAGTAAAATTTGTGAATAACGCATTTCGTATTCAAGCCCATTAAGTTGGTCTTGGTACCAACTCTGTTGGCTTAAGTATCTGTTTAAGTATTATCGTCTTAAATGTATATACCTACATACCTACTTAAACTAATTACTAGCAATGCGCTGCATTTTACACAGATTTCGTTTCCGATTTGAGTTATTAGTTACTGCATAAAAAAATACCGCTTCACACTCAATATATTCTTCACGCCATCGCCTCGCATTATAATACCCAGAGTCGACGTTGCTATGGAACACTTAAAACATAGACAGGGCCACAGGGCCTGAGCAGAGCCAGAGCAGCTACTTATCCAAATAAAAAATCTGTGTTATGAGAAGAAGAATTGGTTCATGGAGGGTTCATGTGACGCCAAGCGTCAAGCTCATCATCATCATCATCAGCCCGGAGACGTCCACTGCTGAACGAAGGCCTTCCCCTTAGACCGCCACACTGTACGACAACCTGCCACTTGCATCCACCGGTTGCCCGCGACTTTTACAATCTCGTCGGTCCGCCTAGTGGGAGGCCTTCCTACGCTGCGTCTTCCGGTTCGTGGTCGCCACTCAAGAACCTTTCTTCCCCATCGGTTGTCAGTTCTTCGAGCGATGTGGCCTGCCCATTGCTACTTCAACTTGCAAACCTTGCGAGCTATGTCGGTAACTTTGGTTCTTTGGCGAATATCCTCGTTCCGGATTCTATCGCGCAAAGCGATTATCTTCATGAAAATTTAAGTTCAAGCTTAAAAAGATTATTCTTCGAAACACTGCTCTATTGATTTCTCGTAAGTATTGGTTTTACTGAGCTGAAAATGATTCCTTGCCATAAATTCACGAGTCCATAAAATTCTACCAGCTGCTTTAACGCTAAGTTTCAAAGGTTGACAAAGCGTCATCACACTAAGACAATTTTATGGGAATTCCTTTAAAAAAAACTGAAGTTTAAGTGTTGAACTTCAACATTTGTGGTGACTTTCGTCCTTCGCTTCTTAATCCGGGATAAATAAGATTTCTCTTAATATCTTTATGATCAGTAATTGCACTAGAAACAGATTATTGTCTATTTTTGGATGTAGAACGGATTGTTGGCTTTTTCTGGAGGTAAAGGTGTGGTTCTGTGGTGGCGAAAAAAATTGTAATTCTTCTATATATATATATTTTTTAAATTCTTTAACATCATTAGTCTTAGGCCTCTGACTCTTCGTATTTAAACCGTCTATTTTGAAAGGATTTTCTCAGCAAGCTCTCTCTCCGTTCTTTCTATGGAAACATGCTTCGGATAAATAAATAAAATAGGTCTATGAAAATTCAAGGGAATCGTTTCGTTGTAGCTATCACGCACGTCGTAAATTGGGTATTCATTCAGTCAAGGAGAGTTATTTTCATACGCAAATTAAGTTTGTGAGAAATTGTTATTTGATATCGACGTATGGAGACAATGCTGTTTATACCAACTTACCTTTTTTTTCTGGCGGAGCGTAAGCTTGTGTTATAATATCCGTTGAGCCGATAATTTAATTTTAAGGTCCTTGACACTTAATTAAGTTTTCAGGCGAGTATACAGTATCCTATCACTAACTGTTAACTTGCTTTTAGTGACTCGGTTTCCAACTATGATATCTTAACATGACATGTAACAAGCTGTGCCATACAGTCATCATCATCAGCCCGGAGACGTCCACTGCTGAACAAAGGCCTCCCCCTTAGACCGCCACACTGTACGACAACCTGCCATTTGCATCCACCATTTGCCCGCGATCTTCATAATGGCGTCGATTCACCTAGTACCGGAAGGCCCAGCATAGGTAGGCCTCCCACTAGGTTCGTGGTGAACCTTTCTACAGTGATCGGGGTGTTTCTTTTCCTACAGTGTCGAGCTTTAATAACTTTTTTTTTCTCCCAAATGGATCTACGTTTGGCCAATAACTCGCTCGCTAGGTGGTAACTGAAGGGGTGAACGAGTATGGAATACGTCGATCTAGAAGAAAAGTATTCACTCTAGCCTTGAAGAGACACCAATAGATAAAACACCTGTTTTATTTTACCAGTTTTTAAAGTTATTTTTAAAATTATTATTTATGGGCTTGCGTTTGTTTGCCATCTTGTCTGATGTTAAACGAAGATGCAGTCTACGATGGAGCACGCTTGGCCGCTTGCATGATGACGATGATCTAGTTTTTTGTTGACAAGGCAATAAAAAGCTCTTAACCGAAAGCATGATTCGTCTTTAATTTTCCATTGCTTATAGCGTGCTGGTTGTATAGACTGATTGGCTTTAAATTACATTTAGTTTGTTCAATATTTTATGCCATACTGCGCCAGCCACATATATCTTTCACAGGAAGATAGTGAGTCCCGAATTTTGAAATTGTACAATAGGCCCTAAAATGCCGTTTCCAACATCAAAATGAACATCTTATTCAAATAGGTCAATAAATATTTTCTATACAAGTCTAGGTACTTATATTTTCTTTGCTATTGCAACGAAAGCTTTTTTAACTTGGTGAGTGAAATGAAACTAGCTAAGACGAATCTCCCAGGCTTCCAACATACATTCTGTTTTCGTTCCAGATATCTGGATGTGGAGTGCACTGCACTCAAACTGTACTTCACTGCAATTTATTTCGCGTCTGCAATCGCGTCTCGAATACCACTTAAATCATAATAAAATATCACCTCTCGTGAGTGCTCTTGCTGATGCGTTAGTTTAGTTTTAAAATTCACTTCACTTTCATAATTGAACTTGCCTATCATTGTTACGTGTTTATACTTGAA
The DNA here is from genome assembly GCA_905404285.2 of Erannis defoliaria. Lineage (NCBI taxonomy): Eukaryota > Metazoa > Arthropoda > Insecta > Lepidoptera > Geometridae > Erannis > Erannis defoliaria. The sequence goes on along the minus strand of FR990080.1, from coordinate 3,691,055 downwards.
TTTTATTTGAGGGCTACATAAAAAAAGGTCCCGATAGAAAAACCGTCCGGTTTCGCCCGAAGGCGCTCCGTGCATACATTTTGTACTAGGTCTCGCACACGGCAAAACATTTCTCACGGCGCCCGTCCGGTGCCGATGCCCGCTGTATCGCACCTCAACCGAATGCGTGACGTTTTTCTCGAGAGGCCCGTCCGCAGTACATTTTGTACTAGACTACGCTCACTGTCGGCAATTCGCGTCAGTTGCAGCTCGGAAGACGGCGCAGTACGGTGCACACACGTTCCTCGATCCAAAATGCCCGATATTAATATTTTATTTATTTATCTAAATATTGCACCAGGTACTGTGAGGGGCGGGTTATTTTCTGACTGACTGATTGTTTTTTTTTTTAATTATATATTTTATCCAAATTATAACTATTATTATCATTCCCTAATTAAATAGTGTAAGTCAACTGCATTATTTTAAAGATAATAGTTAATACTTTGACCCTGATAATAAGTATTTACCTATATAATTATGATAATAATCATTTACATCACACTTGCTCGTAAAGTGGATCTTATTGCATCGGTTTTAGGCTCATAATCCAATCTATTACACTTGCGTGCTTTTTACTTTACATTACGGCACATGGTGCTATAATAGGTATAACCCGGTAAAGTCAAGTTTTTACGTGACTGCAATTAGACGCACGTATACGAAGCACTCTTAATATAGCCGGGTAATACTTACAGTTTTTTTGTAATACCAACAAAGAGTTCTTATGCCGCTGAAGTAAATGTCAACTGGCGCGCGCATTACTGATTTGGGCGCCATTTTCCGCAAATGTTTGTTGACGTTTTCGCTGTGTGGTTGATTATTATCAAAAAAAAATGTTTTTTCCTCGCAAGTGTGACGAAAACAGTCGTATGAAACTCTTGTGCTATGTTTCAATACACTTTCGCCTTCCTTATCGCGCTCGCCTGCGGCTCGCGCGCATAATGCCGCTCTAGTGTAATGACCAACATAGCACACTTGTATCATAATGTACTATTACCTACCTACGTAAAAGTTAAAGCACATAATAATTTAAGTATTAATTTATTTATTTATTGACATAAAAACGTATAAGTACACATTTACATTTATGTCACAAAATTTAACAGAAATTGAATTACATACCTAAAATAATAATAATATAATACTTATTAAAATTTGAAAAGAATACCAAAACGAAAAATAGTAATTATTAAATTCACAATTAACAATCAATTAAAATATAGAAAAATAAAAATAAAATAGTACTAGTAATGTCACAAATCAGTAAAGTACTTCGTCAAGGCTGAATGAGGTGTCATGCTTTTTGCACCTGTCCCATTGATCGGTCAGATTTTCACAGTAAGTCAAAAAATGCGCAAGGACGCTTTTCCAATTGTCAACCAATATGTCGAAATCAGTGTTGGCGGCAAGGAGCGCATTGAAGTGGCGGCGGGCGCGTACCAAAGGAGACATAAATCGCGCAATAGTGCGACCCTGGTCTACGTGAAAGAGGTCATGCGGCCGACCGCGCCTATTTATCGGAACCCCGGGGATTTCGGGTACAATAAGCTTGCATAATAAGTTATGCAGGTATAGAGAGTCAACTGACCCTCTAAGCACCTTGCAGCAAATAATCAGCTGATCCAGCAGCCTCCTTACATCTAACGAGTTGTATCCGAGCTGTCCTAGAAGAAACTTTGTCGGATACATGTAAGGATAATAGCCAAACAGCTTCTTATATAGTGACCTTAAGAAGACCTTGGACCTTTTCAAGCGTCCGCGCGTAGGTGACGTGATGGGGATTCCACATACAGGCGCTCGATTCCAACTTACTTCTTACCAGGGCGTTGTACAAAGTTTTTAATACCTGAGGATTTTCAAAATCTTTGGCATTTCTTAGTACAAAACCCAGACGACGGTAAGCCTCTTTAGCGAGATCTGACACGTGATCGTGGAATGTCAGGCTGCAATCGAACGTTACTCCCAAGTCTTTAACACAACCGTTTATTCTATTTATATTGACATTATTCAAATGATAATTAAAATGAATTGGATTTCTTTTGCGATTAAATGTCATTACATTACATTTACTTAAGTTAAATTCCATTTTGTTTGTCACACCCCATTTAAAGATTTCATCTATGTCATTTTGTAGCCTCAGGCAATCATTTGGAGACCTGTCTTCTATAAAAAGCTTAAGATCGTCAGCATACAATAAGCACTTTGCGTTATTCAAAACTTTAGGCAGGTCATGAATCATGAAGGAGAAGAGAATAGGGCCAAGAATTGAGCCCTGGCTTACGCCCGATCTAGTGTGATACGCTTCAGATTCATAACAACCATGCCTCACAAATTGGCGCCGGTCCCTCATATAGTCGGAGAAAAAATCGAGTAGACGCTGAGAGAAACCAATAGCTGCCAGTTTGCGCAATAGTATGTCATTATCGATTTTGTCAAAGGCTTTTCGGAAATCAAAGTATATTACGTCAACCTGAGAGCCGCGATCCATCGCCTCAGATATATAATCAACTAGGCATAACAAGTTTGTGTTCACAGAGCGTCCCGCCCGAAAACCGTGCTGCTCGTCGCCCAATAGTTGGTTTACTTGTCGATTTAAGCCCCTATGCAGAATGTGTTCAAAGACTTTAGCCGGAGCGGACAATATTGCTATTGGACGGTATTCCTCTACTAATGTTTTATTGCTACTCTTGGGGATAGGAGTAACTCGGGATAGTTTCCACTGGGCGGGGTACTTGCCACTTACGAGTGAAATATTCAAGATATGGTAAAGAGGTAGAACAATGTGCTCTATACATCCTGAGAATAAAACTAGGTACATTGTCGGGTCCTGCTGAGCTGCCAATCTTTAACTTACTGATACCGCGCTCAATATCGTCAGGTGTCAGAGTAGGTATATTAATGTACCCGCCAGAGACTCCGTTATCGCAGCATGAGCATGAGCTACTATCTAGAAGGGGCGATTCGTCCAAGAACACGCTCGAAAAATAATCAGCAAACGCTTTGGCAGCTTCCACACCAGTATGCAACACACCTTGGTAAGTGACACAAGGCTCAAAACCACCCTTAGACCTTAGGTTATGTATATGACCCCAAAAACATTGCGGTTGGAGTTGTAATTTTTCCTCAATACTAACCGTATGTGCTTTGTACGCCTCAGAGATACGAGTCTTCAAGCGGGCACGTAGCTCCAAAAAAAAATTTATAAGTTTCGATACATTTCGAATTCAACCAGGCTCTGTGCAATCTACTCTTCCGTCTGATATCCCCAATAATGTCAGCGTTAAACCAAACAGGATATCTATTACATTTTGTGGTTAGTCTTTTCTTTTTAGGAACCGACAAGTCAAATAAATCATAAATAATTTTATAAAAAGCATCGGAGGCAGCGGAAACGTCGTCGCATTCCAAGACCGGTGACCAGGAGGTTTCTTCGATCACCGAGCAAAACAGTGCTAAGTCTATTTTGTTAAAATTCCAATCTCGTGACGCATCAACATTGCTCGGTTGCAGACGGATAGAGTTGCTATTACGCACTTGTAAACTCAACGTTATCTCGAGTCCCGGGTGATAAAGCTGATCAATGGGTACGAACCCGACACCCTCAGATACGCATACCCGCCGCGACCCACTGCGCTCCCGCGCCAACACTACGTCAAGAATACTTCCATGAGAATTAACAATGTCATTGTGATCAATTAAATTACAGTATGTCAAAAAATAACAATAATAATTTTTTACGTTATTAGAGGCACTATTTAAGTTTAGGTCTCCAACAATAAATACATTATCGTTCATATTATCCAAATTAGATTCGATTTTGCACATAACATTCATGTAAACGGCATCTGTTGCCTTTGGCTTAATATAAACTACGCATACCATGCACGATACACCGCAGTAGGTGACAGAGGCCCATAAGTCCTCCCCGAGTTCAGACTCGAGGTCCTGACGTCGGCGCATAGCAATGCCCGGCCTCGCAGCGAGCAGAACGCCTCCGCCCCTGGAGGCCCGGTCGCGTCGGAGCAACGTCCAGCCATTTGGTGCAATTTCTGCATCTTCCACCGAGCCATCAAGAAATGTTTCCGTTGCAGCGACGAGTAAGTGGTCGGAGACCAACATGCTGGCATACCAAAGGGGCAACTTTGTCTTTAAACCTCTAACATTTTGATAGAAGACGTTAGTTCGGGAGAGCTTTACGGTGCGCGGCTTACTGTGTGCCGACTCCACTCCGAAATGTTTGATCCACCCCGGCTCCAGTGGGTGTCCGTCTTTTGTAATTAATCCACCTCTTGACCCGAGCGTTTTCCGGCCAGATATTTACAGAAAAGCACTTGTCGTAACAGTCTTCCGGTACTCCGATTTTAAATGAATTGTAATTATTTGTAGTCTTCAGTTGCTCGACAGTGACAACCCTCTGCGGACAGAGTCCGGACATATATGTTTTGACTTCTTCTACTCCAGACATCATATTCCACAGGTGAAAGTGTTTACGCATCTCAGCCGCTTTTAGTGACGTCACCATCGGCCCGGCGACGCAGCGCAGCGATAGGGGTTGGCGCGGTCTCTTGTGGCGAAACTCCGTCCATGTTTTATCAGCAGTAGTACATTGAGACTCCGCTAGAGCACTTTCTCCCATTGATACCTGCTTGGTAGATGTAACGTGGTGACGTTTTGGTATTGCACCTGTTTCCACTATAGACTGTTTGGTAGTTGTAGGATTCGGCATATCAGCTGCAGTCGCTGGTATCGTGCGACTCGGTGAGTAAATAATTAAATCATTTCCTCGCTTACAGCGCGATTGTAGCGATGCGCGGTTCGGCAGTCGAGGTTGAGCGGCCACAGCGGACGCACTGTCTCTAGCGAGCGCCGCAGGTGACTGAGGATGGAGATCAGCCACGTCAGGTCTCACAGAACAACTGCATTCACATTTCTTTAGCTTTTCAAATAGCTTTTCCGTAAGGTCGGCATATTGCTTTATCTTCATCTCATAGTTTTCGGTAACCGAAATAGACCGGCAGAGTTTTAACTCATATTCTCTCACAATATCAGCTAAGTGTTTTAGTTGTGTTTCATAGGCAAACAATAGAGAATTAGACTTTGCTAGCTGTTCACTCATTTTATTTCTTTCGTTACGCAGCTGACAAATTTCGAAGGCTAAATCTTGAGCTATGTCTCCTATAGGTTCCTCACCAGCGTGAGTACGCGATACTTTCGTCCTAACCGTTACATTAGGATCTCGGTGTCTTTTCGTGGCCCCAACCGGGGTCAAGCTGTTTTCGCCACCCTTTTTAGTGGTACAACGGCACTCCGGACAGATCCACGTCTCAATCTGGAGATGGGCTGCATTTTTTTCTCCGATACACAAAGCATGATAAATTTTATTACAATCGCGCACTGTGCAGCGCAAGTACCCTTCCTCTTCTTCTGCGGATATTATTTTGCAGCATGCTGAGCAATTCATATTTGCTTTAAGTAGATAACCGTCCAAAATGTAGCAGCGAAGAGTGCAAACGTAAACAGCAGTGTTTTGCGCAAATGTAAACAAAAAAATACGCACAGCTGATAGCGGGCGGCGGCAGGCAGCGGCGCGTGCGGCCGGTATTGTTGTAAGGTATTGTTATTAAGTTCCATTGTAACTTATTATTTATTTTCTTACGTATTTGATGTCAAAACGAATAATAATAATGCAAGATATGATAGCTGAGGTGGAAAAATGTCTGTGTATATGAAATTTGGAAAGCGAAAATTATCAAAATAAATTACAGCTGGACATATCCAAGCCAAGATTCTTCTTTATTACATTAAACAATAGTGCCAATAGTAATAGCGTGTAGTCATCCATAATATCGTTGTGCGACCATAGAACGGCGGAGTGGTGTGCACTGGCGGATCGGTCAGACGTGACTGACCGTGCCGGATAGGTGTGCGTGGTGGATAACGAACGGTACGGCGCCGGACCGGTGATGTGCAGATGTTCTTACGGGTTTTCTCGTCGTATGCGCCCGGCCTAAATCGCCTTGACGCATTTTCACAGCGCATTTCAAATCGACGTGATACATAGGCTAATTTCTGTTGTGAATTTTTTAATTTCTTTTTACTGTCAAATAGTTTTGACTAAGTTAAACCTATTTTTTTACGTCTCCGGGCTGATGATGATATTTTTCCAGTTATTTTGATTTAAAAACAAAACAACTGAACCGATTTCGATAAAATGTATATGAGACAACTCCGAAGTATGAGCCTACCAAACAAAAATCATCAAAATCGATTCATAATAATTTATTTCTCGGAGTAATTGCGAAACAAACATACAAAAAAAAACACAGTCGAATTGAGAACCATTTTCAAGTTGAAAATGTGCCTCAAGCACACAACACGGTACGTTCCGAGTTCCAGTGGCTCACGTGAGTGCCAGTTCCCATTCCAGGCTAGGTGTGCTTACTATCTTCGACCACATCGTGACTTATCATCTAGTTAGATGTGGTCAAACACCCAGCCTGTCAAGCATAAAAATGTCATTAAGATTACATTAAGTAAATAATTAATTAAAATTAAAAGTAAGTTCGTTAAGGCTGAGTGGCTAGCCCTAGCCCTAGGTGTCAGAGTTAATGTGCCGCCCGAAGGCCTCTGACATGGCATGACGGTTGTTACAGAAACTCTATAGTTATACAGGGTTAGTCCTAATCAGTTACCATCCTTTTAAGGGCATATTCTGTACATCAAAACAAACAACGTTTACTAAGAAGAAATCGCGAAAATAGTTTATCGACCTTGGGCAAAATGTATGGAACAATTCCTTTTCTTGCGATTTCAATGTTGGCCCGATAGTAAAAGCTGTTTGTTTTGACGTACAGAATATGCCCTTAAAAGGATGCTAACTGATTAGGACTAGCCCTGTTTATAGTATAGCTATAGTACAACCAGGACCAACAATTTAACGTGTCATCCGACGGTAGCACTCAGATATAAATGATAAGTACTGACAGTATTTTATTCACTCAATACCGGGAGAAATCACATCTCATTGAGTTAATTTGATGGAGGGTTAAATTCATACCAAAATATAATATTCATTTTTTCAATTCTATCTAAATCCCATGATCCCTCCAATCCGAGTACCACCTCGAACGATGGCATACGTACTTTCAAACTACTATTTTATACTGTGGTACAGTACAGACCTTCAACACAAAGGGATTGGAAGCACTTCGAACCGCGATCGAGTCTGCCTCATCTCTCCCTGCCTCCATGTCTGACGTCATCGTGCCCTATATTCCACCCTGCTGCAAGTAGGGCATTTGCAGATATTTTTAGGGCCCGTTTCATAATGAGAATAGCTTTTGAAAATGGAACTGTAAAACCGCTTTTTTTTTTAAAGTTTTGTATATGTTGTGCCAGTAATTTTCAATAGGTAAATCCATTTCAATCACGCTTATTTCCCGGAATAACATAGGCAATTTTTTATCGTTTTCATCATCACGTGGGTGAAACCGCGGGGCGCAGCTAGTTTTCCATATTTATTTATTTGTTCGCAATGTACTTTGCCATTTGGACAAAGACAACCAGTGACTGCAGCATACACAGTGTTATTAGTTTCTCATAAATACATAATTCAACTTTGTGGCCCTCCCTCTCTAATGTAAACATCAATAATATGTAGGTTGAGTTCCGTCCTCCCTCTAATGTAAGCGTCAATAACATGTAGAGTTACGGCCTCCGTCTCTAATGTAAGCGTCAATAATATGTAGAGTTACGGCCTCCGTCTCTAATGTAAGCGTCAATAATATGTAGAGTTACGGCCTTCGTCTCTAATGTAAGCGTCAATAACATGTAGAGTTCCGGCCTCGCTCTTTAATGTAAACGCAAATAATATGTAGAGTTCCGGCCTGATAAATGCCTTAAAAAATATAAATATTATGATTTGCTAGTATATATCAGGTTCGATCTTGTATCGTCGAAGTCGTATTCGTTGTGCTCGTTGAAGTTATAGGTAGAGGCATGATCTAATAAAACAAGGTCTGCTATTCCGGGAGTGACCCTTGCTTACGTCACTCCAGTTGCCACTTTATAGCATTAAAATTGGAAAATTGAGAATCAAATCTGTTAATAATTTATGAATTATAAAATACACAAACCATTTCAATTGTCATTTCGTGTCTGCTCAATCGAAATAATTCAAGTTAAACACGAATTACCATAGTAATCGGTAAATCGGTTATTAATGTTCTGATATAATTATAAGCGTTTAAAGTTTTTGTTAGAGACAACTGTGTCTCTTTGCCACAAAACCAAAAATTAACTCAGGCCTTACTTGTCAGAATATAATTTATATGGCGTACTGAGAAGTGACGTCACGATTTGCTGTTTCGCCTCTCTGTCTAGCATGATATTAAAATACTTATAAGTTGCATATTTTTGATCAGTTTTTTTTTCATTAATCAGCTATATTTATGTTCCACGTTTTAATAGGACAATAAAAAACCAGTCATCTAGCCTATTATACTGAGGACGGGGAGTTAGATTTCACGCTACTGGTAATTTCACGTCGATGACGTAGGCCTGTGTCACCCACGTGACCCTTTGTCACTCGGAATGGCATACCTGGCGGAGTATACTGGAATTTGACGTGTAACTTTGGTGTTATCAATATACTATTTGTATATTATTATACCTTGGGTAGAGGTACCTAGATTAAACTTAACTTCAATTAAATGAACTTTCGCAATCTTTATAAAAAAAGAAAAGCGAATCTATAATATTTGTGAAACTAAATCCATTTACGACTCATTAATTATTTCGCCCAACTTTTGCTCGATCAAGTTTTTTATTACGAAATATTTAATTTAATCTGCAATTTTGCGAAACGAATTAACTCTGCTAATAACTGTTATTAGAATTTTGCAGACAGGCGATTAGAATTGTGGTTTATATATCTACTTAGTTACATCAAGATGGGAAAGTAATCTCAATGAGTGCCTACTTACTTACTTAGTTTACTTTTAATTTTGTAGGTAAATAGGAAATTAGGCATAATACACAGGCTAAGGAACTATGTACTATTCACAGAAGAACCAATCATTCCTAACAGATTTTCTGTTCTAACAATAAAAAGGTCTTGTCCAAAGAAGTTTCGTTAGCACATATTTTTACGTGCATGTGGGGGCTAAAGTGGCTACTACTACGGGAAAGGAGCCACTTCCTCGCCGCAGCGGCACGTAAAATCGTATGTACACACCACGGGATCTCAAGTTTGTCACCCTCGGCTTCGCCTCGGGAGACAATATACATGAGATCTGAGACATTCTTTACTTTTGCTCCCTAGGTGAATAATCTATTTTAACATCTAATATCTCAGGGTGACGAGCGTAGTAAGTACAGTGCCGCACAGGATTGTATTCGCAAGTTCAAAATTCTGGCACTACTACTGTTATAGGCAGGCGTGTTGCTTGCCACCAGTTGAAGAACGTCTTGCTCGTCTCGTCACTTGATTGTAATAAAAAGAGAATCAATCTTTTCTATTCCTTTAATCTAAAGTCTAATATTAGCGGTGGTTAACCAAAGATTGGTGGGAGCATTCTGCGATCCTCAAGCCACCTGCCCCGATTGGGGATTATGGCAAAACCTCTATTATATTAAGGGGGAGGCCTTCGTCCAGTAAGTATTTAACCAAAAGCCGTAAAAGGCTACATTCCTGACTCAGCTTCAAAAAGCAAAACAGTTCAAAAACGTAAAACCAATTTATTCTAAACACATTTTGGAACTTTCTGTCATTAGCGCGATGCTATCGGCTAAGCTATCATCGTTGAATTTGTTTCGGTAAACTTTCTCCGAAAAGTTCGCAAACATTTCGCAAACGACTTTTTCCGAATAAACTTACCATAAAATAATCGTTAATTTTTTAAACATTAAAAACAAAAAACGGCTTTTTGACGACCAGAGGTGTTAATCCCCGATGCAAACAGAGGGTTGATAAAGTGTAGGTTGTGGATTATAGCTCCCAAAAATATGTACCGATTTTGATTTAGTTTTTTGTTTGAAAGGTGACTGAGAGCGTTCTTGAGACAAATAGAGTCGCTAGTTTGGTGAATTCCAGGAAATGTGATCCCAAATCAAAGCAACTATAATGTGTAACAAAAAGGTTCAACAATACTGAAGGGCATTATGTTGTGTATGTACTTATAATTGTGAACAACTTTTACTATGGGGCCAACCCTGAAATCGCGAAAAAATAATGAGCTGTTCGATACATTTTGTCTAAGTGAATGAGCTTTTTTTAAGGCACAGCTGATTTTTGTGTTGCTGTTAGCTGTTGACGGCCTGAAAATAGATTTGTAGGTTATATAGTTGTTTACATTTGATGTTAGACAGAGCTCGAATTAGCAAGGCAAAGGAATGATGTACAAACTATTATGTGCAGATTATCATCTCTGGGTAGGTAATACGAGTCTAATAAGAGTAAAACCATTAAATTCTAGAAAAAAAAAAACAATGATGAGTCCTATGAGATTGATATTTGACTATGGCTACATCAACGATGCGCCCCACCTAGCAGGAAAAAATCACCATTATGGTGTATATTGTATAGTATCTACCTTACTTAGGTACTGGTTAATACGGCTCCGACGCAGAATGTCCCTTTCCTAAAATGTCTACTGCACGCAAAACGTCCCTTTCTCACAATGTCCCTTTCTCACAGTGTCCCTTTCGCAATATGTCCCTTTCGCACAGTGTTCCTTTCGCAATTACAATGCTAGGTACAATCTTTCCATAGCCAATAGACTACAGGAATAAAAGCTTTGTCTCCAACTCCAACACGGCAAGCAGGAAACAGCTGCCAATTACCGGAGGATCACTGAAAGTTCAAGCGTTACAGATTATCTAACCTCATCTATTAACTAATACACCAAATTGGTCCAACCAAAGGAAGTCGCAATGAAGATCAACAAGACCTTATTAATTAATTACAAAGTATACGATACGATACTTTAGTCGCCTTATGTACGAATTCCCTTACCAGTCGTGGAATAACATGGGCCGTCCCTAGGTGGTAATATGTGACAGTAAGATTTATGGCCAAATTAGGGCCAAATAGAGGTGATGGCATTTGGCCGCTCGGATGATACATTACGACTGAATAAGTTGACGTACAAGCCATGGTAGCCTCAGGCCCGGATCTAGGGGGGCAAACCGGGGCACCTGCCCCGAGCGGTAGTTTCAGGGGGCGCCAAAATCATAAGATAATATGGTTGAAAATAAAAAACTTTCTCCACAAAGCGCCTAGCACCCTAAACCACCATTAACACCCTGTATATTTTCGAGATTTTTGAAGTATTTTATCTCAAGCTTTGGAGAGAGGGGGCGCCACTATCAAGTTTCTCGTATCGTATATCGTAGATCCGGGGCTGGGTAGCCTAATGGCAAGACCGCTGGTCTCGAAATCGTGAATCGGGTTCAAGTTCCGGGTCAGTATACCAGTGAGCTCTTTAGAGTTTATGTACTTACGGAATTCATGCCACTGGTTTTTCGGTAAAGGAAAAGAACGGGAGGGAACCGCAATTGGGCCAGCTTGGTGTATATGGCCCTAGAGGGTCTAGTCTTGCCATTAGGCTACGACGGCTATCAAGTAGGTATACCTACCTAGTGTGTGTAACATAAAGCAGGACGGCAGGAAGGTAGGTGTGGCCAATTAAATAGACAAATCTCTATGGTGAAAAGCTGGGTGTTTAATCAATCTGTTCAGTCTTCGCCCATGTAGTGTCTCTTCCATTTTGTTTAGTAGTCCCAAAAGCGTATTTACCATCGCCACAAAAATAAAAATAAATTTCCGAAGTCGCCTCAATTACTCATAAATAGACTAGACTATCTCTTTATTGCTCGAACCAAAAAAATATACACACAAAGGATTAAATCATTCATCATCATCACTTATTCAGTACTTTTTGCTCATACTAAATCAAAAAGTACTGAAAACGTATAGATAGCAAAAAAAATTACCACCCCGCGTCTGATGCAACCTTTGAGGATCTTGCTCGATGCAGCAGACTTCCAAACCACAGAAACTTTCTTACCCCAAAGAAAGGATAGGTATTGCTTTGTCTGGCTTAGTTGCACAACGTTACGTAACCCGCCTTTCAGGCACGAAGCTAACACCTGCATGACCTGCTTTAGTGCTTACGTGCTATTGTTCTGCAAATGTTATGCTTTAGCAACGTGGCACTATGCTTTGATTATATACCCAAGCTAGTTCCTCCGAAGGCACTATGCGATGTTTAACAAACTAAATGAGAAAAAATAAACTTAGATGAATGAGAAAATCAACCAAAAGGTAGAGGCATAGATTAAGTATACTCGCAGTAGTAGTAGTATACTTAATCTATGGTAGAGGTGACGCAAAGAACTAATCTATCTGGTATCTGACCTTATACCTTTTGCCAGTGCAGTGGGGTACACTTTGGCCTGCAAACTTCACGTAGCTGGGCCAAGCCGCCTGCCAAGTGTGGGGATTATGGCAAACCCCCTTATTAAGGCCGGGCGCATACGACGAGAAAAACCGTAAGAAAAACCGTCCGGTTTCGCCCGAAGGCGCTCCGTGCATACATTTTTTACTTGGTCCCCCACACCGTAAGAAATTTCTCGAGTCTCGCTCGCGCCAGTTAATTGTGCGCAGTGTGTTACGGTCGTACGGCGCCGGACCGGTGACTGACGGAAGCCGTGCCGAATGCGTGTGCGGACAGGCTAAGAAGGATTCCTTCGTCCAGCAGTGGACGTCTTCTAGCTGATAATGTATAAATGTATGTGACTTAAGCAGCGATTATAAATAAGGTTCGTACTGTTTTTCACTTATCTTTGCATTAGGTATCTCTGTAAATAATATTTATAAGTACTTACTGTTGTATTGTTACCTTGTCCTCTTTTATCTGCAGTCTCACTCCTACGCTAAGCTAACTGGGACAATTTAATAATATTGTAGATCCATTTTATTACATACATCGCAACTATTGGTAAACAAAATACCATACAATTTAATCTTCGATTCACTTATTCGGTTTCTTCTGACCAAACGTTCTCTATCGTAGACCGCATCTGCTCCTAACATACAATACGTCCTTATTGTACAGTGCACACCACTGCAGTGCCGTAATTAAGGTGAAACTAGCGGTGCCCAGGCACAGGGTGCAGACCCTGGAGGGGCACAGAAATAGTAAGTTTTAGGCCATACATGGGCGCAGTTATATAAAAATACTAGAGCTACCCCTGGGACTTCGTCCGCGTACGGAAGGACTTCGTCCGCGTACGGAAGGACTTCGTCCGCGTACGGAAGAAATTCGGCCCGCTCCCAAAATTCACCACTTTAAATCATCCCGAGCAATTTTTATTCCCCCCCTTTCCTCCCTTAAATCATCCCTGTCAATTATTTTTATTGTTAACAGCATTTTTTACTTTAAATGAACTATCCAAATCCAAATTTTCATGACTAAAAGTTCAGAAACATCATTTCATACAAAATTTTCACCCTTTGGTTGAATTTCGAAAAACCCTTACTTAATACACCCCTACGCGTCAAGACGAATACACCCTCAAAATTTCAAGTCTGTACAACCAGCGGTTTGGGCTGTGCGTTGTCTGTCAGTCATTAAATCAGTCAGTTAGTCAGTCAGTCAGTCAGACAAAGATTCTTATAGTATTAGATTAGCTCGCACCGGGCGCGTGAATACTAGTTACGACACTGACCACTGTACAATAAAAACTTTAAATCTAATCACGGATATAGGAGTAATAAAACTTCGGCTGTACAAGGACCACCACAACATCGGACATGATGGCGGGCGGGCAAATGGAAGCCCTATAAAATAAAATAAATAAATCGAATGCAATTGAAATTAATTCAATTTCAAGACATGATCGTTACAATACATTATAGTTAAAAGTACAATCTACAGGAATCATCCTAACTGCCAGACTTTTCATACAAAACCTAGACATCTTTGAGAACTTGGTGAACAATAATAATATTTCTAAATTTACCTTCTATTTCAGTTTGCATCCCTCAAAGCGTTTAATCCTAAACATCACTGCATGTGCGACTATTCAGGATAACTAACTTTTACTTAGATAGAGTAGAGAGAGTGGAATAACCTTACCAGTTGGAATTCAAAATTCTCTATTAGTGCTGGAAATTGCATTACGTCTGAATTTACATTTCAAACGAAAGTAGTTACACTCGAGACTGCGTAAAACTGGCATCGTTGGTAAAATATAGGTACTTACTGAATGGATTCTTAGTACTTTTATAGTGCTCGTAGTATCGGAGTATAGCTCATATAAGAGTCATAGGAAAAAGACGTGCCGGCCACGTGCTTTGCTTTCGATTTTCTGTGGTGGTAGCCTAATGGGAAGGCGACTAGACTCGGAATATTATGGTCGTGGTATCTTTTGTACGGATCTTCTTGCAGGAGCTTTTCGGTGAAGGAAAACATCTTGAGGGACCTTCATACGTCCGGAGGAGACATTCAATGAGATATGTGAATCTACCAACCCGCAATTGGGCCAGCTTGTTGGATATGGCCCGATCGCCCTTTGCGGGTAGCCCAACAGTGGACTATGTGGCTGATAATGAAGGTAGTTACATATTAGACGCCCGTTTCTTTGGATGGATGACTGTAAGTAACGTTTAAGTGCGAGCTATCTAACGAACTCTCTAACTGAGCGCTGGCGATGCCTTGTTTCAACATCATGCGTAGGTCTGGTTTTTGGGCCTAAACCTTACCTCTTCTCGCCACGCTTTGGTAACGATTATGTATATTATAGATAAAGTATGACACAGCAATTAAATCTCAAAAAATATTTAACTTGTATGAACCATGTATGAACGCATATTGGAAAACATTTTAACGGGCTGGAAACTAGCTTTCTGGCTCAGAAAATACAACCTATAATAGGTCAAACGCACAGACAGAAGGGCCCTGTAAATCTCGTTGAACATTATTTGGGTGTGGAATCCTAAAAGAGAACGTGTATTTATCAGGATAACTTCATCGAGTAATAGACAACCCTTGTCTCAAGAATGTCCTTTAGGTGACGTGCAGACAAATTATCTAACGATATAGCACCAAATATACAGTAAAGATTTCGCTTTACTGTGATCGGAACTGACTCAAATGTCAGACACCGCGTGTATTGTGTCTGACATTTACTAGCGGACACCGTCCGACCTTTCAGATGTACACTATGAAAACTTAACCATTTAGGCAAATCAATTAACGATGGAGCAAATACAAAAAGGACATGCCATTTAGTTTCCTGCGATATTCATTGACGAGGCATAACGTGATGTGTTGTATGGAAACCTGGAAAGGTGTTGGAACTATAAATTGATCATTTCCACTTTGATCAACGAAACATAATTTCCATCAAAACGCTGTGTTTGTTGACATAGCGGCATATGTCCAATTATGCAAACAGACATATAATTTTGGTGGTATGCTTGGAGGATCTAGCTCTCAATCAAATGTTATAGTTCCATCACTATTTAGTTGCTGTTAGCTAATTATCCTCTTTTTTGTGTTCAAAACGAACTCTGAATGCCTGACAATATTAGTTAGTGGGAGCGCGATAGCGTTAGCGATGTTATACTCTGGACTCTAGGTATATAGAACCTATATCTAGCTTGATGTCTGGACTATAATCACGATGCCATCTCTTCTTTGCTTCTACTCTGTGAAGTTATTAATAGACCCGTCTATCACAATAGACAACGGTAATGGGCTTGAGTATGTAGCTAACTAATACGTTTCAGGGAATATCAATGATTATTGAATTACGTAAAGGAGCTTCAAGAAAAGTGTCTTCATGTGGACTATTATCGTTCATTTTACCAAAATTTGTTTTAATTTCTAGTGTTTTTCCGCTGTAATATCGTTTCGAGTACTTATAGGATGAAGACGACACACACACACACAGCACGACGAACTACAGCGACGATATTACAGCGGAAAAACACTAGAAATTAAAACAAATTTTGGTAACAATGGACTTTCGCAAAGTAACGCCTGAATCAATCACATATATCGTTCATTTTGTTAACCGACATAATTTCACAAGGCAAATTGTCCGTCAATTCGAAAAATACAGTACCGTCCGTACCGTAAATACAGTTCTTTGGTAATCGTAAACTACCTCGATAATAGTTATATTAAATTAAATACAAGCAAATGTACACAATCTCCACGCATATAAAGCATTGTGATTCGATGCATGTTTTGTGATGAACATGGCGATCTATTAATTTTCTATTACCTTCTATAACTTCTATATTCCATCTCATGTACCTATGTTTCTGCGAAATAAATATTTTGAATTTGAATTTGTTTTTCATTTGCGCCGAGACAGGAGTATCTTCATTTATTTCTCCTCTTGGGGGTCTGTCTTCCCCGAAAAGAACAATATATGGGCATATGCATGTGTTTTGATTATTAAAAATAATAGGATAAGTGGAGAGTTTATCTGAAACTGAAACTTATATCGATAAAATAATTGAAATCGGCTGGTAGAGTCCTGAAATATAAGCGTTCAAAGTATTTAGGAGGGAGTCATCTGTCACTTTCTAGCAAACACGTGCTAGTATAGAATTTGTTTGGAATCGTGGACTTTGGCGTCATTTGTTAGTATAGTGCCGTCCCTGTCTAACATGAAACTAAAATGTTTATAACTTCGTTATTTGTGCACATATTTAAATTTTATTTTCGAGTTGTTGTTTTGTTGCGATTGCGAGTCAGCTCTTTTGTGAGTCAATAAAAAAACCATGTATATTCCCTATTTGCATGTATTCAATTCTAGGATAAATTGATTTCTCTTAGATCATCGTGATCCATTCTAGACCATAGCATGGTGTGTGTAGTCAAACGCAAATTCATTTTGAAAAATAAATGTGTGATATCAAATAGAGTTTTCAGAAAAGGTCTACCTCTACAATAAAATGAACTAAGTATGTAGTATGTAGGTAAGTACTAGGTAGCAAGGCCGTAGGCAGGAATTCATTTCTTGGTCGAGCTCTAGACTAGAGACAATAAGTAACAACTTTAAGACGACGACGACCTATACGTAAGTAGGTATGTATAAAACGGTGGGTTGGCGAATGCCAATTATGCCCCCCCCCCCCCCCCCCCCCTGCCTGCACACTACAGTAAAGCAGTACAGCACTACTGTACTACAGTTACCTTCATCTAACAACTTTAAAACCTTTTACAGAGCAACCAATTTACTAATAGCATCAAATGAGCGAACCACCATTACTTTTTTTTACAATGCTAGTATAAATAGTCTGGAAAATTTCAGATCCTTCATTAGCCCATCACTACAGAGTTGGTCTAACAGTGAATCCGCGATTTTTGTACTCAACACCCACGGGGCCATTAAATCAGAGTTTTACGGCGTCGACTCGAAACGCGTAATGAGTCGTGATGGTGCAAGAGGAAGCCCACTGATTAACTGGCCTAGTTCTCGAGGTTCATTTATCTGGACGACCGTTTGGGAGATGCGTACTCAGTGAACCAGTTTAATTGAGTGGATGAAGCCGGTTGGTACCTACCTAGAAGTAGTATATCGTCCTTGCTAGAAGTTAGACACTAGTTTAATACGATAAAGCTCTGCGAAGACGCGATCCGTTCCTTCTTCAGCTTCTGATGATGTTTTTTTCTCATACCAATAACTAAATAACATAGAAAGTTGTCCCATCGAGTAACAGTCGGGGAACAGTGTGACTGGTTGGGAATTTATAAATAAAAAAATCCCATCGATTAACAGTGTGACAGTTGGGTGTTACTTATTGGGAACAAACCAGCGTTACGTAGCTAGCTACACAATTTATTTTTTGCGGGGGTGAGGTTAATACTGATAACACACTTCCAAGGAAACTTTCACACTAATAAAACAAATTCCTGTTCCTCCAAATTCCTCGCAAAATCAAATTTATTTAGTCAAATTACTATATTTAAAGCCCAAAAATACAAAATGTTACAGAAGAACATCCGTCTTAGTGACTTCTGTGGATGAAAACACGATTAATTATACTTTCCTCGATAGAAAAAAAATACCAAAACAGTGTCTATTTTTATACCATATTCAGTTTTATGTCCTAATTACAGCACATAGTCAAATTAAAAAAAAATTTATTATAAGTTAATAGTATTTTGGAGAGCATTCTGTGGTTCAAAAGTTATTAATTCTATACTTTTCAAGTAAACTGAGAAAATCTTCAAAAATCGAAGTTTGACACGCACGAATCTGCGTAACCGCCATATTTTTGCTCCGCTAAATGTGACTCTACCTGATACAGCTTTAGACTAATGA
This sequence comes from Erannis defoliaria, assembly GCA_905404285.2. Taxonomy (NCBI): domain Eukaryota; kingdom Metazoa; phylum Arthropoda; class Insecta; order Lepidoptera; family Geometridae; genus Erannis; species Erannis defoliaria. The sequence goes on along the minus strand of FR990080.1, from coordinate 3,672,665 downwards.
TTGATCTCATTAAAAAATGTGCTTGAAACGTGAAATACCTGGCCTTAAACAAACGCAACACACCAAAGGTGGTCACTGACAAACTTCGACATGTTACCCTACACATTTGTTACTCTGTAAAGTTACATGGGCATTGTTTCAATCATAATCATTTGGCAATACGTGCCGGAAACTTAGAGCTTTGTAATGCTATTATCAGTAATTTCACCGATTGCTATGTTTCATAACTATACTCTGTGGTTTTATATCCTCAAAAAATATGAAATGCGCGAGTGAGATAGCGGCACGTGGTGATTTGCAGGGCTAAAATGCGCACCGCGAGAAAATTTTGTCGTGTCTTTATGTCGTGCGAAAACGAGACAAACTTATACAGATTCGTAGCCTTGTCCTGTTTTGTAGAATCGAGAAAATTTTCTCGCGGTGCGCATGTTAGGCGCTCTGGACCTTAACCGAGTCGGTCTTAACCACAGGTAGTAACTTAACCGACAGTTTAATTGGGGATCTACGTGTAATTTCCACTGACACTGCAGATTTCCTCCCACCTGTAAGGGGGAGTAATCAGCTGAGCTCAGGTTCCGAGTGCTTTATAAGCTTCTGCACTTGGTAGTTTGCACGCTTGCAATTTGTAACTTTCGACTTTATACCACAGAATAAATAATAGTAGTAGGTACAGAAAGTTCACTCCGCAAAGGAATTTAAATAAATAAGGACTCTATCTACTAGGCAATAAAGTAGCAATTCAACTCGCACAGCGCTGGATACCGCTCGCTATATTGTTTATACCACCCTTGCTTGAGGTATAGGTAGGTCTTAGATTTTTTATACGTCTAAATATATAAATAGTAATCTAAGAGGCAGGTACCCAGAAGATTGGTACTTTTATTATAGTTATATCATACTCACTTGAGTCGTTCATCCCAAACGGAGATCTCGCAACCTTAATACTTCCTAACGCCTTTATAGATTTTTCTCATATTCGAAATCAAAAGTTTTATGCAAACAATACTTCCTACTACAATCCTGTGGTCAGGATGTGTCGCCAATATAATGATAACTTAGTGGACCATCACAATTGAATTGATGTATTTGACTTCAAGTTACCTAAATTTAAACGTGATGTATTGGAAATTTTACAAAAACTACAACACTGAATTATTCTCAACTTTGTGTAGCTTTCTTTGATTTTTAGTAGCTGTCAACGTTTTTGATTACTTAACATTAACCATTGTTTACATGCTGCTTTTAACTTGTTCATGTTGTGTACACATGCTTAGGAATATAGTCTAGCTCTGTACCTATTCTAATTTTTTCTTTAAGTAAGTAAGTAAGTTCGTATAGGCTGAGTAGCCAGCCCTAGTGTCAGGGTTAATGTGCCGCCCGACCGCCTCTGAGATGGCTTGACGGTTGTTGTTACAGGAATACAGGGTTAGTTCTAATCAGTTAGCAACCTTTTAAGGGCACATTGTGGTCAATTTTAAAGGCTTTAGTTGACAGTTCTAAACTAATTAAAATATTGCTGTCAATTTTTTACCAGGCATGTTAGCTAAGGACAGCAATACTTAATTAGTTTAGTGTCAACTTAAACCTTCAAAATCGACCACATTATCTACATCAAAACAAACAACTTTTACTATGGCGCCAACATTGAAATCGCAAAAAAAAACAGCTGTTCCATACATTTTGCTCAAGGTCAATGAACTTTTTGTATGGAACAGCTGATATTGTTTTCGCGATTTCAATGTTGGCCCGATAGTAAAAGTTGTTTGTTTTGATGTACAGAATATGCCCTTAAAAGGATGCTATCTGTTTAGAACTAACCCTGTATACTTAGAACAAACGACTTTATCATTACATATTCTAGGATAGAACTTTGTGAATATAAACGTAGTACCAACGTAAACGTTAAACATTGTACGAGTGTTTCCAAACAATTCCTGACCAGTCCCAGTCTCAACTATCAGGAATAATTTGGAACTGCTTTTTTCATAAATTTTTCATATTCGTATTCGCACCATAATTTTCCCGACGACATTGTAAAAGTCGCGGGCAACCGGTGGGTGCAAATGGCAGGTTGTCGTACAGTGTGGCGGTCTAAGGGGGAGGCCTTCGTTCAGCAGTGGACGTCTCCGGGCTGATGATGACTATAATTTTCGCAATTTTTTATTAAGTTTGGAACTCAGAGAACTCTATTAGCACAGTGCCGTACTGTGGCAGACTGTAGAGTGATCAGCAGGGCTAACATGCGCACCGCGAGAAAATTTTGTCGTGTCTTTATGTCGTGCGAAAACGAGACAAACTTATACAGATTCGTAGCCTTGTCCTGTTTTGTAGATTCGAGAAATTTTTCTCGCGGTGCGCATGTTAGCCCTGCTGAGGTTCTAGTATTTGCGTCAGTACTAGAATAGAATGTATTGTGTGGCACTATGTCATAAAAAAATGAAAGTGAGCGATTTACTACAGTTATGAACTAAAACCTACATTGTTTGACCGTGATGCTTTCATGAAATATATTTTTGATGATTATTTCTCATGAGCTAATGGCTACTGCGCCGTTTTAACTATGGGAATTAGAGCGCGTAGATTGTTTAGGTAATATTCACACCATTAAAAGATGAATAAATGAACTTTGTCATTTATTCAACCGCTAAACAGTAGTGTGCAAGCGTTACTGTGTTCCGGTTTGAAGGGCAATGTTACCAGAGAAATTACTGAGTATGAAGAGATTTAACATCTTATATATCTGGGTGACGAGCGCATAGTACAGTGCGGCGCAGGATTGTATTTGCAAGTTCACAATTCTGGCACTGCTACTGTTATGGGCAAGCGTGCTGCTTACCACCAGGCGAAAGTCTAGTTCATTAAAAAATGTATTTTTTTTAGTAAGTACAATCAAGTGATGAGACGAGCAAGTCTTTCGCCTGGTGGTAAGCCTTGCCCATAACAGTAACAGCGCCAGAATTGTGAACTAAATCCTGCGCCGCAACGCACTGCGCTCGTCACCCTGAGATATTACAAGTCAAATCTCTTCAGGCCCAGTAATGTCTCGGGTAACATTTCCCTTCAATACGAAACACAGTAATGCTTGCACACTACTGCTTGCCGGTTCAATAACTGGCAATGGTGTGGTACTTTTCTACAACTTCCAAACCTTAATAGATAGCTGTTTTTGTTTTCTGACTACGCGAATTCCCAAAATTGATTTTCATCACACTTGCTCGTAAAGTAGATCTTATTACATCGCTTTTAGGCTCATAATCCAAGCTATTACACACGCGTGCTTTTTACTTTACATTACGGCACTTGTACTATAATAGGTATAACCCGGTAAAGTCAAGTTTGTACGTGACTACAATTAGACGTACGTATACGTAGCACTCTTAATATAGCCGGGTAATACTTACAGTTTTTTTGTAATACCAACAAAGAGTTCTTATGCCGCTGAAGTACATGTCAACCTGCGCGCGCATTACTGATTTGGGCGCCATTTTCCGCAAATGTTTGTTGACGTTTTCGCTGTGTGGTTGATTATTATCACAAAAAAATTGTTTTTTCCTCGCAAGTGTGACGAAAACAGTCGTATGGAACTCTTGTGCTATTAGTCATTACGCTCTCGGCTTCCTTATCGCGCTCGCCTGCGGCTCGCGCGTATAATACCGCCTCTAGTATAATGACCGACACACCACACTCGTATACCACATAGCACACTCGTATCATAATGTACTATAAAAAAACAAGTGACAACAAATGCCCCGTAAAAGTATAGTACATTATGATACGAGTGTGCTATGTTGGTCATTACACTAGAGGCGGTATTATGCGCGCGAGCCGCAGGCGAGCGCGATAAGGAAGCCGAGAGCGTAATGACTAATAGCACAAGAGTTCCATACGACTGTTTTCGTCACACTTGCGAGGAAAAAACATTTTTTTTTGATAATAATTAACCACACAGCGAAAACATCAACAAACATTTGCGGAAAATGGCGCCCAAACCAGCAATGCGCGCGCAGGTTGACATTTACTTCAGCGGCATAAGAACTCTTTGTTGGTATTACAAAAAAACTGTAAGTATTACCCGGCTATATTAAGAGTCCTTCGTATACATACGTCTAATTGCAGTCACGTACAAACTTGACTTTACCGGGTTATACCTATTATAGTACAAGTGCCGTAATGTAAAGTAAAAAGCACGCGTGTGTAATAGCTTGGATTATGAGCCTAAAACCGATGCAATAAGATCCACTTTACGAGCAAGTGTGATGAAAAATATTTTACGAGGCTCTACAATAAAAACGGCAATACAATACAATATTGTACTGATAAAATATTATGTGCTAGCACCCAGGTTTTATTGAACAGATCAGAGTACCAATGCCTATGAAGGTCCAAACAGTTTTATCAAACTACGTATTATCTTAAGTAATAGAGTTGAAAGTTAAGTAAATGTCATCAAATTAGGCTCTGTCTAGCCGACTTTAGTCCATAATAAAATTTAGTTAGGTCACTCATGGACATCACTAAATCAATTAGGTTTAGCTTTTTGGCTTCTCTACTCTCGAAGCCCCTTAGTGCACGCGCACTCAATAAAGTGGAAGAGTTTGTGCTTCTGTTTGTATGTTTGGTTGTCTGTCTGTGTAAGTTTGTTCTTCTTTCACGTTGCAACGAAGTAATTTGACATCTGATTCCTGTAAAATAGCGGGTGTAACCAAGGGCGGATCCTGGGGTGGGGCACACGGGCATGCCAAAAAAGTGGTTTAAATATAACAAAGATCTGGGAGATTTAATATGATACCGCTTTAATTTTGTTTAAGATTTGTTTCTTTTTGCATAATAAACATGTAAAAAAATATAAAAATAATAAGTATTTTTTATGGTTATTCTTGTATGTCATTGAAAAAGGATCGACCCCAAAGACAGTATAGGATCAGCGACAGTGATAATGGAATGGACGGGCCAGCGCTTGCAAAGCGTTTAAAATTTACAAGTCGACACAATCAAGCATACCTAGCTAAAAGTATGCATATTACATTTGCCAGAAAATAGAGATAGCGAATCTAATTACTGCATGACAAAAAGAGAACACATGTACAGGTAATTATTAAATCTTTAACCTGTGTATGTCTTTAAACTGCATCCCGAAACAACGGATGACGGAGCAGCAGGGCATTGGTTTACGGTGGTGAGCATTTTACGATTCCCAAGCCGCCTGCCAAGCTTGGGGATTATGGCAATCGTAGTCCCAGTTAATAGGGAGGCCTATTAACAGGGAGGTCTCCGTCCAGCAGTGGAAGTCTTCTGGCACATGTGTGTGAATTTTGGGAAATTTAAAAAATGAATATGCTATGTCGATGAATAAATGAACTTAACCGGGAGGATAATAATAATATAGCGTATTCAGTACACGATTCCGAACTCTGTCTTTACAATAATTATTATTTACCTTTCAACTTTTTACTCGGAAAACTTGTGGGTCATGTAATATCGCGGGACTCCGCCAGTCTTAATGTATAATCCTTACTAAAATAGGTTAGTAGTTACAACGATTAACTGAAGACGGAAGAAGATAAGGAATTACAAAATCCCCTAATTATTTACAATAATAAACATCATCTTTTTGTGTTAAGCCTACTTGTTCGTTGACAGTCGCCGCCAGCGCCGGCGCCGGCGGCGCACTGTCTCGTTTACGTTTTTTGCTGGATTATCCAATATGGGGGAACTAATTATCTAATCTCTATGAAAGCGGCTCGTGCGCATTGACTGTTTACGAAGGATCTCCTTCTTCGTAAACAATTACCATAGTTTAAATAACACGCATAATATTAAATGTGTTTTTACATGCCAGATCTCTACCTTTGCTTATTTGTCCTATGTTTTGACCTGGGGCTTAGCAGTATCGTCTCCCAAACTTTAGGTAACACATCACATCAACAGCCGGAAGACGTCCACTGCTGGACGAAGGCCTCTCCCTTAAAGGGATAATCCCCACGCTTGGCAGGCGGCTTGGGATCGCAGAATGGTTACCACCGTTAACTGAGAGGACGCTGCTGCCCGTCCTCCAGTGGTTTTGGATGCAGTTTTAGGACATACCCAGGTCCTTAGTTCAATTAGCTCAGTTTTAGGACATAACTTTAGGTAACTGGATCAAAATTTGATGATGATCAAACCAGAGGTCCTTGTTATTTAAGTATCTGTTTGATTACATATCTTTTGCATTATTCTGTTCATATCGTCTTTATGTAAACTTTTAATAGTACCGACCACCTAGTAAATAACGTGTTCTAGATGTTATATGTATTTTTTGAAATTTTTGTGAATATTTTTGTCTATGTTTCTTGTGTATGTTCAGTTAGTTGTTTTCTTTTTGTTCTGGTTATTCTATTTATTTTTAGTATTGTGTATTTTATTATTATTGCGAGAATGCACAGCGTACCGTGCGTGATGTCACCTGCCGGTCCCAACAGAAAACCAGCCCTGGTTGTTAGCAGCCAGCATTACGCTGAGTTGGGATCGGTTTCGTGACAAAGAATATAGGTGCTCACTATTTATGTATTATTTAAATTTCTTTCTTTTGTATGAACTTTTGTATGTATCAATTTTTTTTTTGTCTAGTTATTTTTTTTGTTGTTTGTTGTTTAATGTCATAACCGACTAAGTCTATTACATGGACGGTTTTCCTCCAATCTGCTCTAGACAATCTTTATTATCTGTACTTTTCTGTACCAATAGACACAAAGACGTTCTTTTTCACTAATAACATTATCCGGAGATGGATGTACGGGCCACCAACATAAGTAGAGAGTTGGCAAAATATAAAACTAAAATTTTCCTCGGGCGGCTTTCAGTTTTGCTTTGAAACGCTATAGTGGCTCCTCTAAACATCTTAGTAAATAAGTTGGTCGCTGTCGCGCCCCTATCTAATCTTTACGATTCATTCTCATGCGCATCGTATGATGGAAACATAACATAAAAAACTCTCACGTTTTTGGAGATTACATTGGAAATTGATTTTTAGATTGCTTTCTCTCCCTGAGATACCAGTGCTAATTTGTTTTTTACATTAGCTAAGCGCCCAATTTTTATTCACACCAGTAACTTCTGAAACCTTCGAACAAAACCTGTTTGGCAGGATATACATTGCTGTACTACAATTTCACGAAATAGGTACTATCAGCCTTACCTAAAATAATCTCGATCCTCTTACTCACTGCTTAAACTTCTCTGTCTTGTTCTTGCATGTTACACTTCACGTCAGAGAGAAGATGGCAGAGCATCTTAAGCAGTGACTAACGGTTGAAAGTTTTTTTAAGTAAGGCCGTTAATACTTATCACATTAAAATTATATCTGTCTTTTTCAATCCAGTCTTTAGGACTTAGAACAACAACTCGTTGCAGTGTCCTATAGTTTATTTTGAAAGAGGGATTGTCGGTGTAGCAATAGGAAATTCAAAATAAATATCATCATCATCAAAAGCCTATCATTGCTGGATCATACCACTACTTAATACAGAGCTATGTGGCATAGAAGGCCCTGCTCATAAAAGGTCAACTGACAGTACTTAGGTAGTTCAGGTACGTAGGACATCCTTGTAACTTATGTACTGTAAGTAACGTTTACAGTACATAAGTTACAAGGTGTCCTAACTCTCATCCCTTGTAACATCCCGCGCGAAGGTTGGGAAGAGCTCACACAACAGAGTCGCTCTGTCTATAAGGCCGTTGCGAAATTTGAAGAGTAGCGATTGCAATAACTTTTTTTTAAAATACATTCAAGTGACGAGACGAGCAAGACGTGCACCTGGTGGTAAGCGTCACACCTGCCACTAACAGTAATAGAGCCAGAATTGTGAACTTGCGAACACAATCCTGCACTGCACTGCGCTCGTCACCCTTAGATATTAGATGTTAAATCTCTTCATACCCAGTAATCTCTCTGGTAACATTGCCCTTTAAACCGGCATCAAACAATGCTTGCACACTACTGCTTGGCGGTTGAATAACTGGCAAAGATGTGGTACTTCCCCAGGCGGAATCTGCAGTAGAGTCCTACCACTACAAAACTAGACCTTAAGATTAAAACCCGTCGAGCCTTTCTACACCTATACACCTTCAATGTTGATGGTCAACAGCACTGTGCGGGTTTTTGGCGGGAACACGGAAAAATCATGTGAGAAAAGTGAGAGGTTACCACTGTCCCAAAAGTTGGTGAACTCTATTGCTATCCTTTTGAGAGCCGACTTCTATCATAGAATACGTTTGTATGAGTATTCATACTCATTTATTTATAACGATTTGTTACATGTCATGCATTATAGGTACAAATTTATTAATGTACATTACGTAACCTTACGAGCATATCAAAATCGAAACATCAATAAAAATAAATAAATAACATCAAAAAATAATAATAATAAGTTAATTAAAATAATCAATGTCATGTAAAACATAACTAATTACAAAAACAAAATATCGGTCAAATATAAATATAGGTCAATAATCACACTATTCAATAGGCGTGTGGCCTAATGTTTAATTTATGACAAATAACAGGCTTAGTGATGAATTTAACTAAATACATTACACATACTGAAAAAATCAATTGTATTGGCTGATAAATCTCTGAGATATGAGCATTTAAAGTTTTAGTTGGGGATAGAGAGGGGATGCTCTATCCCTTTCTCGCAAAGCACGTGTTAGTATAGCATTTGTATGCCGCACCTGAGGCTTGACGTCATAGCTCAGTATAGCGCGCTCTCTCTCTAGCTTGAAATTAAAATACTTAGAACTTATTTATTTTTGAATTATTTTAATTTTTGTTTTCGTTGATAGGCTTTATTGATGATCAGCTTTTTTATGAGGTAATAAAAAAATTGTAGTCATCATGCCTATTTAATAGACTCAATGTCATTTAACATTAATACAATAATAGGTATTGTTTTTATTTTTTTCATTATAGTTACTTTACTACGCTTCTATTTCCTTCTTTGTTCTCTTGATATACGCAAACAGAGCATTATACTGTTGTCTCTGTTTGTCCATTATAATCCTTATAAATACACCCTTCCCTCCCTCCCTCCCTTCTTCCTTCCCTTCCTTTTTCCTTACTATACTTATTGTCATGAAAACTTCCACAAGTTTCTGCGCAAATAACCAACACGAGTGTTTCATGTGGACACTGGACAAAGAGCAAATGAAATGAGTCGTGCAATTTGACCAAGTTTGCTGTAGAGTTGATTGATGGAGCCACGGTCGTATAATCTAAACAGATTATACCGTTATACTTAGGAAATTTTTGGTTCCGTCATTGGACCAACGATACAATTCAGTTAATACGTATACCTACGTTAACATCACACTTACCTTGAAAACTGATGTAAGGAACATCTTTGTCATTGTTGTGATTATGCTCTTACAGTTATGTAAGTCTTAAATAATAATTATAGTAATGCAAAGTTTTATTCTAAACTAGAGGTCACCCGCGACTTCGTCCGCGTACGGAAGAATTTCGGGCAGATCCCAAAATTCACCACTTTAAATCATCTCAAATCAATTTAAATCATACATTTTTTAGTTATAAAATTTTAATTTTTTTTTAATGCAAATTTCCTCATTCGTATTTCCTCCAAGAACAGATTCTCCAGCAGAGAGTTCCATAATCCATATCCTTGCCATGTATTTAGTCAAATGATCACTGAAGGGAGAACTGAAGTACCTAAGGAGGCTTTTCTGTGCCCGGGAAGTTGTTAATGGTCGGTGACAGGCGTTATTTAATACCTTCAGGGGAGCGTTGAAAACAGATCTAATAAGAAAATAAAATTTCACTAGATCCATCGTGGATCTGGCCCCTGTATCTACTGAGATTGATCCGTTTCGTTGATCTCATTAATTATTAATATTTATAAAAAAAATGTGGAGATGTATTTACTGACCTTACAATCAATAAGGGGGAAGCCTTCGTTCAGCAGTCCGGGCCTCGGGGCTGATGATGATGATGATGACAATTAAAAGCCCTGCAACCAACTCGTGTGAGCTATTTCAAAACAGTTTAATCTTCCTGAAACCTCATTTAATGATGCAACATTGTTATCACTGCAAACATTACGAAGGTAAGTACGCTGGTTTCTTCACCGCCCCGTGGGCAACGATCCCGGGCTATTTATACCGCATGACG